>JAQHUG010000040.1:2990564-3034997 GCA_028555095.1 Dicrostonyx torquatus
TGTGGCTGAGGCTGTGGTTGTGGCTGAGGCTGTGGCTGTGGTTGTGTCTGAGGCTGAGGTTGTGGCTGTGGTTGTGGCTGTGGTTGTGGCTGAGGCTGAGGTTGTGGCTGTAGCTGTGGTTGTGGTTGTGGCTGAGGCTGTGGTTGTGGCTGAGGCTGTGGCTGTGGTTGTGGCTGTGGCTGTGGTTGTGTCTGAGGCTGAGGTTGTGGCTGTGGTGGTGGCTGTGGTTGTGGTTGAGGCTGTGGCTGCGGTTGTGGCTGAGGCTGCGGTTGTGGTTGTGGTTGTGGCTGAGGCTGCGGTTGTGGCTGAGGTTGTGGTTGTGGCTGAGGCTGTGGCTGAAGCTGTGGCTGTGGCTGAGGTCGTGGTTGTGGCTGAGGCTGTGGCTATGGCTGTGATTGTGGTTGTGGTTATAGCTGTGGCTGTGGTTGTGGCTGTGGTTGAGGTTGTGGTTGTGGCTGAGGCTGTGGCTGTGGCTGAGGCTGTGGCTGTGGTTGAGGCTGTGGTTGTGGCTGTGCAGAATAGTGTGTGCTTGGAACATACACACCACACCAATAAGGGGCTAGGACCCTGGCTCAACAGTACAGCATTTGCCTAGAAACCCCTCTGGACTGGGGTTGTGGTCAGCAGTAGAGCACTGGCCTAGACTCCACCAATGAGAAGCTGCACCATAGCTCAGCAGTAATGCATATTCTCCTAAAATCCCCTAGGGAGGGGCTGGGAGTGTAGCTCAGAGGCAGGGCACTTGCTTAGCACGTGCAAAGCCCTGGGTTCCATCCTTAGCACCACAAGGATGGTTAGCACGGCATGTGCCAGGCAAGTGTGCCACAGGGTGATCAGAGGAGGCATTCTGGGTGTGCTACCAGCCTGTTTCAGGGTGAAGTTGGCATTTGAGCTGGGAACTCCTCAGGCTTGAGCATGGCAAGAGGCCAGAGGGGCTCTGGTTCGGCAGCTCAGAGGGTGAAGTTTTGTCTAGCACACATGAGGCCAGACCACAGAAACCAGTGCATCATGGCACATTCCTGCAATCCGAGCACATGGGGTGGGGGTGGGGACAGGAGGACAAGGGGTTCAAAGTCATCCTTGGTTACAGAGAGAGTTGGAAGCTAGCCTGGGCTACATGAGATCCTGTCTCAAAACACCCTCCACCTAAAATTGTAGGTTGTAAAGTGTCTGTGGCACTTACACACGTGTGCCATAGGCCCACGGTCTCTAGACTTCACTGGTTCTTTTTCATGTTGCACTTAGGATCGCTCATGTGACATGTCACTTTCCCTGCTGGCCAGGGCCCAGCTCATCTCTCAAGTGCAGCGGCCAACCTCTACAGCCTGTACCCAGGTCTGCTGCAGCCCACACTTGGTCTCCCACCCACCTCTGGAGAAGGCAGGCTGACAGGCAGCTACCTGGGACCTGGCCCTGCAGTCCTGCCTTCCAGCTTCTTCCTGTTGGTGCCACCCTCCCTGGTAACCTTTCCATCCCCAAGCAAAGAACTTGAGTGGACGGTTCTAAGGAGTCTCATTCCGCATGATGAGTGGCATCGGCTTTAGAGGCACCTTAGGGGCTGCCCAGTCACACAGGGCCCAACATTTCCAAAACTCTACTCTAGGGCTGGGGAGTTGTAAGGTGCTTGCTGCTGAAACACAGGACTCAAGTTCAATCCCCAGAGCCCCCACAAAAGCCAGGCATGACGTGAGCCTCATAGACCACGTGTGACCACACCACGCCAACACATACAAAATAAAAAGAAAATCCCTCTTCGTGAAACAAATTCAGGTGCCCAAGGCTCTGCCCTATGGTTAGAGTTCTTTTTCTTTTTTGGTTTTGTTTTGCTTTTGTTTTGGGGGTTTCTCTGTGTAGCCCCAGCTGTCCTGGAACTCACTCTGTAGACCAAGCTGGCCTTAAACTCAGAGATCCATCTGCCTCTGCCCGTTATGTTCCCACCTGACAGCATTTTGAAGAAGGATACCCCATTTTCATCTTGGTCGCACCTCATAAATGTGTAGCTGGCCTTACCAATGTGTGTCTCAGGACTTAGGGGCTCCCAACCCCCGCTGCTCTGTTCCCAGGTCTGTTCACGCCAGAGTCTAAGGAGCATTTTCCCAGCCCAGAACCAACAAGAGCTCCAATGCTTACACTTCCGGGGGTGCCACCTGCTGAAGGTGGGACAGAGGGACTTTCCATGAGACAAGCTTTCAGAACTTTGTGGAGCTGGAGACGCTATCTGTATCCATCAAGAATGGGGGTGACTGTGGGGGTCTCTCCCTTCCCACTCCTAAAGCAGGTCATGAGAACACTGGTGCAGCCAGGCAGGGTTGGGCACAGAGTGGCACCATGCCTGAGATGCTTGACTCCCAACACTGGGGGCCACCATGCCCATTTCTCAGCTGGGGATACTTCACACAGCACACATGGAGATTAAGAATGCCATCCACCTCCTCCCAGCCTACGTGGGTCCTCTTCTCTTGGTCAGATTGTTTCCAGTTCCCTTTGGGGAACCTCCTCTCCTCCTCGTTCTCAGGCCATCTCGGCACAAGCCATTGATGACCCAGACGCAGCTAAGTGACTGGCTCAGACATGAGCCAATGAAAAACAGTTTTGAGTTTTTGCTGACATAGTTGGCACACAGGAAGGAAGCCTGGGGTGCCAGAGGCCATGGTGGTGCTTCCCACTGAGAAGGCCAAGGTAAGAACTGAGCTTAGAGATGGAGAAAACCAAGTCCCGATGACATCTGTAAGTTCTAGATCGCGACATACCTGAAGGCTCACCTAAGTCAAAACTTTCTAGCTACAGTTTTGCTTGCAATACTCTGAACTGCATTTCTGTCGCCTGTAACCAAAGGATCCTAATGCTTGCCTCCTCAGCACCCAGCACAATGCCCAGCATATGGTAACACACACCAAATGGCTGTTATCACAATTAGGTGACATCCAGGCACACACACACATCCACTTTACCTGAGGACTGGCAGCTCTGGAGCTGATGGGACTATCCCCAGGCTGGGAGGGAGAACTAAGACAAATTGCAGCCGCTACTTTAAGGATCCCCCAAGGATGAAGAGGCACATTTACTATGGGAACAGGTAAGATATTTCATGCAGATGCAGGGGTTCGGTGTGTGGGTCAGCGGTGGGAGGCCTGCTGCTCGTCTTGCTGACTTGGGCTGTCTCCTCAGGTGCCTCTGCCAATCAAGCCTACCTCTGTGAACAAGCAGGTCTACCTAGGCTCTGAGGGGTAGGGCCAGCCTGGCCAAGTCAGGCTGGGTCCTGGCGGCTATTATTGAGTATGACTGACTACTTTTAGAAGCTTCGTGATCCACTCACACCTAGCAGGTGTAAGTGATGGCATGGGGCTGACAATAAACTCCGTTCTCGCAAAGCCTGCTCCTGCCTGCCAGGCCGCAGGGGCCAACAGTGGTGGAGGCCAATGCCACTGCCAAGTAAAGCGGAAGCAGTGGTGATGTTAGGAGACGTCAAGGGTCCTGTCCCATGATGTCTTGGCTTCCTAAATGCAGGCAAAAGACCACTTCTCTCAGCCTATTTCACAGCCCTCACCCCACAACGCCTCAACATCCAAGACTGATGTGAAAGCCAGGCAGAGCATGGCATGTCCGTGATCATGCCTGGCATCCAGCACTCAGCAGGGGGAGGTCAGAAGATCAGGAGTTTAAAGTCATCTTTAGCTATACTGTGAGTTTTAGGCCAGCCTAAGATACATGAGACTTTGCCTCAAAAAACCGGAAAGGGGCATATATTCCACTCTGGAACATTTTTTATGTGTCCTGAAGAGATAAAGACACTAACAATGGTCACAGTGGCATTTCTCACTAGAGGCAGTGGTCTCTCTGTACTGACATCACTGGTCCAGTGAGCATCCATCTCCGCTGACTGTCTCCCGATTCTTGTGTGGTTGCCATGGCCCCAGCAGTGTCTGTATTTGTCTCACCCTCTCTCCATCTGGAAGGCCAGGGCTAAGGGACCAGCATCTTTGTTTTCCCCTCTGCAGGGCTCCAACACCCCACACAGTGCTAGGCATACAGCAAGAGCCCAATAAAATCTGATTGGATGGGCATGACCAGGCCTCATAGCAACAACCTAGGACTCTCTGTTTATGGTTTTGGTTCATTACAGCCTTCCCATCACTGCCCTTACAGCTTACTTACAAGTCAGTCTGTTTATGGTTTTGGTTCATTACAGCCTTCCCATCACTGCCCTTACAGCTTACTTACAGGTCAGGGCTGCAGTTAGCTCCACTGTACAGTAGGGGAAACTGAGACAATCTACCCCAGGCTAACACTGACCAGTGCCCAAGACTCCCACAGACAGACTGGATATCTGTGCCCACTAGGCAGTGGCTCCCTGGAGCTGCCTCACAATCTCACAGACACTCCGGATCCAGGATCCAGCACACTTGCTCACTCAGCACTAGGCCTCCGCCTTCTTACAACCCACCACCACCTCCTGTGAGCAGGATTTACCCTTGTCTTGACGATGCCCACTCTCCATAGGGCATTCAGCACCCTGCGATGCACCATGGGCACACAGTCAACTGTGCATCCCAGGTCCGTTCCCAAAGAAGAGCAAGGCTGAGGATGAGGAGCTCGGTGTGTGGGTGAGGCAGAGGGCAAGGAGCTGGGTGTGCGAGGCTCCAGACAGCCTCTTTAGGGAAAGGCAGCAGATGTGACTGCCTGTCATACTGCTAGCCACGGGTCAGTAAGGACAGGGACGGTCCCCCATACATCAACAATTCCTTCTTTTCCAATTAGTAGGAATTCTCAGCCAGCTCTGTGACACCTCATCCATCCATCCATTCATTCATTCACTCACTCATTCATTCATTCACCATGCAGGTCTTGAGGTTTTATTCTGTGGCAGCCTTAACTTAACCAGATAAAGTCCTGTCCTTTAAAACCACATCCAAGAGGTCGGGTGAGGAACCCACAATTCAGGGGTAGCACACTGGGTGTGTGTGTGTGTGTGTGTGTGTGTTTGAAAGAAGCCAGCAGGAGAAGGTCATGGACAGAGCTGGGGACAGCCTCTAACGCAGAGTGGACCCAACCACAGACTGCCTGAACCGCCGGCACCTGAGCAGATATCTGAACACAGTGAGGTTGGGGATGAATCATGTGACTGTCTCCAGGAGGACTGACACCCCTCCCCCCAAAAAATCAAGAGCTAGTGTAAAGGCCTGAGGTGGGAAAGTGCCTGGTTTGTATGATAGAGAGATGCATAAGGAGAACTGAGTGGTTCAGAGGAGCTCTGATGGGGGAGGAGGGTGCAGGGCATAGAGAGAGGAGAGCTGGGCCCTGTCAGATTTATTGCTGTTTTGAGACAGTCTCATGTACCAGGTTGACCTAGGACTCACTGGACAGTGAAGGATGATCTTAAATTTCTGATCCTTCTGCCCCCAGCGTCTGGGTGCTGGGTTATTGTGGCACCACCACACTCGGTCTAGGCAGCACTGGTGACAGAATCTAGAGCTTCCTGCATGCTAGGCCTGCTCACTATGGATAGCTGCAGCCTCAGTCCGCATGAGGATACTAAACAAAGGAACCAGTTGCTGGGTGTCCGCTATTCAACATCAATGACAGTTGCCCCTGACCCAGACGGCCACACTAGACCTTTCTAGATCTTCTAGAATGTGGGGGCCCAATGAGCATCAGCACTCTCCTCTCAAGCCATCCGCTGCACCTGTATGCCACTTCCTGTCATTCAGAGTCACCTAAGCAAACAGACAGGGTGGGAAACAGCACAGCCACAGGAAAGAACGACACTCCTCAGATTACACCACAACAGATGGTCATATATGAGACCTGAGCCACAAGACCAAGAGGAGAACCTGGGGCTGGACCACACTCAAGCACAGGGAATGGAAGCAAAAACTAATGGTGGTGGGCTGAGGATATGGCTCGGTTAGCGGATGCTTGCCAAGCATGCTCAAATCCTGGGTTTGATCCCCAGGGCAGCACTTGGGAGGTGGAGGCAGGAGGATCCTAAGCTGCATGGTACGCTCAAAGCCAACCTGGGATACACAAGACCTTGCCTGAAAAGCAGATGAACTGGACTTCATCAGAGTTAAAAGGAGCTGTGCTGAGAACGTCAGCATCAGCCGAGAGAGCACACCCACAGGACGGGGGCAGGCAGCTGCAAACGACACAGCTGATAAAAAATGGATGTCCTGAATATATAAAGGTTTTTAATGGCTGTGAGATGGCTCGCTCTGTGGGTCACCTGCTTCCTGCGCAAGCATTAGGACTGGAATCCAACCACCAGAACTCATGGGGAAAAGCGGGTGTGGGGGTGCTAGGGGTAGGAGACGGGGGGATCCTCCAGGTGTGGGGGTGCGAGGGGTCAGAGATGGGGGATCCCCCAGGTGTGGGAGTGCTAGGGGTCAGAGACGGGGGGTGGATCCCCGGGTGTGGTGGTGCTCGAGGTCGGACACAGGGGCATTCTGCCGGATATGATGGGCTGAAAATCAAAGACAGGGGGATCCCCCAGACTCTCTGGCTAGCCAGACTAGCCTAAAATAATAGATAGGCTGAAGCTCCCAGTGAGAGAGCCTGTCTCATAAAACAATGTTTCTCAAGGAGCGATATTTGAGGCTGACCTTTGACCTCAAAAACATAGGTGCAACCCCCCTCCTCCCCCACACGAAAGGACTTTTATAGCTCAATCATGCGAAGTCAAAGAACTTGATTTTAGAACTCAACAAAGGGAGCTGGTAAAGGGATTTGCTGCCAAGCCTGACAACCTGAGTTAGCTCCCTGGGGAGGAAGAGCTCTAACTCAGGGAAGTTGTCCTCTGTCACTACACAAGGGCCATGTCACACATACCCCACATACACACATAAATAAAGTTTGTTAAATAAAAGAATAAGATAATTTTTCCCGAGCAGAGGGTCCAAGTGTGAGAGACTCTACCTCTCCAGTGTTATGGAGGTGCAAAGCCACAGGCAGAGGTGGGCTCATCTGAATGGTCACTGCACACAAACCAGACGGTCCAGGGGTGCACACCTGGAATTCCAGCACTGGGGAGGCTGAGGCAGGAGAATATCTGGCTTGAAACTTTTTGTTTTTTTAAAGTAGGATAGTCCGGGTGGCACACACCTGTGATTGCAGCACTCGGGAGGCAGGGACAGTCAGATCTTGGAGTCTGAGGCCAGTCTGGTCTAAGAGCGAGTTCCAATTCCAGGACAGTCAGGACTACACAGAGAAATCCTGTCTCAAAAAACGAAAGTGGGAAGCTGGCACAGGTGTAATGAAGAAGTTAGAATCCTTTCGCTTTGTTGTGGGATGGAGAATAAATGATAGAGCTGGCACCATGAAGATAGGGAGATGGTGCCATGGAGAAAAACCACACAAGCAATGGCTAGCACCCACGTGAAAGCCGGGCACCGGGGCACATCCATGATCCCAGTGACCGGGAAGCAGGGAGGCTCCCAAAGCTCACAGGCTGGCTAGCCTGGTCCAGAGACTAGGAGGACCACCACATGTGTGCTGTCACACCCAAACTCACACACACAAGTATGTCTGTGCACACACACGGGGGCAGCAATAACAGATCCTCTTCTGGGTACAGACTGGAAAGAACTGAAACTCAGATTCACAGCTTTGTACCCTCATTCCCAGCGGCCAAGGGGTGAGGGCATCAACAGAGGAAGCTAGAAACGGAGTGCAGGCTATCCACACGAAGGAACAGCATTCCGTCTTAAAAGGAAACAAACCATGACAGTCTACGGTGCAGATAAACCCCGAGGACATTATGCTACACAAAATAAGTCAGGCACCAAGGACAAGCGATGTATGATTCCTGTATATAGCTTCCTGTAAGAATCAAATTCAGAGACAAGAAGTCCAAGTGTGTTGCCAGGGGTGGGGGTGGGAGCTGTCTAAATGGGACGGTGGCTCAGTTTTGGTAAAGGACCGTTCCTGAGGCTGGCTGCATGGCAACTGGAGTGCACCAAACTGCACATTAGAAAACGGTGAAGGTGGAAAACATTCTATTATGTGGAGTTTACAAATTTTAAAGATCACCTGAGGCGTATTCCCATCATGGGCCCTGGTCATCAGAGCTCCAATGACCCCAGGATCCCATCATTTTCCAATCCCAGGAAGGCGAGGAGCTTCTAGGGCACACACAACCTGGGGTTGTGTCTGAGGGTGGGACTGAATCCAGGACACCCCCCAGCCTGGAGGAGACACTCACATGACAACATTTATGTCACTAACAGAAACACATGAGAGCTGGCTTCTTGGACATTCATCTGTGGATTCTGGCTCCTGCCCTTCCCCCAACTTGGAACTGGAGAAGCCTTCCTACTTATTACTAGTCCTACCTTGTCACCCCTAAGTCTACCAGAGACACCCAAAGCAAGAATGCCCACCTAGGGAAAAGACAGGAATTCCTCTGTGTAGACTATCTTATAGATAACAGTTAATGCCACTCTTGTGTCTCTGGGACCATGTGGTCTATCAAGTGCCCTTTGGGGACAGAGCCAGGACCACTCCCTAGTGGGGCAGAAGATGTTGGCCACATTTCTTCTCTCCTAGCACTTTCCAGAAAGAAAAGTGGCTTCTGGGGGGCGGGGCATCCCTGGAACTCATCAGTACTACTGAAGGTCATTCCCACTGCCCAAGACAGACTCCTCAGTCAGAGTGTCCTGGGTGGGCTCTGTCTAAGCCTCCCACTTGCTGTGTGGCTCTGAGCCAGCCACTCCACCTCTCTGGACCTCAGTTTCTACAGCTGTAAGAGAACAGATTCAGATCAATGGGGCTGTTGGGGCCCCCTTGGTGTGTGTTTGTGCAGGGGTACATGTGTGCTGCAGTATGTTGGAGGTCAGAGGGTGACCTCGGGTGCCGTTCCACCTTGCTTGACATCAGATCTCTTTGTTATTTACCACTATGCATGCCAGGCTGGCTGCCCTTCTGGTAATTTTCCTGCCCCCCCATCCCATCTTGCCTTTGAAGCAGTGGGGTACAGCTGTGTGGTCTGGGCCTGGCTTTATGTAGGTTCTAGTGATTTGTACTTGGGTCTTTACACTCGCACCTCACCCACTGAGACCTCTTCCCCAGTCCCATGCCCTTTGCACTGGGTCAGTGCCAACAGGGACGGCCACCACTGCCGCTGCTGTTCCTATTTTAACCCAAGACATGAAGGCAAAATTGAGCTTGTGCAGCCAGCCTGGGATCGTGCTGCTGAGACCACCTCAGCGAGGGGGTCTGTTGTGAGATGCCCATCTAGCCCACAGCACAACCCAGGACATCCCAAGTGAGATTCCCAGTGACCAAGCTTTGGTGAGTTCTTCCCGAATTGAATCTTAGGCACACGTAGTGAGATGTGGGAAGTGACCTCCTCCCGAAAAGTGGTGAGCAAGCAAACACCCCCTGGGACTCAGGGCCTTGGTTCCATCCTGAAGAGGAGCTGAGAACCAGCCTGGAGCAAGGCAGCTGCAACAGCCATCGTTCTGCTCTTCCAACAGTCAGTGGTTGAGGGTAGTTGTTCCTGGGGCTCTGTGTCCCTGACTTTCCTGGGCCAGTGGCCAGAGAAAAAAGCGTGCAGACTTGCAGCAAGCGTGTGGCATTCACTCAGAATTATGTTTTGAAAAGGGGTTTATTTAACCCACAGAAAGACCTTAAACTCTCCAGGCCCCAGGGCTCCCTGTGTGTCCCTTATGTAGGTGAACATTGACTTCGGGGAGGCAATTATGTTGTGGATCTCACATGGCTGTCACCTGAAGGAACCATAAGACTTTGCCCCAAATCACATAATTAAGAGGGTGAGGAGCCAGGCAGCCCAGCTTCACAAAGAGGTTTCCATTAAGGCCACAGGGCTACTGAGTGGGGGGGGGGAGCGGTTCACGGAGCTGGGCTTAGAGTAAGTGCCTAAGCGTGAGTGTTTTCCCCTACTTCCACGTTCCCTAAGCCAGCACTCTGACTTCCTAAGGGCCCATCTTCCAATTTCCAGTCCTGTCACCCCTCCCCTGAGGTGAGGACCAGAGATCCTGGATCACAGATGAGGCAGCAAAGACCTGGGAATGGCCCCAATCTTGGTGTGACTGGGTTAGCCGAAGGAGCAGTCCAGCCCCTGGGTTCCCCCTTCCCCAGTGAGGAGCCTGGATTCCTCAAGCACAACACTTCAGTGCTGTTCACCTATGACCATATTTCACCCTCCTACGGCCCCAAGGGGCGGGGTTACAGCCCTCTCATTTACAGAGTGCGAAGCAAGGCTAGGAATGGTCCGGAGTCCACAGCCAGGAGAAGGCAGAACTCACATCCAGTTCTAGAACAGAACCTCCAGCTGGGATTCTGGGTCTCGGGGCAAGCAATTCCTGTAAGTCAAACAGGCCTCTGGCATGCCACCTGGCTCAGCTGGGCAGCACAGAGCACAGAGGCCCTGGTCTCCTAGTGGCTCCTCTAGCTCAAGTGGGGAGCTGCACCCTCATCAAGCTACCTCCAGCACCACAACAGGACATGTAGCTAGAAAGGGGCACTGTGAGGGATTGCCAGTGATTGGTGGGGCCAAGTGATGCCTCATACCAGACTGATCCCATCCTCGGCCTGCATGGCGGCCTCCTCCTAATTCCCATTTCCTACACAGGACTCCCCAGAGCAAAGGGGTTCACTCACAGACTAGTCCTCAGACATGAAAAAGAAACCCATGTGCACTGCACAACAGTCAGTGGGGGCAAAATTCTAGCCTGTCCCCAGCTAAAGGCCACTCTCCTCTTTGATATAATATAATAACATTTATCTTTCTTTCTTTTTTTTGTTTTGTTTTTTCGAGACAGGGTTTCTCTGTGGCTTTGGAACCTGTCCTGGAACTAGCTGCTGTAGACCAGGCTGGCCTCGAACTCACAGAGATCCGCCTGCCTCTGCCTCCCGAGTGCTGGGATTAAAGGCGTGCACCACCGCTGCCCGGCTATCTTTCTTATGTTATGTGTGTGTGTATATGTGTAGGTGAATGTGGGGGTGCGTGTGGAGGACAGAAGACAGACGAGCCATTCCTCAGGCGCTCACCACTTTGTGTTTTGAAACAGGGTCTTTCACTAGGACCTGTGGATGGCCAGTTAGGAGGGATCTTCCTGTCTCCACTTCCTGGGTACTGGAATTACAACCATGTGCCACCGTGCCTCACTTTTTTACATGGCTGTTGGGACTGAACTCAGATTCTCACGCTGGCAAGGCAAGCACTTCACCAATTAACCCATCTTCCAGCCTCTGGATTTTACCCTTATAATTACTTTCTTTTTTCATTTTTGTTTTTTCATCACAGGGTTTCTCTGTGTAACAGTCCTGGCTGTCCTGGAACTTGCTCTGTAGACCAGACTGGCCTTGAACTCAGAAGTCCACCTGCCTCTGCCTCCTGAATGCTGGGATTAAAGACTTGTGCCACCTATCACTTCTGGCTTTACCCTTATAATTTCTATTCTCAAACTACACTCACATCTGAAATCCCTTGACTCATTAGAATATCCCCGAGGGTGGGTATGGCCACTGTCCCCACTGGGTAGACAAACCCACTCAGATGGTGTAACTGGTCCATCCAAGCTTAAGAAGAATCTGGGTCTACCCCTTGATGTCGTTTGAATGAGAGTGGCCCCCATAAGCTCAAACATTCAAACGCTTGATTCCCAGCTGGAGGAAGTATTTGGGAAGGATTAGGAGGCATGGTCTTCTTGGAGGAGATGTGTCACTGGGGGAGGGGTTAGAGGTTTCCAAAACTCAGGCCAAGCCCAGTCTGCCCGTAGATCTCAGCTATGTCTGTCTGCTGTCACGCTCCCTGCTATGATGGTCACGGCCTAACCTTCTGAAGCTGTAAACAAACCCCAAATTAAATGCTTTCTTTTAAAATTAGCTACAGCAATTAAGACATGACTCTGCCATTTCCACACCTTTAACACACGGTTACCA
The DNA here is from genome assembly GCA_028555095.1 of Dicrostonyx torquatus. NCBI lineage: Eukaryota > Metazoa > Chordata > Mammalia > Rodentia > Cricetidae > Dicrostonyx > Dicrostonyx torquatus. The sequence continues at coordinate 3,002,466 of JAQHUG010000040.1, forward strand.
ATCCTTTTAGCCTAGGCTTAGGTGAAACAAGTCACTCCATGGAGTTTGTTTCCTCTACTGGGAAAATCTTGTTTTCACTTGTCAAACACATGCCCTGAACCATCTGAAAACCCCGGCCACTTGCTTTCCCAGATTCCCTTGCCCTAAAATATAAGTATGTGACCAATGGCCAACACTGTCAAAAACATCTGCTAGGGTACTCCTGGGAGAGGCTGTCCTCAAAGGAAAACACAATTGAGCAGATTTGGAGCACAGGAGGAAATCCCCCTCTTTGTGGGGTAGACACCACCGTGCCTACATTTGAGGGCTGGGACCTGACAGTCGCCTTCTGATACGAGGCGTCAAGCATAAGTTCCAAGTCCTTTTCGGGGTCTAGAGAAGCAGAGAGACGGACAGAATCTTGAATCCTGGGCTGGCGAGATGACGCAGTGAAGGACTGCACTTGCCACCAGGCCCGATGACCAGAGTTCGATTCCCAGGGCCCACATGGTAGAAGGAGAGAACCAACGCTTCCCTCCCACAGTGGTTCCCTCCACAACAGTCCTACACAGACACACACAAAATAAATTTTAAAAAACATAACAAAGTACATATAGTTCAAAACAACAACATTTAGAGCCAGCAAGATGGCTCAGCAGGTAAGGACCCTTTGTGCCAAGCCTGAGTCACATGGTGGAAGGAGAGAACTGACCTCCCCCCCAAACTGGCCTCCATACATGCTCTCACACACATACAAAGCAGCAAATAAATGTAATTAAACACACACACACACACACACACACATGCACATGCCCACACACAGTCTAGAATCCTGGCAGGAATCCTGAACCATCAACTCAACCCAAACCTCTGCTGTCCTGGAATGGCGAGAGACAATGTGCCGTGACACATCTTCCTCCTCATTGGAGCTGCTTTGAGTTTTCTGCTTTGTCACTTACAACCCAGAGAAGCCCTAGTGGGCACCTCACTGCCCAGGAAGGCTGTAGAAGCAATGTCTGGATCACACCAGCTACAGAGACCACTGATCTGTGCCCAGTGCAATAAACACTCGGGCAATTTGGAAGCTGTCTTGGAGCTTTAATCCAGAGACTCTGGTCTCACACATGAGCTCCCCTCACACCCCATTGAGAAGCCTGAGAGTGTTCCAGGAGAGCAGAGCCTCGGAGGAGGCCATGCCAGTGCCGCCTCCTTGACAGGGTTGACCCTACCTCCCAAACAGCCTAATGGATTTGCTCTTCACTCCCCCAATGGGACATCCGGGTCCCTTACTTGGCAGGATAGCCCATCAATTATTCACCACATCAGCTCAGTCTCCCCAGGACGCTATCAGGAGGAGAGTGATTGCTACCCACTCTGCCCAGAGAAAGGACACGGCAACTCAGCACGGATAAGAACAGCGCCATCCCACTAGTGCTGAGCACTAAGCTAAGTTGTCACAAACACAACTCCACTGCAAAGTGGCCTTCAATCTTCATTTTACAGATGGGAGGCAGGGAAGTGAGAGGTGCAAACGGCTTCAGGCCAGAGAGCAGCATGGACTCAGCTGGTCCTACAGCCCGGGTCAGTCCTTTCTCCGGACTCTGTGAGAGGTGTCCATTTCTAGACCTCACAGACACCTTGAAATGATCCCACATTTGACCCTCAGCCTGTGTGTTTTTTGAGGGCCCTCCCTTCCCCCAAGCCTCGTTGTGCTGACAGGCTTGGCTTTGGAGTTTGCCAAATAGAGCGGGCCAGGTGCAGGTGACAGAGAGAGCAGAGATGCTGGAAACTGAGCCACAGGAAGGCTGTGAGAAAGAAGTGGCTGACAGGACCCAGGACCCTGAGATAGTCACTGCCTGATTGCTTGTTTGATATATCTACCCATCCATCCATCCACTAGTCCATCCACTCATCCATCATCTACCCACCCACTCATATACCCATCTATCTGCTCACCATCCACCTGTCCACCAATCCACACATCCACCTACCTACCTACCCACCAATCCATTCATTATCCATTCATCCACCCACCCATCCATCCACCTATCCATTCATTCACTTATCCATCCATCTACCAATCCATCCACCCACCAATTCATCGATTCATCCGCTCACCAATCCGCCAATCTATCCACCCATCCATCCATCCACACACACCCATACCCCTCCATCCTACATATAGTTGAAGCCATCTGAACCAGACACCATGATGCATGCTGGGAACACAGCAGTGTGTATGATACATCTTTATGGGTGTGTAAGGAAGTCAGCAGGACTGGGACCACACGAACCAGAAGATAACAGGAGAGGTGAGCCCAAAGAGCTCCAAGGGCAAGAATCTAGACCTCAGGCACATGGTGGCACATGGATTTCATGCTGAAAGTGATAGAAACCTCCGTGGATTTCAATAGATGAATAATGCAATCTGACTTGCACCTTGAGCTGCTGGGGAAGGGACTGTGGGAAGCACAGTGAGAGAAGGCTCCAGGGTGGCATCTGTGGCCCCCAGTCACCACAGAAAGAACGGGGTGTTCCAAATGTCACTAGGGGGTACGTTTCTGGATACTTCTAGATGTGTGCTTTGTGACCTTAGGCAAATTACTTCACCTCTCTGAGTCTTGTATTTGTTAGGTATTGGATCCGTGGCTGTTAGAGTTTCTATACTGACAGCCAGTGAACCTTCTCGTTTCAGCTCTGGCTGCAGAAACTGCCAGAGTGTGAGCTGACAGTCCAGCCTGGGATCACAGTGAGGTCGTGATGCCGTCCAGGTGAGCCGACCAAGCGGAGAAAGAGGAGAGACTACTCATTCCCACACACTGCCTCTTGCGAGATGTCTGTCTGTGCCCTGCAGCCAGAGGCCAATTCAAACACGGTCCTTTGCCTGCTTCTTCTTGGGGAGGGCAAATCCCCACTTCCTGTCCCTGGATCTAGGGTCTTAAGGATGGAGTAGGTGAGGAAGGAGGGGCCTGCCCGGGACCTCAATGGGCTGAGCAGTGGGGGAACCTGTGTCAGGCCTAGAAATAGCAAAATAAGTCTGTTGATCCTAAGCCGGCTAAGGCTTCCATCTTAGAGGGAGGCTTTCCGGACACGGAAACTGGGGAAGGATTACGGTCAGAATCTTCCAGGAGGCAGACCAGGCCCAGGGGCCTCTATGTCCTCAGAGCCCAGTGGGGGAGAAAAAATGATTGTGGGCTCTTCCTCTCATCCCAGCAGACAGCCCTTCCTGTGTCTACTGCAGCCTTCTTGAGCAAGTCAGTTCTCTGGAAATAACCCCAGAGTTCCCTCAGAGAAGGGACCTGTAAGGGGCCAGCCAGCTGAGCCACCAAGACTCCACACTGAGAAGCCAGGCTGGCCAAGAGCCAGGCCTTGCTACTAAACTATGGCTGGCCGAACAGACAATCTCAGTCGTTTGCCTCTGGTCCTCCTTCCTGGGCTCTGCTCTCAGAGACATTCTCGTCTCTTTCCGAACTTGATCTCTCTGGATTCCCACACATCTCTTTTCTGGGCCCCTTCCCAACCTCCCATGCAGCCCTGAACACACTGCCCTGTCATTTACTCCTGGCACCCAACACGCAGGCCACGTGAGGCAGCCCTCACCCTCCAGACACTCCCTAGTGCCAGCCTGACTCAGAGGAACCGCACCTGCTGGGCTCCTCACCCCAAACCCCTCCTGGCCCCCCAAGGCTTACCACCTCTGCCCCGCAGCCCACCCTGAGTGATCTCATTCTCTCGGCTTATACCCTGCTCTGATTTGGAAATCCACATCCTCCTCCAGCAGCTACCGAAACTGCACCACACTGCCAGTCCATAAACAAGGAACCAGGAAGGGCAGCTCACACACAGTCTGAGCCTTCGGGCAGGCCTGTCCTTGCCACTAGCCTTCCCCTGTCTTCTGTCATCTCTTAAAATACCCACATGTGCCTCAGCCTCCACCAAGCACGCCTGTGGGCTGCATTTATACCCTTCCTTGGTGGCGGAGTGGGGTTATAGTACGGGCTGGATACCACAGCGGCAGGGCTAGCTGCTCTGGCCTGGACTTAGGGCCTAGAGGGCAGGACACCAGACTGTACTCAGCAAAGCCAGCCTCTGCTCTCTGCAGTTGTAGCATCTTAGAGTCTTATAAACCCATCTCCATCCAACAAAGTGGGGGTACACAGCACTGAATGATCCAAGGGGGTGTACAAGAGTGGTGGCTCTTGAAGAACTTGTTTGGAGTCCCTGCCTTTTTACTAGTTCTCATCGTGAGGAGTCGGGAATCGCGGCGTAGGCCTCCATGAGGGGAGCAGATCCCAGACTCACCTTGGCGGCCACCGATGAGTTGGGCTTCTCCAGCAGGTCCCAGAGTTTCTTCCTCTTCTCGGCGCAGCACGTGTTGTCAAACTCCTCGCCCTCCCGCTCCCGCAGAGTCTCGGCCTCGCGCTTCAGCTCCTCGTTCATCTGCTCCTTCTTCTGGTGGTAGCGGGCCTGACAGCAGGACTCCAGGTATATCTCATCGATGCCCCAGTAGTCCAGCTCCTGGCTGAAGCTCAGCGCGCACATCTCCTCCATCATGTGCAGCCGGCCCGTGCGGTAGAAATTGAGAATGGAGGTAAAGGCGCCTGGGTGGCGGTCGAAGAAGTACTCATTGTCCTCAAGGCTGTAGTCGTCGCACACCTGGAGCAGAGAGTCGTGCGTGTTGCAATCCCGGAGCTTGCCCAACCGCGTGCGGGGCAGGCGGTCCAGAGTGCGCCACAGCACCTCGTGCGCCAGGCCCCCGACGTTGAGGCGCACTCGGCGTGAGCACGCCTTACTGCGTACGATCTCCATGGGCTCGGGCGGCAGCGAGCTGGTGGAGCGCGAGCCATGCTTCGTCATGCCCGCCGGCATCGCTGGTCCGGCCGTCCCCGCCCCCCCTGCCCCCCCAGGCCGCTGTCACTCGACGGCAAGGCCCGCTGCCGCGGGGGCGGGGGGCGGGGAGCGCTGCGGGGCCGCTGCGGTGCAGGGGTACGCGAGGGCGGGCGTCACGGCTGCCGTCTCACCTCCATCCCGACGGCTGCGAGGCAGAAAGCGAAAGCGGACGCGGGTCAGCGAACACGCTGCGAGGTTCCTCCCCCACCCCAGGGTCCCCACCGACCTTGACCTTCCCGAGGCTTAAGCGGCTCAGGGGGTGGGGGGTGAGGACTGATGGCCGCTGTCCCTCCCGCCGGTGCTGAAGTCAGCCCCACCCCAGGACGGAAGGAGGGGTGGCTCTCCCGGTGGGAGAGGCCCCCAGGAGGCGCCCAGGAAGCCCCACCCCCGCCCTGGCGCAATCCGGCCGCCCGGGGCGCTGTCCGCCCCGTCGAGTGCTGAAACTCCCTGCTCTGCGGGTCTTGGAATGGAATGCCCAACCTGGCCCCGCAATGGGGAGGCAGGGAGAGGCAGGGAGAACTTTCTTTCTCTTTTTAGTGAGTTCTCATCTCCTCCCACCCCAAGATAGTCAGGATTTGGGATGGAAGCATAAGGACGGCATTGGGCTTGCTTTTTCTAAATCTTAAAAGATTTTGGGTCAAGTGGCGATTGTGGAGTCTAAACAGATGCCCACCTGTCAGAGGTCACCAGGCAACCCTGACCTGGGGCGACCCCACTCCTTACAACATCAGGACCTGAGGTCGCTCCCCAGACTAGGTGAGGGTCGAAGGAACCAAGCCAGCAGGTTCTGCACCTCCCTGTGCGCCCCCCACCTTAGGGCAGGAGGGGTGCGGAGTCCTCCGGTTACGCCTGCTCGATGCTCCCCTCCCGCCCCCCTCCCCCTTCTTTCTCCTCCTCTCCCTCCTCCCGTTCCTCCTCCTCGCTCCTCCCGGCGGTGGCTTTTTATAACTCCGGGTTCTGCGCCTTTGCCCGGGCTCGGGAGGGAAGGGGTGGGGGAGGTGGGAGGCGGGGAAACCAGCGGAATCTTCTGGCCTTTCGGAGCGTGCCCTCCTCCCGCCACGCACCGGTGATTTCGGGGGGTTCCCGGGGCCCACAGCACGCCGGGCGCACGCCCCGCCCCCCGCCCCCGGGTGGGCCCGCGCCGCCCCCGCCACACTCACCCCCAGGGCGGCCGCCACCCGGGGCCGCGCGGCGCGCATCTCGCCGGCCGCCCGCGCCCCCGCCCGCGGCAGCGGCGGTCCCGGGGCCGGGCTGGGCCTACCCCGGCCGGCCGGGCGGGCGGGCGGGCGGCACTGGCACCGGGGCTGCGGGGCGCGGGCGGGGCGTTCTGCGGGGCGCGGAGACTGCGCGGCCCGGACGATCAGCGGCACCTCCGCCTCCACCTAGGGCTCCAGCTCGGCTCGGCGGCGGCCGCGGCTGCCTGCGCGAGATCAACAAGTCGGGCTGAGCTTCGGCTCTGCGCTCGCTGCGATTCTGTCCCGCACTTCGGAGCGCGGCGAGTGGCACCGAGGCGGGACGGCGCCACCTGCGGGTCGGAAGCGCGCGCGGCTTAACCCCTCCGTGCCCGGCCCTGGCCCAGGCCGCGGGGCCCACCCGGGAGGGCTGTCTGCGTTCCGGCCACCATGAGGTTGAACGCCTACTGCATGCAGGCTCTGCACGTAGATACAACTGCGAAGACAACAAGCCTCCGGGTCGCGGGGCTGCCGGGAGAGCGACTGTAAACAGAAGTAGGAGACTATGTCAGACAGGCGAGATGCTGGGAGGATGGGAGAGCTGGAGAAGGCAGGTGGCAATTTTAAATAGCCCTTGCCTCGATTCCATTCCAGATTCTAAAATCAAATTCTAGGTTCTAGGGGAAGATGGACAGTATACCTACTAACAAGCAAATCTGCAAAACGAGTGGGCAGGTGGGTGGTTGCTGCTGAGGAGAAACATAAGGCCCCTGGCTCAGAGCTTGCATGGTCCGATCAGTCAGTCACTCACTCATGCTAGCTTGGACGGCTGCTTCTGTGGAGCTAAGTGTTATACTCAACCAAGGGATCCACTGCCCCCGCCTCACTCTGCAGTGGGGCGGGCAGACTGTATTAGGCCATCTCGAGTGACTGTGGGGTGAGAAGGTTTGCATGCAGAAGGGTCCAGGCTTCCCTCCAGTCGGCCACACTTGGGCTCTGCCTGTTCTTTGCTGGTTTGTTCTCTCACATCCATATCTGTGGTGTGGTATGAAGGTGGCAGAGATGCAGAAGAGAGAGAACTTTGTCCCGGAGGGGGAGAGGTGGCAGAGATGCAGAAAAGAGCCTTGGTCCCAGAGGGGGAAATCATAAGGAGACTTAGTGCCCTGAGATAAGTCCCTTTCCCTCTCCCCTCTTGGCCAGCTGTTTGTAAAGATCTATGTCATCGCTTCCCTCATCATGACGCAGCCCGAGCTGCTTCTGCCTTCTCTCCCTGCGACCTCTGCTCTGAGCTCCCCATTCCTTCTCTGCCTCCCACAGGTCACGATGATAGCCACATGATAGCCACGACTGTCAGAATGAATGTTCCATTGCCTGAACTGAATGTTGTCACAGTAGTAAAGCCTTCCCCAGGTTTTCCTTGCTCTGGCCTGATAGATCTGGTTCAGTCCCTCCCTGTTCTTCTCTGTTTGCCCATCGTTGAAGCAAGACAAGCAACATTTTTTTTTTTTTGGTTTTTTTGAGACAGGGTTTCTCTGTGGCTTTGGAGCCTGCACTGGAACTAGCTCTTGTAGACCAGGCTGGTCTCAAACTCACAAAGATCCACCTGCCTCTGTCTCCCGAGTGCTGGGATTAAAGGCGTACTCCACCACCGCCCGGCTATTTTTATTTTTTTAATGAGAGGGTTTCAGCCAATTACGAGTGCTAACAGGAAATCAGGAATGCGATGTGGAGGGATGGGACAGAGAGGGCCTCTCAGAGGCCGAAGACAGACTCCACAGGTAAGAAGGGAGTCAGCTATGGGGAACTATGAGGCCTTCCAGGCTGTGTACAGGTTAGAGGTCAAGGGCAAATGAGGAACAAGTGCCTCCCTGGCTACCACAAAATCAGCATAGAAAGCACAAGACTTGCTTCCCTTCCCTATTGTGCCAAACTTACCACAAATTAAAATCACCTAAGCAGGGAGCCGCATCTAAGGAATTGTCTTAATTGATGTACAAGAACCTACCCAAATGTGGGCAGCACCTACTGCCCAGTTTAAAGGGCGTGGAAAAAGGAAGATCGCTTCCTTTTGTTGGCTTGGCCTTGCCTCTTGCTGCAGAGTTGATTGCTGCTGCTGCTGCTGCTGGTGTGGTGGTGGTGGTACTACTGCAACTGCTGACGATTACAATGACGACGATAATGACAGCAATGATGATGACAACGACGATGATGATGATCTGATGATAACAATGGTGAGGATGCTCATTCCTTCACCAGAACCAGCAATTTTAGGCTTCCAGTTTTAGACTAAGGACCTTTAAGTCTCCAGGAACCTACAGATTTTCAGTGCCGACTTGAAACAGCTGAGGCACCTCAAGGACTGAGAAACTAGCAGATTCCTGGCCTCACGGTGCTGGGACCATTTCAGAGTAAGCTGACTAAATATATTCTTTAACATATTTGATATATAAAATGTCTTCTATTTTAACATATAAAATGTGCATTCTATTGGTCCTGTTTCTCTAGAAAACCCCAGCTCATACAGGGTGCATGTGCATGTGTGTGCGTGTCCGTGTGTGTGTGTGCATGTGTGCATATGGAGGCCAGAGGTCAACTTTGGGTATGCTCCTTAGGTGGCACTCATCTTTTTAATTTTATTTATTTATTTAGAGATAGCTTCTCTCATTGGCTGGGAACTCGCCAGCTAGACAGGCTGACTAGCCAGTGAGCCTCGGGGATCTGCTTGTCTCTGCCTCCCCCGCCTTGGGATTGGAAACACACACTCCAATGCCTGGTTTTTGGGGTTTTTTTTGCTTTGTTTTGTTTGTTTGTTTACAAGGGTTCTGGAGATTGGACTCAGGTCCTAGTACTTGTGAGGCAAGCACAGTACTGGTAGCCACTCCCCAGTCCCCATCATTTCTTCATTTGTTACCCACCCACTTCCCCTAAGATTGCTCCCTACCTCACAGGCAGCACTTGTTACCTGTTCAGTGGATTTTATAATTTTTTTTGCATTTCTTTTTTCTATGTGAGATTTTGAAAAAATGGTGTTTTGTGTGTACGTCTCAACTCATACTTTCTGTTATTTTGTTTTGTTTTGCCTTTTGCCCCCCCAGAAAATATTTCAGTATGTTGCCCAGGCTGGATTTGAACTCACCATGCTCTATTTTATCCTCCTGAGTGGTATGGGATTGCAGCTCTATCTGCCTGCACCACCATGCCTGCTTTGAGTTACCCTTGTGCTCTGTGCTGGGACTCTAATGTTGTTTCTTAGCCTCAGACCTGCTCACGCTGATACGGGCTCACCAGTCCACCAGGCCTCACAGTGCACGTCCCTTCCTCCCTGTTGACTCCCTCAAAGTCACTTGTCCTAGAACTCAGGGGACTCACCTTGAACTCTGCTACATAGGCAAGGATGAGTTTGGATCTCTGATTCTCCTGCCTTCTCCTCCTAAGTGCGGAGGTTACAGGCATGCACCACTGCACCTGATGTACACAGCACTCGAGCCGAGCCCGGGGCTCAGTGCATGCTAGGCCAGGGCTCCACCAGCTGAGCTTTGTCCCCAGCCCTGACTTTGTAAACATGCTTCCTGAAGCTTTGGAACAGTGTGTCCCAGGGTGTGTACACTCTTGACTAAGTGCACCCAGACTCCACTGCCTCTGATGGCATAGCCTCTAAAGTGTCCTTTGGCCTCCATTAGCTTCCATCCAGAGACTGGAGTGCTGAACATCCAGTGTGTGCCAGGAGACAGCTCAGTGTATCGAAATTAATGAATCTCAGGCTTGCATCATATACAATGGAGTTTGTGTGTGTATTTGAGCTATTGTCGTGGTGATGGTGCCTGTTGTGGTGGTGGTGTTTTGAGTATAGTTATTGTAGTAGTAGTGGCTGTTGTTATAGTTGTGGTAGTGGTGGTAGCTACTGTTATAACTGTAGTTGTAATTATCATTGGGCTGTTGCTACAGTTGTTATGATTGTGGTTGTTGTCATGGTAGGACTGTTGTGGTGTGTTGGTGATGGCTGTTTTATATTTGGTTATAGTTGTTATGGCTGAGAGCTTGTTATGATTGTGGTTGTTGTTATAATTGTGGTTGCTGGTTGTTGATGTGATTGCTGTTATGGTTGTTGTTATGGTTGATGATTGTTGTGATTGTTGTTGTTATAATTATGGTTGTTGGTTGTTGCCATGGTTGCTATTATGGTTGTAGTTCTTATTATGGTTGAAGATTGTTGCTGCGGTTGTTATGTTTGTAGTGTTATTATGGTTGGTGATTGTTGCTGTGGTTGTTCTTATGTTTGAGGTATTATTTTGGTTGGTGATTGTTTCTGTGGCTGTTATGTTTGCGGTGTTATTATGGTTGATGATTGTTGTTATGGTTGTGCCTGTTATGATCGGTGATTATCAATGTGGTTGTTGTTATGATTGTACCTGTTATTATGGCTGGTGGTTGTTGCTGTGGTTGCTATGTTTTTAATGTTATGAGTGGTGATTGTTGCTGTGGCTGTTGTCATGTTTGTGGTGTTATTATGGTTAGTGATTGTTGCTGTGGCTGTTGTCATGTTTGTGGTGTTATTATGGTTNTGTTGTCATGTTTGTGGTGTTATTATGGTTAGTGATTGTTGCTGTGGCTGTTGTCATGTTTGTGGTGTTATTATGGTTAGTGATTGTTGCTGTGGTTATTGTTATGTTTGTGGCGATATTATGGCTGGTGATTGTTGCCATGGTTGCTGTTATGGTTGTGGTTGGTTAGTGGCTATTGTCATGTTTGTTATTATAGTTGTTGGTTTACAGGATTCCTTTATGATCTAGATGCTAAATCCTTTGATGACTTTGAATGTTGTAAACATCTTCTATTCTGTCACCTCTGCATTATTTTTTTTTTTTGCTCATGGTATCTTTTGTTTCCAGAACATTATTTGAGGGGTCTGTGAGATGGCTCAGTAGTGCTTATCCCTAAACCTGACAACCATCTTCCTGCCTCAGACTCCTGATTAGCTGGAATGACAGTCTTGGTTGGGGTGGTTTTCTGGTAACCATCCTTGGGGTGAGCCACTTTCCCACACTGGCCTGAGGGGTTGCCTCTGCCATCATCAGCCCCTCGGGCTCATCGCCTGCCTGTCTGGTTTGTGTCCTCCTGTCCACATGACCCGCAAGTTCCTGAGGCCTCTCTCTCTCTGCTCTTCTGTTTTAGGATGAGTATCTACTGTCCTCTTTCAGTGGGGGACGAATCATGTTCCTGAAGGTACAATCATGCAGCCCTGGTTGTCATTTGTATTCCCAAGCACCAGCCTGTCACCAGCTCCTACCCAGCGCTCCCATTTGCCCAGGGAACCCTTGAAAACAGCAGTCTCTAGGAATAAACTTGACTTGAAAGCCCAGGAAAGCACTCCCCTGCCTCCAGAGAAGGCAGATGTTTCATTGTTTATCCCAGAAGACATGTGATAACATCCACACCGGGGTTTGGTTATCACAACTCTGGGGAAGGGGGCATCTTCCTGGTGTCTGTTTGGTGAAGGCAAGGGGATGTTGCCAAACATAGAGTCACACAGAGAATGGTTCCCACCGTGATAATAAAGGTAGCTGCTGCCCTGCAAGTCAATAGTGCCAAGTCTGATAAATCCCACTTGAGTCTCTCGGAAGGCAAAGGTGTTTCCCAACCTAGAACTGCTCTTCTCTCAGTCACAGTGAGCGGCTTCTTTGTGACACATGAAGATCCAGGGCAGGAGAAACAGACGTCACTTAATGCCTCGTTCAGCTGTAAGAAGTACAGTGAGAAAAAGCAGCCAGAAGGGAGCAAGGCGCATGCCTGATGGAGGCGTGAGGTGGTCCAGGGAGGCTTCCTGTCACAAGGAAACCGAGGATCACAGAGAGACATCAACCTTGTGCGTGCTGAGGAAGGAGGTGCATCAGGGGAGTCCCAAGAGCCCAAGCCCTGAGTATGCAATGTTCGAGAATATCTGGATTCAGCGCCTTTTATTTTCTAGAGGGAAGGAGTCTGAGTTTCCTTGTGTTGGGAAGCCCTAGCAGTTTTTCACAGAGGGATCCCAGGCACTCAGGCCTGTTTCCAAGCAACCCCTCCATCAAAGAGCAATACAAGGTGGTCTCAGGAGACCCCTAAGAAGGCTCCTGCAATTGTCCAGACCAAACCAGACCACCACCCTGAACCAGGTGGTGGGCAATTTAGCAGCCACAGGCCTCTGCAGAGATTCTTCTGCAAGTCCATGGCCATGGCCTAAGACCCTGAGTGGTTAGATCACCCTGCCTCACCTACAGAGTTCCACTGTCAGCTTAGGGGAGAAGCAAGCAGGTCCCCTTGCATCTGAAAGTGCAGGCAGCAGGGCTGGCTCCATCAGGCTCCATCCAGCCCTGTGGTGTCTGCGTGTTTACTCAGCAAGGAGTTGTGGAAAGTTCCCTCAGGTGGAGGCCATCTCATGGCAAAGAGAGAGGGCTCCGGGGGAGAACGGCTGGTACAGGATGGCTCTGGACAAGTGATCTAGCCTCTCTGAACCGCAATGTTCCCCTCTCTAAAATGAGTAGCCATAGAGGATGGCATCTGCTCTATTAGGTTATGAGGATGTTCTTAGTTTTTTAAAAACATATTTATTTATTATGTATACAGTATTCTGTCTGCGTGCATGCCTACACACCGGAAGAGGACACTATATCTCATTTAGATGGTTGTCCCATGTGGCAGCTGGGAATTTGAACTCAGGAACTCTCAAAGAACAGCCAGTGCTCTTAACCTTCTGAGCCATCTCTCCAATCCTGAGAAAAAATTAAATTTAATTTTCTGTGTGTGGCTTTTTTTTCTGCACATGTGTCTGTGTACCTTGTGTGTGGGTGTACTGAGCTGGAGTTACAGACAGTTGTGAACCACCACATAGGTGCTGGGAATAGAACCTAGATCCTCCAGAAGAGCACTCTTAACTGCTGAGCCATCCTTCCAGCCCCTGTGAGGAGCTTTTTAAAGCCCTTTACCACCAATAGTAAAGCCTGTGGATTGCTAAGGGTGGGGCTTATGTGTCAAGCTCATCCTAAGTAACCAGAATGCTTAGCTTGTAGGTGAGGGGATGGCTCTGTCAGGAAAGTGCTTGGGCACAAGCATGAGGACCTGAGTTCAGATCCTCGGAATGCAGATAAAAGAGCCCATGGTATCGGTGCATGCCTGTAATCTCAGTGCCGGTGAAGCAGAGACAGGATTCCTGGAACTCACTGGCCATCTGGCCTATAGAATCAGTAAACTCCAGGTTTCAGTGAGAGACACTGTTTGACCCTGTGTGGAGTGTGATGGAGGACGATGCCTGGCATCAATCTCTGACATCCACATACATGTGAGCATATATGAACATGTTCCTGATGTGGGATTCCCCTTAGTATGCTGTGAATACCATAGGTTAATAAAGAAACTATCTTGGGCCTACGCAGAACAGAATAGAGCTAGGCAGGGAAAACTAAACTGAATGCTGGGAGAAAGGAGGCGGAGTCAAAGAGAAGTCGTGGAGCCGCCATCAGAGATAGCATGCCAAAACTTTGCTGGTAAGCCACTGCTATGTGGCGATACATAGATTAATGGAAATGGGTTAAATTAATATGTAAGAGTTAGCCAATAAGAAGCTAGAGCTAATGGACCAAGCAGTGATTTAATTAATGCAGTTTCTGTGTGGTTTTTCAGGAGTCTAATCAGCTGGGAAACAAGCAAGCAGCCCTCCTACATATACCAAACAGACCGCACACACAAATAGATAACATAATAACTAAGCAACTGTTTTAAAAATGCTTAACTAATCCACGTGGAAGTTTGGGGAGCTTAGGGGGGAAGTGCTTCCACCATTTCGTTTTGCCTTCTTCAGTATAGAGACTCTTTGTCCCCAGGCATGGTGTCTGATCATTACAAAAGGGCCACTGCTGTGCCAGGCATCAGACTTCGTGAAAGCATATTTGAAGTAAGGTGACCAGTATGGGGGAGAAAGCCTCTTGTCCTTCCCACCCAAGTCTACCTGGAAATAAAGTCGTCACAGGGGAAGAGGGAGCTGAACAGGTTCTGTCATTAGGGATCCTGGATCCAGCCACACCTGAAGCCAGTGCCCTGGATTCCCAGTTATGTGTGCTGTGAGATCACTCCTTTTTTCCTGCCAGCTGTCAGTCCTCTCTCCACAGACCAGACATTTTCTTAGCTTGAGAATTTAGACATGTAATAAATAGAAAGGGGGTGGAGAGGTGGCTCAGTGGTCACCCTTGCAGGGGACCCGATTTCTATGCTCAGCACCCAAATTAGACAGCTTTAAAACCCCTGTTAACTCCAGCTCTAGGGATCTGACACCTCTGCCCTCCTTGGGACACCTGCACTCATGTGCACGCACACAGACACATAATTAAAAATAAAATAAATATTTAAAAAAACATTAAGAGAGGCCAGGAGAAACCTGGTATGATGGCTCACACCTGTATTCCCACCACTCAGGAGACAGAAGCAGGAGGATCACTGTAACTCCAGTCCCAGGGGATCTGATGTCCACTTCTGACCCTGTGCACACCAGGCATGCATGCGGTGCACAGACATACATGCAGGTAAATCACCCACACACATTTAATTAATTAAATTAAAAGTTCAAAGTCATCTTTGGTTAGTTCAAGACCATCCTGGGCTATGTAAGATACTGGCTCAAACCCAGTAAACACATAGGAGAAAGGGAGGAAGGGAGGGAGGGAGGGAGGAAAGCTGAGCTACAACTGGGATCTTTCTATAAAGATGGGATGCTGCGTAAACCTCTGATTAAAGACAAGCCACAACACTTATGGAGGGGACGGCATCCCAGTGCAGCCAAGTTCCAACCTCAGACCATCTGATTCTGGCCACTGATCTCTCAAGACTTGTCTGCTGGGGCCTCAGCCCAACATCTTGCTAGGAGGAGCTGAGGTCCGCCCACGCCACTCACTCTGACCGTGCTGGCTAGAGGCTCCTCCGTTGGAAGTCCGGCCTTCTGTGGATTCCATGATACCATCCATCATTTATGCCCCACTGGGCAGCCGGCTCAGGTGTCTTTGAGTTTCTGAGTAGAGTAAGGCTAATTAATACCATACTCCCTTGCCCCCACCTTGTACTGGCTGGTTTTGTGTGTCAGCTTGACACAGCTAGAGTCACCAGAGAGGAAGGAGCCTCAGTTGAGGAAATGTCTCCATGAGATCCAGCTGTAAGGCATTTTCTTAATTAGTGATCAGCGGGGGAGGGCCCAGACTATTGTGGGTGGAGCCACCCCTGGGATGGTGGTCCTGGGTTCTTTAAGAAAGCAGGATGAGCAAGCCAGTAAGCAGGATCCTCCATGGCCTCTGCATCAGCTCTGCCTCCAGGCTTCTGTCCTACTTAAGTTCTTTTCCTGACTTTCTTCAGCAATGAGGAAATGAAAGCCAAATAAGCCCTTTCCTCCTCAACTTGCCTTTTGGTCATGGTGTTTTTATTGCAGTAATAGAAACCCTAACTAAGATACCCCCCCAAACACACACACCCCAAGCACACATGCACACACACACACACACACACTTGTGTGCTCAAATTCCATGGCAGAGAAAAGTGACCTGATGGACATGGACAGAGGGACCCTCAGAGACTCAGGGGACATGAATGCATCATTCCATATCAGAGTGCATGTTGCGAGGGACCCCGGCTGCCCCAAGGATCAGCCCATCAGCTTGCCAGGTCCTGGGAGCATGGATGAGGTGATACATGACGTACTACGCATCATGCCTAATTCTGGGAAGTACTCACTGAAACAATAACCACAGTAATAGTGACAAGACTGGTTGACTGTGTACTATATATTAGGACTGTGGGGAGGGGGAGATGTCTGTGTGTGTTGCTCTATTGATTTTGTCTCTCCCTTGCACCAGGCACTGAGGACAATATAAACTGTTGGATGACCCCGAGTCTAGTATAGTCCCTCTACATAGCCCAGGCTGGCTCACACTCGCCATCATCCTCCTGCCTTAGCTGTGTGAGTAGCTGGGGTCCCGGATTGGCACCACCAGACTCAGCTCCATTGACTGCCTTTTTTTTTCTTCCAGAGTCCACTTGTCTTTATCAAGCCCTGGGTTTCCTGTCCTAAATGATCAAAGCTTGTTTTCTGGCCAACCCAGTGTTGATTCGTTTCTCCATCTCTTTAGTGACCTATCCTCGGGCCTCACCATCTCCCTTCTGTGTTCTCTGTCACTAAGTCCCACCCAGCCATCTATCCACTCCCTCCTCCACACACTTGCCAACTCACTTCTGTCTCCTCTTCATTCAGTCATGTATCCCACACCGTCTGCCTTCCTACCCATTCACCCAACCTGTTGCCCGTCTGTCTTTTACCAATACGTCACTTACCTTTAAATACGTCCATCTACCTGCCGTTCACCCACCCATCTGTTCTTCCATCCACCCTCCCCTCCCACTTCTCACCCATCCACCACCCATCAGGTATTTATCTACCTACGAACCCAACCACTCATCTGCTCCAGATACTCATGCATCACTCCATCTATCCACCTACCCACTGCCCATCTAGCTACCCATCTATCCACCTACCCACTGCCCATCTAGCTACCCATCCATCCATCGACCCACTGCCCATCTAGCTACCCATCCATCCACCCCTCCACCTATGCATCCTTGAACCTTCCCGTCCATCACCTAACAATGGCCTAGGCCTTGGTGCGTTATAATGCTTTGTGCAGACTGTACTCTGTGAGACCCCAGTTCGGTCTCCTGGGTTCTCTTCCAGGCTAGACAGATGGGTGCCACCAGAAAGTCCCCACAGAGGGAGCCTTTCTGTGGCCAGGACTTTGAAAGCCATCGACTTCCAGGGTGTGGGGCCAAAAGATGATGAAATGAGAACAACTAAGGTGCAGGCTTCCAGCGGAGCAATTAAAGGTAAACTAATCTCTCTCCCCTTCTAAGGAGCCAGGGAACTCCAAGACACACAAGAGGAGTCAGCAAAAGAAACCAACTGCAGAGATTAAGGGCTAGCAAGCAGATGCTCAGCTTCCCTGTCTTTCAGGCTTGGTCTCTCCCACCTCCTCTCCTCTTTACTGTCCTTGCCTATGCTCCCTGCCGCCCACCTCCCTTCCTATCGTTCTTGTTACCCCACCCTTCCAGCTCCCCTATTTATAGTCCTTCCCCTCTTGCTATTTACAATAAAGAACGACCTCCCAGAATGAGACCTGGTGGCTAGTGTTTCCTGTTTACCTCCCAGCCGCTGCCCTCACCCCCAGACCAGAAGCTCCCTCTTCCGAATCACAGAGGCAGTTCATGAGCAAGGCCACTTTAATAGGCGCGTGTCCATCTGACAGTATGACATGAAGCTTGAGCACTGCGTTGGAAAGGCAAGGCGTAAACCACCATGCCGCTCACAAAATACACTGTGATGCTGTATTTATTAAAAACAACAAAAGCATCAAAACCAATGCCTGGGAAAGATGCTTGAAGTAGGCTTCTCTATCTGGAGACTGGGCTCCCAGCCCCTGCCATGAGCCCTTCAGCCCTCTTTTGGACCCCTTACCCACAGTGGGTCCACCAATGAGAAAATTGAGAGACATGAGTGAGGCCTCAGCCAGCACACTGGTTCATCTAACCCAGGCACACAGGCTCTGGGGCCCAGAGTCTTGACCTCCACTGTCCAGGGCCGGTTTATTCTTGACAGTTCTATGGGGTATGGTTGATACCGGACCACTCCTGCCAGCATGGGGAAAACAAATGAATCTGCTTAAAGGAGAACATTTGATATCCAGCACATAGCAGCAGACACATAGTGAGATGGTCCAGGAAATGCTCCATCAGATTGACCTGAAGACATCCTGCCACCCGGACTACAGCCAGGAGTGGAGAGCTGAGGTCCTGCCTACGCGGGTGGCTAATGCGCCGCTCTCTAAGCTGCTGACCCCTCTGGCCCTTCCTCCTTCCTTCAGACAATCTTGTGTAGCCCAAGCCGACTTCAAACTCACTGTGTAGCCAAGTATGACTTTTGAACCCCTGATCCTCCTGCCTTCACCTTGCTGGGATTACAGGCGTGCCCCACCATAACCCAATTTATGCAGAACTGGAGATGAACTGGGGACTTTGTGTGTGCAAGTCAACCACTCTGCCAACTGAGCTAAATTCCCAGAATTTAAAGAAGGAAAGAAATGGAAAGGGGGAGGGAATGAAATGAGGGCATGCATGAACACTGTCCTCTGAGTACTGCTTCAGCACCTCAGGTCCCCACCAGAGCTGCCTGACCTTAACCATCTTCCTCATACTGGACTCTCTCATGATTGTGGCTGAGGAGATGCCACCTTGAAAGGGAACTAGCCCTTCGCTGAGCGCAGGTGAGCATCTTGGGACCAGTCCAGCCTGATTCAATTAGGATGGGGCTCTGAAGGGCTTCCCTCTAGCACACCAGGACTGAAGCCTGTGAGACCTTCAGCAGCTATTTCTGCCACTTTCTTCCTCCCCTTCCAGCCGTGAGGAGGCAACTGGGGGTTGCCATGGAAACTGGCTCATCCTCCCACAGGAGGCTTGCCAGCTCTGATTTCCTGCAAAGATAAGAAGCAGGCAGCAGTGGGGGGTCACCCAAGCATGAAGATGGGTTTCCCTGGGGATGCCCAGATTCCTGCCAATCACACTGTCTATCTGGGAATCCCGAGGGTGCCTGGAGACCCAGGGCCAGGGAAGCCTCCAGCTCTAGGTCTGCTCCAAGAGGTGAGCCCCTGGAACACACAGGCGCAGGGCCTTTTCTGTCTTTCCACCTAAAAGGACCGCATCACAGATGTGCCAGCATCTCATAAGCTGCACCACGCTTGGGTGTTCCCGGCTGTCAGCTCTCCAATGCCAAACAGAAGTGTCCCACTGCCACCCCTAGAGCCCTAGGAAAGAAGCACAAACTGCCCACCTGACATCTGCTTCTAGGACAGTTGCATAGGCTGAGCTCTACTGGCAAGAGTTGTGTGACCCCAGGTAAGTCACTTAACCTCTCTGAGCTGGCTCTCTCATCTGGAAAGCTGGCATAACACCATATCTTCTCCAAGATGCTGTGAGAAATGAAAATACAGGTCTGCTGTGCCTGTCTCAGCACTAAAGGCACTTAGGATGCGGGGTGCAGTGGCACACATTTTACCCCATCACTCGGGAGGCAGAGGCAGACGGATCTTGGTGAGGTCAAGACCAGCCTGGTCTACAGAGTGAGTTCCAGGACAGCCAGGGATACAGTAAGTGAGCATGTCTGCAGTTACAGGGAGGTTTGCAAGCCACAGCCCTTTCTCCTAAAATAGACAAAGGTGAGTTTGCACCAGACTTCATTCAAAGGCTGGGACGCTCAGAGTGGGGTGAGCAGCGTGGCCTGAGGACAAGCTAGCTGGTTCCTATCACTGCATCCACCACTGCCCCCAAGAGCCAGAACACGGGTTCAGACTCCAATGCTTTCAGAACCAGAAGGAACTATGGGTGTTGATGCTGACTAGGCCAAAACCTTGCACTAGGAAGGTGAACGCTGGGGATCCCTGTCAGAGCTACTCTTGGGACTGGGGCCCAGTGTGGCCAGGGCATGTGACGTCCTGGCTGCCCTGGAACTCAAGAGATCTGCGTGCCTCTGCTCCACAGCCACCATGCCTCGCTATGTTGATATTTAACGTGCAAGTTGGCCAAAGCTATTCTGCCGGCTTGTGCACATCGTAGCAGGGGCTTGTATGCTGAGGTGCAGGGATAGATTCCTTGGATAGGGTCTCCAAACATCTCACAGGACCAAGTCTTTCCAGGTCACATTCCACCCCAGTCTTAGCATAAGGAAAGCCCTGCTACCTACTGCCTGTGACTCAAGGACAGAGGACTTTATCCCTCGGAGTGCAGCCCGTATCTTCCCAGGCATCCATGTGAGCAGAGGGAGGGCCATGTCTCTTTAATAATCTAGGGACAGAACTTAAAACACACTGACAAATCTTCATGGATCCTCCCATGACCCATTTCTGCCATGCTGGCCAAGGCCTGGACTACAACGGCTGCTGAAGGTAAGGAGGGTGACTGCTGGGAGTCAGGGTCATGGTGGTGGGTACCACAGGACAGGAGGCACAGGTGAATCCGAAACCTGGACAGCCTGATTTGAAAGCAAGTCTTCACAGTGGGATGTAGAGTTTTCATTGGCTTTTCCTGCTCTTCGTGACTTCTGTGTCCCCTCCTCTGGACACAACATTCTAGGAGAGCAACGGGGGGGGGGCAATGACGAAGGCACGGGAAGTCAGGAGGCCCCAGGGGAGTGTAGTGTCTGCTGCACACGTCACAGCCTGATGCGGTAACGAATGGGCACGTCCTCTTCTGGCTGCATCAGGCCAAAGCCGTATCTGCTGAGGTCAAACTCAGGGACCTCTGTGTCCTTGCTGCCCAGCTCCAGGTCAAAGTGAGTCAGCAGGAGAACCACAAATCTGCAGGGAAAAAGAGAGGGTGCTTCAGAATGCGTGCTGCTCTGGGCTTGGCAGAGCTCGGGAAGGTGAGAACCTCTCAGAGCTGAGTGAGGCTGAGTGGCTGTGTCTGTGGCAGTCATTTCTCCATCATGTAAGAGCCAGAGGGTGGTTCCCCAGCTCTCATGCCTGCGGCACCACGTGCAGACGATGGCACGGCCAGAGCGAGGGCCCCAGCCATTTGTCTCTAACCCTACACGCACAGCACCTGGAGAGTCCTGAGTCCCAGGTACATCACAGTGCTCACGGCGACAAGACTGTCTCTTCCAGCCTCTGTGCAAGCCTCTGTACCCCCTTTCCCTTAGCTTAGAACTCTCAGAGTGAGCCCGGGTCTGTAAAATTAAAACCTGCACCACTTCCTCAAGACTTCTTATATGTGACGCAACTGTCACCAAGGGCCACCTTTGCAAGGCAGCACTCTTTACCGCCACCTTCTGGAGACACATAAAGCTGTCATGTCTAGGATGCCATCATTGCCTCACAATGACGGGCTCTGCCTTATGACTCACTGCTTGCTGTGCATGTCGTCCTGATTGTCCCCTGCCTCATCACTGTCCGCCACCTCAATTCTGGGACCTGAAACCACGACGAGCACACAGCAAGGACTTTCTCCTCTCACTGAAAGAGGAGCAGGTAAGTGGATGAGCTGAGGGAAAGTGGCCCACAAGACTTAAGGGGAAGTGACCCTCGCCAGGGCCCCTCTTGGGGCTTGGTTCTCCTGTGAGGTCAAAGGGAGTGAAGACAAGCTGGCTCTTTCTCTGAGATAGGTTTTACCACCTGTGCCCCAGTGGGTGGAGCTGTCACAGCTGCCATTGGCTGCGAGCGTCCTATCAGGGAATCACAATGACAGTGGTCACAACAAATTCACTCATTTGTTGAGATGCCACGAGCCTGGTGCCATGCTAAACACCCAAAGCCCTCTTTTGTCTGTCCCTATACCGGATAAAGCAGGAACTGCAACCAAGGTTCTATCATAGTTATTGATCTGAATGAGACAATCTGTCCTGGTGTGATTGATACATTAGGGGGCAAATATGAGCAGAAAGCAAGCCTCAGTTGGCTCATACGCTGTTTCATGTTTGAGATGCGGGGTGAATGCAGAGCCTACGGTAGCCGAGCATACATGTACGAGCATCAACTGACCACCCTGTTCATCAGACTTTCTGCCTTTTTAAAAAGTTTTGTTTTTTATTATGTGTGTGTATGGTCAGGGAGGGATATGTACACATGAATGCAGTACCCAAAGAGACCAGAAGAGGGCATTAGATCCCCTGGAGCAAGAGTTACAGGCAGTTGTGAGCTGTCCAACCAGAGTGTTGAGAACCGGACTCAGGTCCTCCGTAGTAGCTTAACACTGAGCCAGCTCTCCACCTCCTGTGCATTCTTTAAGCATGTGTAAAGCTGCATGACCACCTAGCATTTGGCACTAATCTTCCTCATGTGTCACTGATGACATTTTCAACACGAGGCTTCAGGTTCCCTTTGCCTATAACCTATGGTTTCATTTTATGAGGTTCTGTTTTGTGATGCTGACGATGAAGCTCAGGCCTCGTGCGTGCTAGGCAAGAGCTCCACACCGAGAGCTAGCCTCAACTGTCTTGTTATTCTTAATTTTGAGATAAGAGCTCACTAAGTGGCCAAAGCAGGCTCTAAACTCACTATCCTCCTGCCTCAGCCTGCCCCATAGCTGGCACGATCGGCCTGTGTGCCCAAGCCCGATACCTGCTGTTTTCACTGCCTGATTATGCATGACAAGGTGGTTTGGGGGCAGGTATACTAAGCATCAGGGCAGAACTGACTCTGTCATTATTTCCACTTTACTGTTGAGAAAAGTGAGATCAAAAGGCTAATGTGACTTGCTGTCCCCTGGCGTGGTGCCTGCATGCTGATCACGTGATTAATACAGACACTGGCTTCCATCTCTCAGAGCCTGGGATGGATGAGTCAGGTGATGGAATGGGCACTTAGGAAGTTCCATTCTGACCCATTTTGGAGCTGTAATAAGCACCCACATTTTATAACTGGGGAGACAGGCTCAGGTTACAGGAGCTAGAAGGAACAACGGGCAGAGAGCATAGCCCCTGGTCCAGGCAGTCTGTGATCCTGGAAACTGAGGCTCGGGGAATCCCAGGAGGAGAATATAGGAGCTTCTTTAATCTCTCAGGAGTTACAACAGCCAAGGGTCGGAGGTACTCCGAAGTTCAGCCAGGTTCTGCCACAGAGGTCTGAACCTGCTTTGGCAGCCCCAGATGGACAGCCACGGCCAGCTGGACTCAGCAGCCAGTGTTTGGTGTTCCCACGCCACCCTCAGAGGGAGAACCCTGCTGCCAGATCTGATCATTGTGTAAGAAATCAGAGATGTGACTTTTTTTCCTCAAGAACGCTTCTGATTTTTAAAAGAGCCCACATTTTAAAAACATAAACAGATTATCAGACAGGAGTTGACTCTCTGCCAGTGTGGGATCTAATCCTGTAACCATTAGCCTGAGGCCATCAGTCAAAGCCACAGAGGCATCAGGTGTCACTGCACCTTGGTTACCTCCTGGGCCACATCCAAGCCCTGCCCTGGTCATACCCCACCAATGGGTCCCTTCCCTGATGGGCCATGCACCGCTGCCCCCACAGCCTGCCACCCCCACGCCCTGCCACCCGCTCACTGTTTGATGCTGTTGATGGCATAGTTCTTCCCCAGGCACTGATTGTGCCCTGCTCCCCACGGCATGTTGTAATTCTTCAGTCGCTTCCCGTCTTTGTAAAAATCTTTCTTCTCTGACCCATCGGGGTTCAAGAATCGGTTGTATTTAAATACCTGAAACAAGAAGGTGATGTCACCCCACATAAGCCTGCACCAGGACGAAGGACTGGGGAGCTCGTGCAGACTTGTCACAACTGAGCATAATGGGAAGAGACTGGACAGGGGCTGGCTTTAAGGATCATAGAGATGACAGTTCCCAGGCTGCAGAGGGAGCGAAGATCACAGCAGGCTGCCACGCCAGACTGGCTGATGACCCAGTCTCTTGTCTTCCCCATTCCCACAGTCCCTGAGATGGCCAGCTCTACCCCTGCTACTGACCTCAGGCTCCGTGTAGATTTCCGGGTCCTTTTGGGGACTCAGGAAAGGAAAGAGGAGGAGGCGGTCACCGCGTCGAAGAGAGAATTCCCTCCCATCTGCCATAGGCAAGGCCAGGTCTGCCATGACCTCGCGAGTGATGAAAGGGGCAGCCGTGAGCCGGAGGGTCTCATTTAGCACGCTGTCTGCAAGCGCGAGTCGGGAAGAGTTAGCAAGCTGCCCTCTCACCCGCTGGACAAACAGAGCAATGGGCAGAGGGTGCACCTTGCACACAGTAGTCATACAGCAAGGTGGGAAAAGCCAGGTGACAAAGTGTGCACTCCCTGAGAAACCTTGGATGTGAGGGGCCATGGGAAAGTAGGAGTCACAGGGCTATCTGACACCTGTGGAGGAGAGTTTAGGACCTCAGTGTCTGCTTCTACCTGCAGTCTACATCCTGTTGTGGAAACAATCCCCTGACCTTCATATAGGGACCACACCCCGTTTCCAGAAGTTGTATACAGTGTTCTGTCTGCATATATTCCTGCACGCCAGAAGAGGGCATCAGACCTCATTATAGATGGCTGTGAACCACCATGTGGTTGCTGGGAATTGAACTCAGGATCTCTGGAAGAGCAGTCAGTGCTCTTAACTTCTGAGTCAGCTCTCCAACCCGATTGATTACTCTTAGCTGGTGGGCTTGAGCTTTCATTGGCCAATTGGCCCACCCCTCTGAGCCCCATGTTTGGTTCTGGGTGGGCATATGAACACATTCCTGGGATTTTTAGATAGGAATGCTGGATAAGAGGCTCCGCCTCCAGCTGCTGGCAGCTGTCCAGCCTCCACAGACCAAGGGCACCCCAGTAGAAAATGAGGCTGAAGGAGGGAGAGAGAGAGATAGCACTGGCAACATTATTCAAGCCCCTGGGTTCACCTGAGCCTGAAGCTGGAGACCTCAAGGCTCTCGGTTGAGTCCCTCGGATTGAGCCTCCCTTCCATCACCGCTGCTTCTGATTCTCTGTTACTTAACACCACAAATCTCTAGAGGCCAGGAGGAGCTTTGGGTAGTGATACTGGGCATGGAAGACACTGAGGGACCCTTGGAGGTACCCAGGTTAGCAGGCTTGACAATCCTACCTAGCACAGTCAGGCTGTCGAGAATCTTCTGTGGGAGGGTGCTCATCTCTGAAACAGGCTGCTCCGCTTGCCAGACAACACGCTTCAGCTCTTCACGGACCGCCTCAAGGGCCTCAGGATTCTTGAGGAGGTAGAGAAGGAGCCAGAAGGCCGTGGGACCCATATTCCCCTGCAACAAGGAGAAGCCTGTCACTCACCAAATTACCACGAGGGCTCCACAAGCTGAGCCATGGTGCAGCGCTCAGCATGCCTGGTTCCCATCACCCAGGCATCACCAGTCACTTCAGCCCCAGACTGTGGCCAAAAGATGCTTGGAGTTTTGTTTGGTTGAGACTGGTACCGACTTGAAGAGCACACATGCCAGCCTGACCTCAAGGGAAGCCCCTGGTCTGGGGTCACCTGGAGAAGCCCCCTACAGCAGAACAAGTTGCAAGGCAAGAACGCTGAGAATGTCTGGGAGTGACTTCACTTGGGCTTCCCATGTTCCTCGATAATTTGCATAGAAGAGGCAGAATACACATCTCACCGCCCTTAAACTTGAGCTCAGCCATGAACTTGCTTTGACCAAGTAGCATAAAGTGGAATTAATGGATAGTAGATCTAAGCCCTGGCCTTCAGAGACCATGTTTGTGTCCCCTCCCTTTGACTGAGCCTTTGGATCCAGGATGAAAGACACACAGGGCACAGCTACATTACCCCAGCTGGGCCAGTCTAGACCAGTCAGATCCACAGACCTGTAAGCTCACGTCTATCAGCAAAGGCTGCCGGGTTTAACCAGCTGATAACAATAGCTATTCATAGTTTAGAAGACGAAATTTCCTTCCATGCTCCTTGTGTTCCGGTTAATCTCCTGAAGGATGGGTAGAAGGGCAGTTAAAGGCCGTTAGTTTCTTCTTCTTCTTTTTTTTTCAAGACAGGGTTTCTCTGTGGCTTTGGAGCCTGCGCTGGAACTAGCTCTTGTAGACCAGCCTGGTCTCGAACTCACAAAGATCCGCCTGCCTCTGACTCCCGAGTGCTGGGATTAAAGGCGTGGGCCACCACCGCCTGCCCGGTGGCCGTTAGCTTCTTAACAAAAGTTCTTTGCAACCTTCCAAAAGAGGAACTAGGGAAATCAATGCCACGGTGTGCTCCAAACCCAGAGCAGACCTGCCTAAACCTCTTCAGCCAGCTCCTCGGCACCTCCCAATGATGGAGACGTAGATCCCCATCAAGCTGCAGGGGGGTCTTCTCTGCCCCAAGTGCGGCTGCAGTCAGAGAGCCTAGCAGCCCCCTTAGGCATCATCGTTCCCAATAAGGTCTTGCAAACATAACCGCACCGGGCAGAGGACACGAGTTGCAGCCCTAACACAGCACTCCCAAATCGGAAACAAGCTGACACCAGAATGATGGCCTACCATGTGGCAAGTTGTTTAAAAAGGCAACAAACCAACCACCAACAACAAAAACAATCTCCGTTCCTTTGGGTCTGAAAGACACTGGGGGGTGGGGGGGCAGGCAGGCGGCAAGGTGTGGATCAGGGCTTGTCCGAGTCACCGTGTGTGTTTGAAGAGGGGTCATGCGAGGGCACAGACTGTCTTTAGGAGATGCAGGACCCCTCCCTGAGGTCACCTGTGGGACAGAGGCTGGGGACTGGGAGGGTGAAGTAGCTGACCGACTTTCTGTTTGGGTGGGTGGGGGTCCACATGCAGGTGTGTTCACATGTGGAGAACAGAGGGCAACCTCTGCTGCCGGTCCTCAGGTGCCGCCCACCTTGTTTTAAGACAGGCTGTCTCGGTGAGCTCCAGGGATGTGGCTGCCTCGTCACCCCAGTGCTGTGACCACAGATGTGTGCCTTCATGCCTGGCTTATTTTTCTTTGTAACATGGGTTCTGGGAATGTCACTTGGGTCTTTATGTTTGCAGGGCGAGCCTGTTACAAATGGAGTCGTCTCCCTGCCATGTCCCCAGCCCCACACAGATTTTCTTGGGATGCACATATCTGCTCAACCTGCTTGAATTTATTTTGTTGTTGTTTTAATTTTAGTTTTTGAACATCATTTTTTTTCCCTTCTCTTTCCTCTCTCAAACCCACCTTCTTGTACACTCCTTGCTCTCTGTTAAATCTATGGCCTCCCCTCCCCCCACTTCTTTTGATTTTCAAGACAGGGCCTCTCTCTACATAGCCCTGGCTAACTTAGAACTTGGTATGCAGATCAGGTTGGCGTTAAACCCATAGATGCACCTGCTGGCATTAAAGGTGTGAAATTCACACCTGGCCCCAGCTGCATTTCCTATTGGACGTACCGCTTCTAACGGATGTACGGTGGGATGAATGTATCCTGCACGGTTTCATGGTGGTCTGCCGTGTTGTGAGGATTGTCCACGTTAGGATTCGAAATCAAATAGAAAACTGGAGAAAGACAAGTGCATGGCCTTAGCAGCCTTCTGCCAGCTGCACAGCATGGGTGTGTGTACACATATGTGCACTCCGGCTTTCTCCCGTGGGGTCTAGCTTCAGTGAGCTTATGAAGGGCTTTCTGGTCTAACCTAATTTTGTGGTCAGGCTGAAGGCAGAGGCAGTTGTGAAACAGGAGGAGGATGCGGAGAGGAGGCTGGGCTGAGGGGGTGATGCCAATCAGTTTCCTATCACCAGGATCCCCAGGGCGGTGGTTGCCTGAGGCTGGAGCCAGCCTGTGCCAGCTGACACCACTCCCAACCCAGCCCAGCCTAGACCTTAGATCTCAGTCTTCAGGAGCTGCCTCCTCCCAGGCCTTGGGATGCTGGGCTGTATGCTACCTCCCCCAGCAGTCTCCTCCTGGCCCTGGGGCCCCAGTTTCACCCAGGTTTGAGAGGATCCAGATAATGTCTGCAGCATGTTTAATGGGACGGTCGGCCCACAGGACCGCTCACTATCACTCAGAGTTATTACTCGTGACTCACAGTCTCCGATCCGCAGTAGCCACTGCAGCTACGGTTCTCCACCTCAGCAGATTCCTCGGGCTCCTCACCCTGCCTCTCAAACTCTATTTGTACGGGTATCCCCCACCTCCTCAGCTCCGCCCCCCTCCCATGCCTCCTTGATTGGCTCCCTGACTTTCCCACCCTTCCATCTGGAGAGTCCCTGGGTTGGGACCCTGCTTCTCTCCCCTCATCCCCAGTGTGACGGTATTAGCTGCCACCTGTCCACCAGTGGGTCCCGCAGGTCCATCTTGGGCCTACATCCTTACCCTGAGCATCTAGACCAGCCACATCTCATGTGACCAAACCCTGACCCTCTACCTTGATTGCTCCCCCTACCATCTTCCCCAGCCATTAACCGTCCTTTCACCCTCCCAGGCTCAGACCGAAATCTGACTGGATGGTTACTGATCCTGACTCCCAGGGTTACACCTACCATGAGGGACCTCAGAGCCTGCCACCTCTCCCCTGCCCTCCACTCCACTTTCTCTGACGTAGAGACTGTGGTTCCCCAGCTTCCTCTTCCCCTCAAAAGCCCAACAGGCCACACTCTGCTGCTACAGAGTCTTTAGGGGACCCACTTCGCTTGGAATAAAGCTCTCTCATACCCACAGGATCTGGAGGGGCTCTGTGACACTTGCTGCCTCTCCATGGCCTTTGCACCTATCCTCTCTGCCCGAAACTCTCATCCCAGAGACCCCCATGGTGGCTCACGCCAAACCTCTGCTCAGATGCCACCCGCCCATTGAGACCTCTCTATACTACTCTCTAGTGACCCCACAGACTCCCCCATCCATTAACTGCTCTTCCCTGCCAGAAGCTTGCTCCACAGATGAGAACTTTCATCTGCCCTTCCCACCACTCCATACCCAGTTTCTAGAATGCGGCCACGCACGCGTGGAGCCTGATGCATCCTGTCGCTGATGTTTCCTTTGGTTGGTTTTGGAAACAAGGTCTCGTGTATCCTGGCTAGCCTCAAACTCACTGTGTAGAAGAGGGTGACCCTGAGCTTTTGATCTTCCTGCCTCCACCTCCCAAGTCCCAGGATCACAGGGGTGCACTCTAGGCCCATTTCTACAGATCTCTGTGGAAACACCTGATGAGCCTTTGTCACTGCTGGGGGTGGATCTAAAAGCTCCCTTCACTGTCACAGTTAACCCTGAGGAAGGGGCTGCAATAGTTACTGCATGGGTGGGTAAACCGAGGCACTGCAGGGTGTGGTGGCTGACTTGCTAGAAAGTGAAAGCCATACCCAGGCAGGCAGGCCCCACAGCTGGTGTTCAGACTGTTGGACAATACGGCCTCCTGGCTTGCTGTCGCGATTCAGAGTCCTTCAGACCCCTCTGCTGGGAGGACCTGTCCCTACTCTTAGCCCTGCCAGAGGCCATTCCCTGGGATCTGGCTCTCGGGTGCCTGGCCAACTCTGTGGACGGAGGTCATTTCCACGGGGGCTCTGAGGACACTTTGGAGCACCCTGTCCTTTTAGCCCATAAATATGTTATCAGGCCTGCATTGGGCCAACTGCTGATTAAGCCCTGGCCGGCCCCTGCCAGCCTTTGCCTGCAGGACAGTTAATAGCTCTGAGGACAACTAAAAATAAGTTGCCGGTCGATGGAGAGGAACCACCCAGGGACATCAGCCTGTCCAACAGTCACTGCCAAGTGGGGCCTAGAGAAGACAAGGGGCTGGGCGGGGTGACAGTGGTGACCAGGCCTCAGACTCACCGTGTTCAAGTGACTACGCCTTTCTCACACATCAGTGTTCGCTCCAGGCCCCACGTCACTGACTGCCATCTTAGTTCCCTGCATCTATCTGACTCTCCCGTTGTGTGATATTTCCATTGTATTCTGACAAATAAAGCTTGCTTGGAGTTAGAGGGCAGAGCCAGCCACTAGCTGACCATAGAGGTTTGGAGGACTGTAGAGAGAGGTCAGGAAGCGGTAAGGTGGGGCTGAGACACTTGGTCTTTTGGATGAAGAAACGGAAGAGGTAGGAAGGGACTGTGGCCGCCCCTCTGCTTCTATGGTCTTACAGATTTTTTCCCTGATTTCTGATTCCTGGTTTTTAATCATAAGATTAATTAGATTTACACATCATTCTCCAATATCTCAGTGGCCAGCATAGCTTCCTGTTCCTGTCCATAAGGGGAATCTTAAGATCTCAGAAATCAAGGCTGGAGGGATGGCTCAGAGGTTAAGAGCACGTGCTGCTCCTTCAGAGGACATGGGTTCAATTCCCAGCACTCACATGGTAGCTCACAAACACCTGTGACTCCAGTTCCAGGAGACCTGCCACCCTCCACTGGCCTCCTAGGCACCAGGCACACAGGTCTCTCTCTCTCTCTCTCCTAGGCACCAGGCACAAAGGTCTCTCTCTCTCTCTCTCTCTCTCTCTCTCTCTCTCTCTCTCACACACACACACACACACACACACTAAAATCTAGAACTCTTCCTAGGCCCCATCTCCCCCAGAGAATCTCCACACCTTGGTGTGCCTGCTCACCTGGCTGCAGCCCACTCAACTCCTTGGGGCTGCCCCTGGCAGGCTCCAGCACTTCACACCTGCTGCCTCCCCTGCCTGCACTATTTCCAAATTCCCAGACCCCAAGGCTGACTTTCTTGACATCTTGGAGAGGCCTCCCTGAGCCTCCCCGCACCTCTAGCTGTGACTCCCAGGACGGCTCCAGTCCCTGCCCTGCTTCTCCTCCCCAGTCACTGAGCATGGTTCCTGGATCCCAGAAGGCCCTGATGCAAGTCCTCGAAGGAGCTCTTCAGCGATTCTTAGATCGCTGGTCTGCACGCTACAAGAACAACTATGAAAAGCGCCACAGTCATGGAAAGCAGTGAAAAGTCGAGAACATCGCCGGGAGAGCGGAGACTGAAGAGGTGGATGGCTCAGTGCCACGTCAGATGCTGACGCAGAGGCCCAGGCCAGGGTGAGCCCCGAGTGACTCTTCTCAGATGTTAGCTTGAGATGGAGAACGGCCTGGGAGAAGGGCTCCAGATGCCTGTGAGGACAAAGCTGCCTTACCCGGGGCAGCTGCACTCCCGGGCTGGGGCCTACCCTGTGTGAGGGGACAGAGGAGCTGAGCATAGATGATATCCGCTGCTCTTTGATTCTTGACCACCAATGTACTGTGACTAGCTGTCATCTGCCTGCCGCTGTGGCTTTCCCACAGTGATGGCCTGTGACCTGGAACTGTGATTAAAATACCCCCTCCCTGCCTGAAGTGGCTTTGGTCGGAGTATCCCATCACAGTGATGGGAAAGTAACGAAGACAGAGGCACCTCTGGGATGCCGCTGAGACCATGATCCTGGGGCTGGGCTAAGCCGCCTAGTTTGATGTCAGGCTGTGGTCATGGAGATGTTCTGATGTAAGCAGAGGGAAAGAGTCCAGTTATCTGTGACTTAGCCACAAATGGGACAAAAATCACAGCAGGAGAGAGGGAAAGAAAGGAACTGGGCCGCGTGGGGCTGGAGAACCAAGGCAGCATGTACAGTTCATTAAACTACATGTGAATTTTCCACAGGACTGGAGATAAAGCCTTCCCAGCATGCACAAGGCCCTCGTCCACCCCAGTACCTTGTAAACCAGGCATGGTAGCACATATCTATAATCTCAGCATTAAGGAGGTAGAAGCAGGAGGATCATATATTCAGGTCATCCTTGGCCACATAGGAAGTTTGAGGCAAGCCTGGGCTACATGAAACCCACTTTTCTATCAGTCTGCCATTTTCCCATATGTCAAATAAGCAATGCCTATCATACAGACTGCCTGGTTACAAAGCTACTGGACAGGACAAAGACTGAGGGGTGGGAGCGGCCAGCAGGCTGTGTGCTCACACCCTCGTGTGTTCACACCAGCACACCCATATACCCACCTGTGTGGCCCAGAGCTGCAGCACCAGGGCCCGGGCCTGCATTTCCTCCGACACCCCCATCTCTTCCAAATGCCTCACATAACTCTGCAGCCAGCTGCTCCGGTCAACCCTGGTGGCTAGCTGGGCTGGGGACAGCAGCTTCCACAGGCGGCCTTTGACACTGCATGCACGGTCTTTATCCCCTACAGGGACAGAACACAGAAGAGGAAGGTTTTAGAGTCACCTCTAGGCCAGGGCCACCCAGCCTCAGTTTTTCACAAAGTTGCACACTTGATACTCTGGGTGTCACTGGTGGGAAGGCTTGGGGTGAAACCCTGTGAATCGCCTTGTTTGGGACCCATGGCGCTTAGCAGAAAGGCCTAAGGGCCTGTCCCTGCAAGAGAGACCTCTCCGTAGCAAGAAGTCAATCGGGAATAAATGTGTGGTGATTTCAGGGCCGCATAGGAGGACCACACTCCAGGCAACAGCCTCCCTCCCTGGGACCTGTGCATGCAAGTGTACCAGAAAGAGCCGCACTGGCCATTGGTGGGGACACAGACCTGGGCTTTCCCCTCAACTTCCTCTAGAGCAGACAGGTAAGGTCAGCAAAGGAAGAGACCATGAGGAAGCCATGTAGACCTGAAGAACGGGGAGACTTCCTGGTTGCTGCAACCCACCCTCCGGCATGGTGGAGCAAGTGGCTCCACCCAGGCAGACTCGGTGTTTCCTAAAGAAGCCAGTGATCCAGGTGTTCTTGTGGAAACACAACATGTGTGTTTCTCTGTCTGTCTATAGTTCCTGCTGCTGGGGATGGAACTAGGGCCCTTGCATATTCTGAGTTGCACCCTGGCCTCCTTGCATTTGTGACAGTGGCACTGAAGTCAGCACAGGCCATAAAAGTACCTCAGAATATCTGAAGGTCAGCTTTGCCTCCAGGACACCAGCCTGGACACGAAGCAGGGATAGGAGAGGATCTCCGTCTACAGAGGTGGTCCACCAGCCTGGACACGAGGCAGGGACAGACGAGGACCTCCGTCTACAGAGGTGGTCCACCAGCCTGGACACGA
>JAQHUG010000040.1:3037150-3070118 GCA_028555095.1 Dicrostonyx torquatus
GAGAGTAGAGGCCCTGGAGGGTCATCTTTCCTTTAACATGTATGTTTTTGTCAACATGAATACATTTATATTTGAAATATACTTGAAAAGATGGAGAACTTCACATATATACAGTGAACACTGAGAGAAAACAGACCAGGTATGGGCACACACCTGTGATCCCAGCACTCAGGAGTGGAGGCGGGAGAACTGGGAGTTCAAAGTCACCCTTGGAACTACCTGGTGAACTTTGGCTACCTGGTGAGTTTGAGGCCACCCTGGGCTACAAGAGATCCTGACCAAATATAGATTATATATATATTAAAGGAGGAGAAGGAAGAGGAGGCAGCAGCCAAGAGTTTGCACTGGACATGCTGTAAAAGTTCATTCTCTCTGCCTCATCTAAATCCTCAAAGGAAGAAATCTAAACACATCACTGACACATCTGGATCAAGGTGAAAAGTTCTGGCCATCGTCCTGTACCTTGGCCACCAGCCGTCATGGGTTTCATCCCCTTCTATTTCACAGATTTGGGGTCTGCTATCATACAATGCCTTATGTATTTAATCAGCCCCTACTCTGGTCCGGCTGAGTTCTAGCTTCTGATGTCAAAGGCAACATGGCCATCATTGCTACCATTTGTGTGTATTTCTGGAGGATTATTTCCTGGGAGAGGGAGCACAGGAGAAAAAAAAAATCTACATTTGATATTTGGTGGACTTTGCCCAGTTGGTCTCCGGTGCACATGCCACTCACAAGGTCCCTGAACTACTTTCACCTGAGGGCGACTGTCCAACACTGCCACCTGCTGCTCACACTGGGAAGTGCAGTCTTTCGTGGCCGCATCCAATGCGCGTTCAGCCTGGCTGACGTTCAGAACAAAAGTCCTCAGCAAGCAATGCTGCTATGACCTCAGCCAACCCTAACTGCCACCTTCTCAGATGGTGCCATCCTTCCCATCTGACACAGTGAAACCACAGAGACATGGGCAGGTGAAGTCCAGAGTCTGTCTTCTCCCCTTCTTTCTGTTGTGCTGTGCCACCATAGCAGGGGACAGAAAGAAATGGCTGGCTCAAAGCCACCAGCAGAGGAGAGATTCTGGAACACATGGCTCTTCTGAGCCGCCTCATAGCTCCCACCAAATGTGCACTTGGCTTGATTTCCTCGAGCTCTCTGAATTCAAACGGACCACCATGGTCTGCTGTAGGACAATGGTTTAGCCCTGTAAAGATGTGTTTCTTGTACTTGTTTAATAAAATGCTGATTGGCCAGTAGCCAGGCAGGAAGTATAGGTGGGATGACCAGGCAGGAAGTAGAGATGAGGCAAGGAGAACAAGAGAATTCTGGGAAGAGGAAAGCTCAGTCTGCAGTCGTCACCCAGACACAGAGGAAGCGAGATGAGTATGCCTCACTGATGAAAGGTACCAAGCCACATAGCTAACATAGACAAGAATAATGGGGTAATTTAAGATGTAAGAATTAATTAATAAGAAGTCTGAGCTACTAGGCCAACCAGTTTATAATTAATGCAGATAGATCTCTGTGTGTTTCTTTGGGACTGAATGGTCACGGGACCAGGCGGGACAGAAACCTCTGTCAACAATAGTCTGGATATAAAATGTGTTCCCAACACGCTCATGTGCTGAAGGTTTGGTCCCCAGCTGGTGGCATTAAGGAGAGAACGCTGAACTGTGGGGACACTGGCCTGATGGATTGGTTAATGCCCAATAGAGTTCCCAGCTAGAAAGGGCTAGTGGGAGTGGGGACCTGGAGGCAGCAGGTCATGGGGATGTGCCTTTGAAGGGGGTGCCTTTTCCCCCAGACCCTTCCTCCAGCTTTCCCCACTTCCTGAATGCCATGAGGCAATGCTGCTGCCCACATCATGTTCAGCCAGACCTCAGGCCAACAGCAATGGAGCCATGTGGCTGTGGATTGAAACCTTAGAACACCAGGAACCAAAATACACCCTTCCAGTTTTAAGATGTTTTCCTTGGATACTTCATCACAGCTTCTTTTATATTAACTAATTAATTAGTTAATTATTTTAATTTTTGGTTGTTTGAGACAGGGTCTGACTATGCAGCCTCGGCTGTCCTAGACTTTGCTATGTAGACCAGGCTGGCCTCGAACTCACAGAAAACTGCTTGCCTCTGTCTCCAAAGTGCTGAGACTAAAGGCATGTACCACCATGCTTGGCTATTGTTGCTTCTTGAAGGGAATACCATCCAGTCTTTTGAAAGAAATTGGCCCCCAAAGTGAGTGGCACTATTAGGAGGTGTGGCCTTGTTGGAGTGGGTGTGGTCTTGTTGGAGGAAGTGTGTCACTGTGGAGATGGGTTAGAGGTCTCATGTGTTCAAGTCATACCCAGTGATACAGACCACTTCCTGTTTCCTGTGAGTCAAGATGTAGGACTCAGCTACTTCTCTAGCACTGTGTCTGCCTTTAGACCACCATGTCACACCATGATGATAATGGACTAAACCTCTGAAGATGGTCAGTCACCCAGTGTTTTTCCTTCACCAGAGTTGCTGTGGTCATGGTGACTCTTCACAGCAATAAAAACCCTGTGAAATGGACCACTACCCATTTCTGACATGATCTCATAGTGCTTACCTCCTGACAAGGAGCCTCGGGCCAGTTTGGGGAGCAGCAGATCCAGCTGGCGGAAAGTGTGGAAGACATCCGCTGAGTGGACACGGTCCTGGGCTTGGCTTTCATGGGTGCGTGGCGAGGCCTCCACTCCATACAGGGTCAGGTATCCGGCTCTGGGGGTGACAGCAACAAGTCAGATTCCTGTCTTCAGTTCCTGCCTCAGGCTCCTGTCTTCAGTTCTTGCCTCAGGTTCCTGTCTTTAGTTCCTGCCCTGCCTCAGGCTCCTGTCTTCAGTTCCTGCCTCAGGTTCCTGTCTTTAGTTCCTTCCCTGCCTCAGGCTCTTGTCTTCAGTTTCTGCCCTGCCTTGGGATCCTGTCTTTAGTTCCTTCCCTGCCTGAGGTTCCTGTCTTTAGTTCCTGCCTCAGGTTCCTGTCTTTAGTTCCTACCCTGCTTGCTTCGGGTTCCTGTCTTCATATAATAAACCCTTTCTTCCCCAAGTTTCTTCTACTCAGAGTGTTTTTCCACAGCAACAGAATGAAACAGAACACCTCTCTACCTCTTGAGCTCCCCAAGTCATGGGTCTCCCAGAAGAGGATCTTCCAAGCAGAAATGAGAGAGGATGAGACTGAGAGAACCATGCCTAGTCCCCAACCTGAACCTCACACACACAGTGCATGCAGCAGTAGGCCTACACCTCCCCACACAGTACATGCAGCAGTTGGCCTGCTGTGAGTGTTGGGTCAGTGGGGAGTTGTAGATAGGCTGATGGAGAAATAAGTGAGTGGGTGGGTGGGCAGATACACAGACGGATGAGTGGGTGGGTGGACGTGGATGCATAGGTGGATACACAGATGGATGAGTGGGTGGATGGACGTGGATGCATAGGTGGATACACAGACGGGTGAGTGGGTGGATGGACATGGATGCATAGGCGAATACACAGACAGGTGAGTGGGTGGGTGGATTGGATGCGTGGGCAGATACACAGATGGATGGTGGGTGGGTGGATTGGATGCGTGGGTGAATACACGGATGGTGGGTGGATGAACGTAGATGGGTGGGCAAATACATGGTAGATGGATGGGACTAGGGAGGTGAATGGATGGATGGAGAGGTGAAGGATGGATGTGGATGGCCGGATGGGTGGCCGGGTGGATGGGTGGCCGGATGGCTGGAAAGATGGGTAGCTAAATAGAACACACTGCTGAGCACTCTGGCTATCACAGTCTGTCTGACACCAGCCATCCAGGCCACCATCACATCCCCTGTGTGCACTCCACTTCTCTTCCCAGTCCAGCCTAGCGTCTGTCCCTGGGGACAAGTCTAACAAGAAGCTTACTTCCCCCTAGGAACTGCTAGGAATCAGAGGTCAGCTCAACCTTCCCACACCTCCGCCTCATCCTGGAAGTTTCTTTTCCTCCCTCTCCTGAAGAGCCTCTGGGTAGCTGGGGAAATAGCTCAGAATAGCCCACTAACGTAAGTGGATTTAGAAGGCCACTAGGTGGCGCCTGGTGCCATAAACCGTCAGAGACTATTTAACTGTCTGCAGATCTGCTCTTCACCCTGAAGGACGGGGAACAGGCAGCGTGTAGGCCAGTGCAGGCCTGCTTCCTGTGCAAACTGCAAACTTCGCAAAGCGAGAAGGAAGGAGTGCCCCACTGCAGGTGTGGCTGACAGCAGCCACTTATGACCCTGAGACTCTAATAAGTTCCCAGGTCTCAGTTTTCCATCTGACAAGTGGGCTCTGTAAGTTACCACCTTATGGTTTACCCATCCAGCCACCCAGACTTGATGTCACCTGTGTGCGCACATGTGTCAACAAACAGCTGTCTTTTTGTCAGAAGCACACACGTGTTGCTCTGAACTTCTGGGGAATAATAAATTTTTTTTTTTAATGGTGCTATCAACGTTTGAGATAAACAGTCTCCCAAACCACCCCACCTTTTAAAAGCCTTCAGTGGGCTGTGTCAACCACGTGTTCTTGCCCTCTGCCAGGTACAGGCTACCACTGGGACCCACCTGGAAGAATACACACATCCCAGTGGGTCCCTCTGTCTGGTTCTCACCTACAGATGTCCCCCACACAGGCGCATAAAGTTTATGAATGAGACTGCATCGGGCCCCTTTGTCAGTCCCTAAAGGACCACCACCACCACCCGGCTGAATCTACATTCCAAGATCTTCCTCCAGACTGCGAGCCTGGCTTCTGCAGACCTCTCCACCTGGTCTCCCCTCTTCCACTTGCCCCCTTTGCCCTAGCCGCACTGACTCCTTCACCCAGCCCGGGACCTTGCCAGGGCCTTGGCACAGCAGGTGCACCTCAGTCCCACAGTCAGAGCTCATTACTGAGGCGGGATCCATGCCTTCCCAGGCATAAGGAATGCATTTGCTGTGTCCCCTGCTGCATCCCATGGGACCACTGAGGACCCAGTTGCGCTTGGCCGTACTGTTTTCACTATAGTCATACGGTCTGGCTTCAGGAAAAGCTCGCTGGTCCTCCAAGCATCCTCTCTATTAGCCTCTGAGAGCCAGAGTCTAGACCCCAGGCCAGATGCTCTGTGATGCCCGGCTGGGCAACTCCCGCTCCAGGGAATGCTGGAGGCCCTTGTGCAGCTAGCGTCTGCTTTACTGCCCAAGTTGTTTGAGGTAAATTTTGGGTCCCACCTGAACCACCTCCCTCCTACATTATGCTTTGAGCTTCTCCCATGATGTCCTTGCCCACAGGGTATCCCCAGTTCTCTTGGCCATGACAAGAGTTGTGGGCTCACCTGAGGAGGGAGCTGTAGGAGAGATCGAGGAGGCCTGTCTCGTGCCAGCCACTGGCCGCTTCTGTGGAGTCACCCAGCAGTACCGTGCGGAGGTTGGTGTACATGGCTTCCGTGAGCGCCTGCAGGTCTCTGTGCATCAGCAGCCTGAGACCAACAACGGAAGTTAGCTCACCAGTTACTGTACTCAGAAAAAAGACTGTGTGTGTCAAAATGACAGTCACCACCGACACACTGTTTTACGGTGGAGGAACTCAGGCATGAAGGACAACATCAGGACAAGGCCACGCAGACAGTGAGTGGTAAAACTGGGGCTAACCCCTAGTCATCCCCACTCCACATTAGGAGAGCTCTTGGCCAGGACAATCTGTCCTTGCCTGGTGCACAAACTTGGACAAGGGACCCATGGGCTTCCCACCAGCTTCTGGACATGGAGGGCCCAGGAAACCAGCTCCTCCCTGGGAAATCCAGCAGAGGGCTGCTAATGGTCTCCTCATGTGGACCTGAGTGACACAGACTAGGGGAGCATGTGGCCAGAGCGAGGGGGGCCTGGGCCTCCTTCATGCTGAGCGGAGCCTGGGGAGCGGCTGTGCAAAGCCAAGGTGAGAGGCGGTCTGTCTACACGTCAGGCTCCACCTAAGCCACATTTGGCAGCAACTGGCGGGAGTGTCTAGGGGACAGGGCTCCCTGCGGAATCTAGTGGTAGCAACAGGAATCAGCAGGTGTGGGCCAGACTGGGATTACGGTTGCATTTGTTTTCTAACCGTTGCTCCTGGACAGCGGCTTCAGGGCTGTGCAACTAGTCTTAGGTCAACTTGGCACAGGATAGAGTTATCTGAGAGGAGGGACCTTCAGTGGAGAAAATGCCCCCGTAATATTTGGCTGTAGGCAAACCTGCAGGATTTTTTCTTAGTTAGTGATTGATGGGGGAGGGCTCAGCCCATTGTGGGTGGTACCATCCCTGGAGAGTGGGTCTGGGTTCTATAAGAAAACAGGCTGAGCAAGTCATATTGAGCAAGCCAGTAAGCAGGGCCCCTCCATGGCCTCTGCATCAGCTCCTTCCTCCAGGTGCCTGCCCTGCTTGAGTTCCTGCCCTGACTTCCTTCAGTGATGGACAGTGATGGTGTGGAAGTGGAAGCCAGACAAACCCTTCCCTCCCCAAGCTGCTTTGGTCATGGTGTTTCATCGCGGCAATAGCAACCCTGACTAAGACAAGGCCCAAGCAGCACCCACCTCGGATGTAGGGTGGAAGCCCCAGCCCCGGCCCACCCATAAGCCCATTTCTGCACTCACGGCTTCATCCTGGCCTTTTCCTCACTGGGGTTGAAATTTGGAAGCTGCAGGTCAAAAATCCTCTCCATGAGGAAGATGGCATAGGGGTGGAAGTCTAGCCGTGTACGCGACTCCCATACCACCGTGTCGTAGGAGCGTGGGTCCAGGAGAACGGTGACATATCTGCCTCCCACCAGCACCTGTTGGAGGAGCGGGTGTCAGGAGTGATGACGGGTTCTGCATTCAGGCATCTGTGGGCAAGCACTGGCCCCACAGGCACTGGATAGCAGCGTTCTTGCTTGTCCCACCAATCATGTGAGCTAGGGACTGCCACTCACCCATCTAGGCTGGGAGAAGGGACACCGTGCCTAAGATCTCCATGCTGAAAAGCAACAGAGCTATGACCAGCTGAAGCCTTCTAAAGGAAAGGGTATAACCAGGACCATAATCGCAGCTACTCGAGAGGCGGAGGCAGGAAGATCCCAAGTTCAAGGCCTGACTGGGTTAGAGTGCATTCAAGGCCAACCCAGGTGATAGTAAGACCCTGTTTCTGAATGAAGAGGGAGAAAGGGGCTGGGGCATGAAGATGAAAAATGGTATGGGATTTGCCTCGTGTGCATGAGATCCTGAGTTCAACTCCCGGTACCACACAAAGGGAAAGGGCGAGTGGATGGATGGACATTGCTGGGTAACGAGCAGCGGACTAACTGCAGAAGAGCGGGCGGGCATGGATAAGTGAGAAGATGAGCGGAAGGGTGGGTAGGTGGTGGATAAACGCTATGATGACTGTAGATGAGACAGAGGAAGGAGAAATAAACTGAGGAAAATGGGGGGGTAGATGGAAAAGAAGGAAAGAAAGAAGGTGTTAGGGTGGAGAGTACCAAGAGGGAGAAGAGGACAGATCGGTGACTCTGTTAGGTGAATGGTTCCATGTTAGAATGTTGGAGACATGGGTGACGAGATGCTAAGTAGATCAAATAAAAGCCCTAAAGATGAATG
Organism: Dicrostonyx torquatus; assembly: GCA_028555095.1. Taxonomy (NCBI): domain Eukaryota; kingdom Metazoa; phylum Chordata; class Mammalia; order Rodentia; family Cricetidae; genus Dicrostonyx; species Dicrostonyx torquatus. The sequence goes on from JAQHUG010000040.1 coordinate 3,044,758, forward strand.
TTGGAGGTCCGAGAGCTTGAAGCATTCAAGAACAAGTGGTGTTTGACGGTGCTGAAAAGACAGATGGATGACAAATGAGTGGGTAGGGGATGGGTGGATGTATGAATACACGGATGGATGGGTGGATGGTGGGTAGATAAATGGACGGATGGGTGGACGGATGTATGGATGTATAGATGGATGGATGGATGTGTTGTTGCATGGATGGATGGATGGGTGGGTGGGTAGGTGGGTGGATAGATGAACTGATGCATGGATGGGTGGGTGGGTAGTTGGGTGAATGCATGGGTGGATGGATGGATGGGTGGATGGATGGGTGGATGGATGGATGGATGGATGGATGGATGGATGGATGGATGGATGGATGGATGGATGGATGGGTGGGTGGGTGGGTAGGTGGTGGGTAGATAGGTGGGTGAATGGATGGATAAAATACAAAAGTATATGTGCAGAGAGTAGACAGAGTCAGGTGCTGAATGGGTAGATGGTGAGCACTGGGTGTGCTGGGGTCGATGGAGATAGAGGTGGGGAGAGGGAAGTCAGAGGAAATGGACTCTAGAGACGGAGGCTGGGTGGGGGTTGATGAATGAGTGGAAGGATATTGGGTGAATTCTGAGAGGTAGACAGAGGCTGGAGAGCAGTTAGAGCGCTGGCTGGATTCCAGAGGACCTGAGTTCAGCTCCGGTACAACCATTTGTAACTCCAGCCCCAGGAGATCTTACACTTTCCTCTGGCCTTTGTAGTCACCCAAACAGATGTCATAAACACACACACACACACACACACACACACACAGAGAGAGAGAGAGAGATACATAAGTAAAAATCTTAAAAACAATAGACTAGATAGATGATAAATAGATAGATAGATAGATAGATAGATAGATAGATGAGAGATAGATGAGAGATGATAGACAAATTTGTTGAGTATACAGAAAGATGAATTAATGAATGGGGGAAGTGTAATATTTAATCTTAATTCCCAACCTGTTTGCATTAAGAAGCACCTTAAACATGGAAGCCCATCCCTGGGTGTGCCTGTGAGGGTGGTTCCAGACACCCTAGAGCCCAGCACTCTGCTGATGACTGATACATGGTATGTACTGTTGGACAGACAGATGGATAGTCAGCCCCACCCCCGCAGGTGACAAATGCATGGGTCAGTGTGTGGGTGGATGTTGAAGGAGCCGATGACCCCAGTGATGAACGAGCCACTCACCCCGTTCCCCTAGAGACACTTACAGTAAATATGTCGCCATGCTTCTCCTTCATCCTGGTGAGGAAGCTGGCAGCATCTCTCCCAAACTCCAAGGCATGGCCCAGCCAGGGGATGCTGCCCAGGTCCAAGGGAGGCTCGCCGGGTCGCCTGCAGAAACCACAGCACTTAGCCTCATGTGATAAAGCAAGGGAGAGAACAGAGAGTAGAGGCCATGGAGAAGTCACAGGAGGCGCTCAACAGACAGCTGGAGGCTTTCCAGCAGGAGGAACAGCCAGAGCAAAGGTCCTGGAGTTGTACGACGGGCTCAGAGAACAGTATGGGAGCCGAAAGAACAAGGATAAGGCTGTGTAGCTGAAGCCAGAGCTGGAGAGACTCTGGGTTAGACCCTATGGTCTCGTGGGTAGTCGGACTGTGGCTTAGTCTCCCAGTGAGGTGGGGTTCCTGGGAGGGTGTGTGCTGAGGACGACCATTGCCATGAAGTTCTGTAGACCCATTGGCCTCTGGGTAGAGAATGGACTCAGAGGGTGGAGGCTGGGGGCCAGGCGCAGGCAGCGCCCTGTGGGAGGAAGCTTCCAGCACCCAGCAGAAAGGCAGAGTTCTCTGAGCCAGTCTGGGCTTGGGTCATCTCACATTCCCTCTGCTGCCCACAGGAAGACAGTAGTGCCAGTGACAGATTGGCAGGATGCAGGCTTCGCCCACCGCTCAGTGGTTCCAAACCTGAGAGCCCTCCACGGCAAGAGCCAGGCCATGGCCTGGGGGATGGCCAAGAATGTGGGCTGTCTCTCCTTCCCACAAAGGCCTTATTTTGCACCCGCTCTCTAGTGGCTGCAGTACTTTTTATTTTTAAGTTAAAAGAAAAATAAGAGTTTGCATGGATATGAAGGAACTGTAACATGCCGGGCGGTGATGGCGTGCACCTTTAATCCCAGAACTCTGTGAGTTCAAGGCCAGCCTGGTCTACAGAGTGAGTTCCAAGACAGCCAAAGCTACACAGAGAAACCCCGTGTTGAATAAAACAAATAAATGAATGAATAAATAAATAAACAAATAAGAAACTGGAATACGCGGTGTCCATGGATGTAGCTACTTTAGAAACCAGGCTGGCAGTTCCTTAACATTTACACATGCTACACAAGGAAGCAATCTCTCCCCGAGAAACAGAAACATGCTCACACGTAAGCAGGCATGCTGTCGCTGACGGCAGCACCGCTCATAACAGCCACGGAGCAGAAACAGCTTTGTGTGAGATCAACTGCACGTGGCGTGTCGCGCTGCAGAGACTCAGCCTCAAAGAGCGAAGCGATGATGCGCCTTACAGGCACGGTGCTAAGTGGGAGCCAGACCCGAGTCTAGTCTAATCTACGGCTAGGTGTAGATTAGACGGTGCCTGGGGAGCGAGCACGGAGATGACTGCCAACAGATTCGAGGTTTCGGGCCGGCCAGCTTCGTGACGATACTAAGACCCTGAGTTACATTTTTAAGTGTTGAATTTTATGATATGTGAGTTGCATCTCATTAAATAAAAAGTTCAGAACAATGACCAGGACAGTGGAAGCCTGGACGGAAGAAGAAGATGATGGAGGAGGAGGAGAATGTTCCCACAGCCTGAGGGCGAAAAGACTGTGGGAGGGGGGGAGAAGAACCTGCAGGGAGAGGGAATGGCGAGTGCAAAGGCACTGGGGTGGAAGCGTGTGGGATGGGGCTTTCTACAGTGTTGTGGCCCAAGGGGACAGTGTACAGATGTTAGGTAAGTAAGAGTGTTAGAGATGACTTTGAAGACCTTGAGGGCCTGGAGGTCAAGGAGAGAGTCTGACTTCTACACCACTTACATTGAGGAGCCTGTGGAGCGGCTGAAGCAGGAATCTCTTGGTGACCTGGTTTTTACATAGGGTAGCAGTAAAGTGAGGCAGGAGGGAGGAGGACAGGGCCAGGGATTCTGGCGACTGTCCAAGAGGAAAGGTCTGGCATCAGTTTCCCCACTTTCAGAGTGAAGGGCTTTGATTCACATCCAGCAATTCAGGGGAGCAGAGGCTTTCCCCCTACCTTTCTCCCTCTGCTTCCTGCATCTCCATTGGATTGTCCCTAGAGAGTGGGGGCCAGAGGTGTGCGGGACAAGATGGCCAAGGCTGGAGAAGACCGCAGCATACCAGGAGACGATGCTGGGGGCCTCAGGAAGGGTCTCACTCTTCAGCACCTCAGCCCTCCCCTACCGGACTGCTTCTGAGTCGTTGGCAAACTCAGCCTCTCTGAGCTCAGTGAAGACTAACAAAGCCAGCATGTCTCCACTACTAGGGGCTCCAGGAGCTGCAGGGGCCTTCTGCCTTCCCAATCCCTTCGTAGCCCTGGGCTAGAGGGCTCTTCTGTCACGCAGGGGCCCAGTAGCCAGTGTGCACCTTCCCCTACCACCCCAGGCAGTTCTGGGATCAAGACCCAGTGGGTTGTGCAAGGGTGGCCAGATGGCCAGTGGTTACCACCCAGACTTGGATGCCGTTCTTCCTGGCCTCAAATCCAGCTGGACTTCCGGCCAGTTTTTAACTTAGCTGCTCTCTGCCTCCGTTTCCTGGTCTATAAAATGGGAAGAGCTGCGTTATGAAGACTGTCCATCCAACAAGGGGAAAAAGAATGTCTAGGAGATCCCCTGATACCTGGCAGCCAGGAGCAACTGGGAGAAAGAGCCAGAAGCCTCCTGAGTGTCATTTACTGAGCTACAGCTCCACTGGAGCTGCCACTCAGAAAAACCAGTGTTTACCTTCCTGGGTAGCTGCAGTTGGTGTTTCGAGTCCATAACTTGGTGGCTCCTCCCCGACTCAGTGGCTCCTTCCCTAACTCCGTGACTCCTCCCCTGATACTCGGTGAACCACAGGCTCCATTTTACAGTGAAGAAAACTGAGGCATGGAGAGACTTAGGCCCTTGCCTGGAGGTTCCCCATAAGAGTGCTGGGTTTCCATGTGGTCACCCCTAGTGAGCATTTGTACCCCCACTTTACAGATGAGGAAACAGTCACCTGTGATTGTCCCTGGGCCATCTTCGGGGCCAGAGGGGCCTCTTCCTCCAGGCTTTCCCCTACAGCGGATGGTACAGTGAACCAGGTGTTATTTCTGGCTATGCCCTTCTTCCCACAGAGAAACCAAGAAGACCCAGACAAAGGCAGGAAGCTGGAGCCTGGGCGCCCAGCCCCTCAGGCAGCCAGCGGCTCCCCTGCACTGGACCCCAAGCCAATCCAAGCCCGGCCACATTCCAGAGTGACTCAGCCTGTGGACAGCTGGGGCTAAGGAGGCTCTATTTCAGAGCCTGTGGTCTCCCAAGGCTAATTGACACTTTCACTCTTTTGAGGCGATGCCAGGCCAGACATTGGGGGAGGGAAATACTTGAGGCTTGGCCCTCCTCTCCCAGGTTCCACGGTCAGATACCAAGATGTCCCTGTGGCCTCTCCTAGAGTGTTGATTCCCACCAGGCAGGGGCCTCTAGACTCTGATGGGTCCTCACTAACGGACTCCAGAGCCAGATCTGCCGCAGCCTCTCTGAAGCAGGGAAGGGAGCCTGTGGTGGCTGTTGCACCCTCTAAGGTAACCCCGACTTGAGGATGGTGTCTTCACTGGGTGGTATATTCCAAGACTCAAACTCTGGAAACTGCATGGAACCTGCTAGGTGCTTAAAGAACATATATGACATGACCGCACTGTGCACATAGACTCACTCAGTGAGCAGACGAGCCTACAGGAGTTGCTGAGAGGATCAAGTAATGAAGGCAGGTGAAGAAGCTGGCATGCAGTCTGGGTTCTGGAACGCCCAGATCAGAGACTGGCTTATTGGCTGTGCATTCCTAGTAGGCTGCTCAACCCTCTGTGCAAACTTCAATTCAGAGTAGAGGGGGAGCACTGGGAGGATTTTTTCTGGGAAATGGAGCGGGGCTCAGTTCTCCTCTGCTGGTTGGGGAGCTGAATTTCTCTTCAATTCTCTTAACCTACTTAGCCCAGCCTTCCTACAGAATGCACCCACAGGCCTCCGGGGATTCCTATTTCCATGAATACAGACTCTCCTAAACCTATTCCACGTTGCTCCCCCCCCCACCGCCACCATTGCCTGTTAGAAAAAGCAGATGGCAGAGAGTGGGACTGTGGCTCCGCAGGTAGAAGGGTTTGCCAAGCAGCAGCGTGGATTCATCCTCAGCAGGAATAAACTGGGTGTGGTTGTAAACCTCGGGGCCCCAGCACACAGGAGGTGGGGCAGGAGGGTCGGGAGTTCAAGGTCATACTCAAGGCCCAGGCCAGCCCAGGTGTGGGAGCCTGTCTCAAAAAAAAAAGAAAAGAAAAGAAAAGAAACACAGAGAGAGGAATGAAGGAAGAAAGGAAGGAAGGAAAGAAAAGGAGGGTTTTCGGATGTTAACCTCCACCAAAAAAAAAAAAAAAAAAGCCAAACATGACTGCTCTTTGAGCTCCAGGCTCGGTGAAAGACTGTCTCACAAAATAAGGTAGAGAGCAACTGACGACAATGCCATGTATCTACCTCCGGCCTCCCCCACAGCACACACACAAACGTGTACACACAAGAAAGGGCCAGCGAGATGGTCACTCAGGGAAGAGTTGTTTGCCACCAAGCCTTGCCACCCAAATTCACTGCCCAGAACCCACAAGTGGAAGTCAAGAAGCAGCTCCCCCAACTTGTCCTCTGACCTCCACACATGTGCCACAGCCCACAGACCGACACACATGCACACACAAGGATGAATAAATGTAGCCAAATCGTTAGAGAAAGCACTGGTAGCGGCACACAGCCTGCTTGGGGCTGGCTCTTAGTTTAGACTGCTTTTGAGGTAGACAGAGAGTCCAATTTCTTATTACACATGGCTCCCCACAGCACAGCAGAGGGTCCTGTGATGGACAGACCAGCTGTGGGCTGGAGTGGCAACAGCAGGAGGCAGGGTCTGCAGTGAGGCTTAGAAGGAGCTGGACCACCAAACCCAAGGAAGTGTGGCTGTGTTTTCTCACCTCCACATGAAGTTTGGAAGACTAGATTTTTGTATATGAAGCCCTCCACCCACCCTATCCCACCCCCACTTGTTACCAGAAGGAACTAACCCTCTAGTAGGACCATTTAGTGACCTCTGTCTTTTGCTTGTTAAAACGACATCCATTCCTACATAGAAACCTCGCCTCCTTCCCAGTCCAGGCTGCGCTTTCCCCAGTAACACCGAGGACCCCCTCTAATCCCTCGGTCAAGGACCCCACTCATGAGACTTCTTTTCTCAAAGCTTCCCACAATAGCCAGCCCACACTCAGCTGGTTAAGTGGCTAGGGACTAAGCACACACACGCCTTTGCAAGCTACCTCAGATTACTAATGGGGAAACTTGTGGGTTGTGGCACATGTGTGGAGGTCAGAGGACAAGTTGGGGGAGTTGGCTCTTAGCTTCCATTTGTGGGTCTGGGCAGTGAATTTGGGCAGTCAGGCTTGGCGGCAAACAACTCTACCCTGACTGACCATCTTCTCACTAAGGCCCAGAAAGCAAAAAGAACGTTGCTGGTAACTACTTGGCAAGTCACTGGACCCAATGGGCCCACACAGGAGATTCCTAATCTCACACACACACACACATACACACACACACACACACACACACACACACACACACACAGCCGTCTATCATCTACACTGTCTCCAGAGAGAACAGTCATAGATATTAAACAAGGCTTTAAAGTCCTGTCAACAGTTACAGAAATCTGCATCTGGACGGGGACAAGTAGGCCAGTAAGACCAGTGTTTCACTAGGACAGGATCATGGAATTAAGACTCTCCCTTTTGGATACATGGCCTGGAACATTTGGGAGTGCAACATCATAACATTTTTATGTAATATTGTAAAACAAATACGGGGAAAGGGGGTCTTGGATCACTCATCTCAGGCATAGCTGAATCACTGTGTGTACAAAGTTTACGACATTTAGCATGGTGTGGAGATCTGGGGACTCACATGGGACGTGAGAGAGCCCAGTTCATTCTACTGTCTTTCCTATGAAAGCTTTGCTCCTTTAAAAGTGAAATAATGCCACAAAACATGTGGGAACATAAAAGCCCCAGGAAAGAGATGGTTTCACATTCCCTTTGTCCTCATTACTAATTTGGACTCCAGGACCGAGGAGAGTGACAGAAACCAACTCACACCCTGCTAAATTATTGTAATTATGACCTCCTTCCTTAACGCTGTGTAGTAAGCCTCTTCTTCTGAAAACAATGCTCTTATTTAAAAACAAAATTGAGGGTTTGTTTTTTGGATTTTTTTTTTAATTCTTGGGGGGCATATAGTCACCCACCCACTGGCATAGTCTAATTTTGCTGGGACAAGCAGGAACTTGGGGAATTGAAGGATAGAAATGGCATGTACTTTCTGTGTGGCCTGTCAAACCTCAGTAGTGTGATGGGGTGGTAGAAGTCACCCCCAGGTTTGGTCAGGAGAAAGGAATGGGGCAGGGTGGAAGAGAGCCTTGCGTATTCCACCCAAACTTTGGGCCCCGCCTACGTGCTTGTCTTCCAATACTTGCTTATCTTTTCCTTCCATGGGATTGTTTGGTTCGGAGCCGTGGATCTTATCGTCTGGGATTTTTGAGTGGTCAGATCAGCGAAGCAACAGAGGGAAAAGGAAAGGAGTCGTTCCAGGGAATGGAAAATGCCTGCTGCCTAGAGTCTTAATCAGGGCAGAACTCCAACAGGTTATAGGGCTTCTCTGAGCCTCTGTGTTCCCCTCAACAAAGAGGGTAACCAAAGCTGGAGAGATGGCTCAGCGGTTACAATCACTGGTGACTCTTCCAAAGGTCCCAGATTCCATTCCCAGCACCCACACCGAAGCGCTCACGGCCATCTATAACTCCAGTTCCAGAGGATATGACATTGTCTTCTGAGAACTACATGCACATGGTTTACAGGCACACATTCAAGCCAAAAGCTCACACACATAAAATTAAATATATATATATATTTAATGGGAATAACCCATTATATTTAATGGGAATAGAGTGCTCTTAGGCAGGTGAGCAGGGTCCTGCTGTCAGCCCCAGTGGCCAAGATCTCCCAAACCCATGTTTTTCCAAGCTTTCCCAATTACTTTCCCAGGTGCCATGTAAGGAATGTTTTTGGTTTTGTTTTTTCTATTAAAAAAATTGGCTAGGCCACCAAGGGCCAATATTCCATAAATCTCCCCGCCTTGTAAAACTTTTATGAACATCTTTTCATCTCCTCCCCTGGTTGAGGCTACATCATCCCCAGAACTCAATGACTAGAGCAGCCGATCCCATCCCACCAGCCCCTCATTTCCTTTGCACTGATTCACTTAAAACTACAGGACGCTAAAGGACGGACTGAGAGACTGGACCCCAGCCATTGGAGAAACACGTAGTCACGACCTGCACCAAAATAGACACGGTGACCTTGCCCTGGCATGCCCGCTAGCCCAGTTTGGGTCATGGCACACACTTTTTACAAAAAAGAAACTCCCTTGCCTAGTTACTTTGACATTGTTAGTGTGTTCCTTTGTGCACCATCAAGATTATCCTCTTCTGACGATTTTAAGGTTCATCCCGGATTTCAAATCCATCTGGATCCTTTCACTTGGGGGAGACACGTCTCATGGCCCACAGGGGCTGGGGCAAATGAAACTCAGATCAGTGACAATACCAGAATGGAAAGTTTTCCAGCAATTCAGGGAAGAGTCCAGGAAACTATTACAATGAATGGACTCTGTATTTCAATACAAAAATGGGGGCTTGATCTCTAAGGATTGGAATGTAAAATAATCAGGTCAAAAAAAATAAAAGAAAGGAAAAGAAAGAAAGGAAATCGATTCCTCCAGATGGGGGAACCAACTCCTCCGGCCAGCCCAGAGGTACCATTCAACATTCTCTTCCTCGCCCCACCAAAGGAGAGACTGAACAATGCAAGAGACCTCAAAACTCTGCGTGCAACTTCCTCTCTCCTCTTTCTGGGCGTGGGTCCCATCTTTCCCTTTCCGACCAGTTCCCTCCGAGAGCCCGGGAGACTTCGGATTGGGTTTGAGGAAAGGGACAAGAGACATCCACTCAGTGTGGTCAGGTCCAACACTGTCTTGAACCATATGGTTCCAGGCAGCTGCTTTTCTGCCTGGGTAAAAACACCACACATGGCTACCAAGGTTTTAAATCAGGACTATTTTAACACGCTGGTTTCTCAATGATTTAAATTCCTGCCAATGCCGGATAAAGAGACAGCTCAGTGATTAAGAACACTCGTTGCTTTCAAAGGACCCAGGTTCAGTTCCCAATACGGACATGATGGCTCACAACCACCTGTAATTGTAGTTCCAGGAAATCTGGTGCCCCCTTCTGGTCTCTGTAGGCACCGGGCAGGTACAAGGCATACAAATGTACTTGCAAGGAAAACACACAGACACATAAAATTAAAAAGAAAACCAACCCCTGCCAGTGTGAATTCGGTCACAGAGCAGTCCCAGGCCGTGCCATGCTCAGGTGTGATAGAATGGCACCAATGCGAAAGATAGAAAGGTCACTTTTTCCAGCCCAGTTTCTTCATAGGCTTCTTGAGAAATGGCGCCCCTGCAGGCACTGGGCATGCTCCCCCTTTGCTCCACTTCCTTCATGGACTCCCAGCCCAGCAACAGCCTGTACCTCAGAACCCAGGGGACATCAAAACATCTGGATCTGTTGTCTCCCAGTATAATTGTGGTAAGCTACAGGGACTCCCTCCTTGGATTGGAACAACAGAATTTCTTCCTCTGTTTCTTCAGTTTGCTGGTCTAGGCCCACACACTTGAGGGTAATTTCTGCTGCTCTGTCCTAACGCTAAACAGACTCAGATGCTCATTTGAAAAAAAAAATAAGAGGGTGACAGTCCACAGTGAGCCTATGAATCACACAGATCCCACAAGAACGTGTGTCCAGTGTGGGTGGGCTCATTTCATCATAGAGCTGAGCCCATAGGAAGCAAAAAGTAGCCCTGCGGCTTGCTCCCATCTTGTCTGGTGACCTCATCAAGATAGGGGCAACAGTGTGACTTGGTTGCCATCTTGACTGGTGAGAGCATCAAGATAGTGAGGACCATGAACCAATCACATGACATGAGCCAAGATCGCAGCACCCCCGAAATTTCCTGGTACCACTGAGTCCTGGGGGGGTTGTCACTACACCCCTAGAGTTTCCTATACCACAGGCATCCGGTCCCAAGTCCCAATCCTTCTCTGGTTTTGGTTCTTTGCCTTGCTGAATGTCTGATGTGGTTGTGGAAATAGGAACTCCAGAGAGATGCCAACACTGGCTCTATTGCCAGTGAGAAGGTCAACATATTTTATGTCAAACTAAGGAAGTGATACCAGTTCACCATGGTGGATTGTTTTGAATGTTTGACATGCAGTTTTGTAGGATGTTTTTAGCTGGTTTCAGAGGGGACCTAGAGTTTTCTCAGCCATGTACTTCCAGCCCCAGTCACACATCATCATCAGGAAATGACTGAGGTGGCCAGACCTGGGAGGCTTGTGTGAATTTACAGCACGCGAAGGCTGTGTCTTGGAAATGGACAGACGGTTGGTGCCAAAAGACAGATGGTCAGGTGCTAGACAAGCTGTTGCGAGCCTGGCTTGGGTCATGGTGCAGCCCTTTTGGAAAAAGAAATTGCCCTGCTGGGTTCCTTCTGCTTTTTTCCCCACGGTTCTTTGTGCTGCACTAAGAATCTTTGCTAACACCCAGAGGCGTAAAAACCACAGATAAAGGAGCTCTCGAATCGTCAGACCACAAGAATCTGCGCTACTGGAAGATGTGCATCCCCCACCCCCACCCCAGGACACTGTCATCATCCTCCTCCTCATCATCATCCTCATCATTTTAACCACAGAACTGGGGCAGAGGACACTCACTTGCCCCACAGGCTGGGAACTTCCTGCTGGGAGAATGACCAGAACCCAGATGTCCACCCTTCCTAGATGTCCTACCTGCCCCACGGCATAGCACAGGTCACACACCCCTGCAGACAAACCGGAGCACCACATGTGAGACGCAGAAAGCTATAGAAACAGGGCTGTTGCCGGGCGAATCCCAGCACTTGGGAGGCAGAGGCAGGCGGATCTTTGTGAGTTCGAGACCACCCTGGTCTACAATAGCTAGTTCCAGGACAGGCTCCAAAGCCACAGAAAAACCCTGTCTTGAAAAACAAACAAACAAAAAGAAAGAAAGAAAGAAACAAAGTTGTTGAGATGGCTCAGTGGGTAAAGGACCTGAGTTGGATCCCCAGGACCCACACGGTGAGAGAACTGTTGCCTGCAACTTATCCTCTGACCTCCACATGTGTGTTGTGGTGTGCACACGCATACACACACACAGATGCACACACACACACACACAAATAAATAAATAAATAAATAAAAGTAATTTGTTTAAAAAGAAAGATCTCACAACAACCAAAAAGTCCATAGATAAAAACATGGACAGGAAGGCTAAAGAGGCGCACAGGTGACCTGGATGGAAGCATGAACAGATGTCTAACATCTGGTGTGAGGAAAGAAACTCTGGAAGCCGAAACCACAGACAGATCTGGTGCAGACACAGCCGGCAGTTGAGGACACCCAGCTATTCCTTACAGAAACGGCTTTTGAATTTTCCTTCCCTCCTTTTGGGGCAGATAAGCAAACACATAGTTTAAATTTCACCTGGAAAAGTGCCTGGAATGAGCTGACTGTTGGAAAATTCAACTCACACACTGTCTGAAATGGAAGGTTCTCAGTGTTTCTGGATTTTAAGACGCTGCAATGTAAACACACAGAGATGCTCTGTGACACCAGAGCTGGAGCCCCGGAGGATGCCGGGTGGGACAACTCCAGGCGACTGGTGGCGCAGACAGACCCTGGCAGTTAACTGAGAAGGCTGATGGACTCCCCAGTCTGAAACCCAGCGACCAGCCCTGGACCAGGGCTGGCTTTTAAACAAACATCCCATGAGAATGTCGGATGTGAGCCCTGAGCTGCTGCAGCAGTAGCCGAGAACACTTGCCACTCCTCCGTAACTCCCAAACTGGTCTGAAATAGTGTGTATGTGGCTGAGGTTTGTTTGTTTTTTGATTTTTGCGTTTATTTTTTTTCTTTTTCCTTTCTTTAAACAAAAAAAATCTGGAAAGTTCCTCTCAAACTGAGTAACAGGAAAGGCCTGGAGAAAGGAGAGTCAGGACGAGGGGCCCTTGGTTTAAGTCAATTGTATTCTGGGCCTGAGCGATTCAAATTAACTTTAAAATACCTTACACAAAGATTTACTGCCAGCTGAACTCTCCTGCATGAAGAGAAGTTTTTAGTTTTTCTCCAAAAGGCAGTGTCTCCAAGGGCACTAAACTTTAAGGACCAAGGCTCTGATTCGACCTTACCCAGTCTGTGGGACTGGAGGGCCTCAGTTTCTCTGCTGGTGCGTATGTCGTGAATCATGGGACCCCCATCCATGAGTGGGAAGCCCTCAGGATCAGCGTGTCCCTAGCGGAGCCTCGAGTCCAGCCTCAGCATTCCCACCCGGGATCGAGCTACAGTGAGTCTAGAGATAAGTGGGCACGGGACACCGTGGAGGTTGCAGCGTGGGTAACGGCAACTCAGTCGCCGCCGCACACCTCCAACCCTCGGCCTCACCTGGCATCTCTTCCCCACCCTAGCGGGTGCCGGGTACACTTACCGCGCGCGCCGGCGGCTCAGCAGCAACAGCAACAGCAGTAGCGCGGCCAGGAGGCCAAGCAGAGCGGCCCAGGACATAGCTCGAGGGTGTGCGGCTGCAGGGTGGCAACAGGTCACCGCCACCAACACCAGACCACAGGAGCCCCAGCCCAGCCAGCCTCGAAGGCCCCCACTCTAAGGGCCGAGCTGGAAAACGTGGGATGGAGAGGGAGAAGCGGGAAGGGAGGGGTTGCCTGGGCTGCTGCAGAGGGGAGGAGAGGGGATTCGGTAGGCGGGCTCCCGATGGTGATGGGAGGGGAGGAGACCGAATCAGAGCGACCAGGGGAACCTTTCCGACACTTTCGGGCAAATCACACTTCCCAGCCCATCCCCCGCCGGCCCTGACCTGCGTTTCTGTGTAAGCTGGGGAACTGTCCACCTCACCGGGACTAGGGCCACTCAGAACCGCCCCAAGCCTACAGTCCTGACTGTGGTGGGGATCACAGCAGGGCCTCAGGATCCTGTGGTCACATTACATTCCGGAGTCAGCCCCGCGCCTGTTTTACTCTCTCTGTCTCTCTGTCCGTCCCCGGCCCCCCCCTCCAACCCCCTATCCCCCCCCCCAGGGCTTGACTCCAAACCTAGAGGGCAGATTCTTTCGAGACCAATAATCAGGGCTCTACTTACCTAAGAGCAACTGATGTGTCTGTCAAGAAAGGAAGATGGTTCAGTAGTTCGGGTTCAGTTCCCAGCACTCACATGGTGGCTCACAACCACCTGTGACTCCAGTTCTAGGGGATCTGATGCCCTCTTCTTACCTCCACAAGCACCAGGCACACATGTGACAGATATACACGCAGACAAAACATTCATACACATGCTAAATAAATAAATAAAATATTTTTTTAAAAAAAAGAAAGATCATAGACTTTCTTAAGTGCCATAAAAAGGGGACCCAGGTGGAGCTGGACCCTCCTTCCCACACATACACCCCAGTCACACACACCTGAGTCCTGGCATTTGCGTCCCCCCATACCTCCTCACTTGCTGCTACCATCTCCCATGGTATTGCCCCAGTGAGCCCTCCAGCTTCCCACAGTGTCAGAAGGACCCTACCAGAGCTAAGCCTGCCTACCAAGCCTGCAATCCCCTAGCGCTTAGAAGGTAGAAACAGGAGGATCAGGAGTTCAAGGCCAGCTTTGGCTTCATAGGGAGTTGGAAACCAGTCTGAGCTTCATAAAACCCAGTCACACACATGCACACACACACATGCACAGTGCACACGTAAACACATGTGCACACACATATGTGCATACACCCATGCACACGCACAGGCACACACACAGAACACACACATACACCCCACCAGAACCATCGATGTCCATGCCCAGAGCTCACCCTGGCTCCTTGTCACTCAGAACACAGCCACATCCCTACATGGCCCCCCAGGAACAAGCTTATCTGCTGAGCCCACCCTCACTACCAGACCTTGTCCTCTGCCCTGGTCACACTGTTATTCTTGTCCCTGCCCCAGAGGACCAAGCTTCTTACCTGACACTCAGGCCCAATAGATCTATATATGGTTTAGCCAAACCAGGGTAGACATAATCCCTCTCATCACAGCTTTGGCAATCTTAAGATTTATAGACACCCATGAGATAGAGGTCAGAAGGTAAGGAGGGGGTAGATTCGGCTGTGGAGTTTCCATCAGTCCTCCTCAGGAGGATAACGAGGGTCACGGGTTGACTCCATTACCTGGGTTCTCAGCATGGGGGTCTGTTATATGTTCACAAGACAGCTGACAGCCCCCACAAACACTTTCTTCACCCATTTCCCCAGTCTTGATGACTGTAAGATGCCATGTCGTCTGTTGGACTAGTGTGAACATGTCTGCGCTATGTCCCTATCAGAAAGAACTGCCAGGAACTGAGTACTTTGAGGAAGCAGCCAGCCCAGCGAGTGGAAGGGTGCTTGCTTCTGCCCAAGTTCCCAGCTGCAGCTATGGTGGGAAGGGCTAGCACAAACCAGAACCAGCCTGCTCTTTGCTGATGTCTTTGTGGCCCAGGCTGGTTTGTCCTCTAACCCTGTATTATTTTAGTTGCAGTTTCCTCCCTTGTCTTGGTACAGTTTCTGAACACATGGCTGCTTATTTGCCTCTCGTTATGGGGTCTTTTCACTTGGTCTGCAATGATACTACAAGGAGGAGACAGGGGCAGGCATCGACCTATGCCTGAAGCCTACCTTCTTGACCAAAATTAAGCATCTGAGGAGTCTGACCTAGTAGATCAGGCTGTTTACCTGGAGTCTAT
Source organism: Dicrostonyx torquatus (assembly GCA_028555095.1). NCBI lineage: Eukaryota > Metazoa > Chordata > Mammalia > Rodentia > Cricetidae > Dicrostonyx > Dicrostonyx torquatus. Next base: position 3,059,947 of record JAQHUG010000040.1, read on the forward strand.
TCTTACTTTTAAAAAATGTGTATATGTATGTTTCTGTTTGTGGGCATGTGCATGTGAGTGCAGTACCTGTGGAGGCCAGAAGAGGGCGTCAGATCCGTAGGAGCTGGACTTATGGGTGGTTGTGAGCCACCATGCATGGATGCTGGGAACTGAACTTGGGTCCTCTTAAGAGCAGAATACTCTCTTAACCCCTGAGCCAGCCTAAATTCTTACATTTTTAAGAACACTGAGTCTTGGGTGAAAAGAATCCCTTTCTATTTCTTCACTTTGCATCTGGCCAGAGCTCTGTCTCAAAGCCCAGCCAAGCCCCTCCTTTGACAAGTTGTTCAGTAGAAGCTTCTCCCTGTTTTACTCTCTGAGATCACTTTTAAGTTGGGTTTCCAGTAGTGACAAGTTGGCAGACTAAACTTCTGTCTGATCTAGAGTCATTTCTGCTGCTGGGGGAAAAAACAAAAAGCCACTTAGAGGGAAAGGGGGCTTACTCTTACTCCTATTTCCGGTTTGAGGCAGAGTCCATTATGGTAAGGACATCAAGACAGGCACTTAGAACAGCTGGTCACAACATACCCACGGTCAGGAGCAGAGAGAAACAAGTGCACACACGGGCTTGTTTGAGCTCAGCTCTATTCCTCCGCCTGGCTTAGTCAGGGTTCCGTTGCTGTGAAGAGATGCCATGATGACAGCAATTCCATAAAGGAAAACATTTAATTAGGGCTGTCTTACAGTTAAGAGGTTTAGTCCATTATCATCATGGCAGGAAGCATGAAGTCACACCGGCAGACACTGTGATAGAGAAGAGGCCGAGAGTCCTACATCCGGATGGGCAGGCATCAGGAAGAGAGGGCAAGCCACTGGCACTGGCTTGAGCTCTCGAAACCTCAGAGCCCACCCCAGTGACAAGCTTTCTTCAACAAGGCCATACCTGTTATTCTTTTTAATTAATAATTGGGGTCCCTGCAGCTGCTATGGGTCCCCGCGGGTGGCACAAGACCACGTGCGGGTCCCCGGCAGCTTGCACGGGAGACCACGTGGCAAAATGGCGGCGGCCGCAGCAGTGGCAAGCAGGTGCATGAGACCAGATGGATATTAAAGTTAAGCATTTATTAAGGTGGATTATGGAGGGTAAGAAGCAGAAGAGAAGAGAAAAGGAGAAAGAGAAAGAAAGAAGGAGAGAGAGAGAGAGAGAAGGAAGGGGGAAAGAAGAAGGAGAAAGAGAGAGGGAAAGGGGAAGCGGGGGAAGCCTGCCTGCCTCTCCCAAGAGCGGTGGGGGCAGAGAGAGTGGAATCCCAGGGTCTGCAGAGTTGCAGACAGAGAAGGAGTGGGCGGGGCTTTCCCTTAAAGGGACAGAATCCATTACATTCCCACCTCTTTTTTATAATAACAAAGCAGGCGGTTAGGCACCACAGATTGAAGGAATTGGGTTAGCAGTTTCTCAAGACTGTTTCTGGCTTATTTGTGGGAGTCGTCTTTTGAGGGGGGAACCTGAGATGGCTGGTGCTGGCCACATCCTGGCATAGCTGGTCTCTTTGCTCCGGTCCGGTGTTTGTGGCATGGAAATGTCTGGTGTCTCTTACACCTGGTTAAGGTATTGGCAGAACAAAGAACAGAGTTAAATTAAGGAAAAAAATTTTGGACCAGGGAATTGAGGGGGTGTTTTTCTGACCTGTTTAAGGTGGATCCCTTAACTCGGCTCTCTGGAACTTATAAGAATTCTTTGGGTTTGTGAAAACAGAAGTTTTAGACACATACATTGTATAAACAGTAACATATTTATGACAGAATGACTGTGACAGATATTTTTGCACAATGAAAAGTATTTTTAAGGCTATGGAAGGCATCATAAGAGAGAAATTTGATCTGAAACTTGTTTAGTGAGGTTGTCTTTTTAAACTAACAAAGCCTCAGCTATCAGACTGCATCAGAGATCCTTGGGAAGGATAAAATTTTTACTTGAGTTACTGATTAAAAAATGATAGAGAATTTATTTTGTTGGCACCCAGAGCTGCTCCTCTTTGGGGTCCTCCATGATCGCTAAAGGTCACATTTGCCTTTTTGCTGTTTAGCACAGGGCCTGCCAGATTCCAGAAGAACCTGTGGGCTAAGAAATCTGTAGGAAGACAGGCCTACCTTGTCAGGAGGAGTTAGGCTAGGCTGTCAATTCCAGCGATTCTGTCCACATCAGGAAATCTTCAGCTTAGGTGAAGGGCGGCTTTGCCCAGGCCCAGTGGCGAAGCGAACCGTGGATGGACGTTGTTGTGTGCCCATTCCATCTTGTGTCTTCTTTGGAGGAAGTGGGGTGCTGTTGAGAGCCAACCTGTCTCTTTTTGTTATGAAAAGCTTTTTTTTAATAAATGCCATATTCCCCAGATCTCTGAGCAGTTGAGGGCTGTTCATTAGGTATAACTACAGTTTAGAATCTGCCTGGAGAGCTGGATCTGAGCTTGATCGCATTGGCTCTCAACTTGACAGGTAAGATTTACACTCGTAAAATGACAGAAAGAAGAAAAACTGCTTATAATAGAAAGTTATGGCAGAACTGACAATATTAGAGAACAGCTTAAAAGTACATACCAGTTTAAAACCTGAGACTTACTGTTTTTGTAGTCTGAAATGAGATACAATGAATAATTAATTATAACATTAAGCATAGCTGCACTTAAGTTACATGTATGATCACACACACACATAGAGAGTGAACAGGGATTGTATGAAGTGGATGCTTTGGTGGGCCCTACCAAAGGCATGCCACTACATAAAGCACACATGCAACAGAGTCAGCAAGAGGAATTTAGAGACAAAAACATAAGAAAACCGGAGGACAGGACAGGGAATACTCCAGTAGAGATGGGAGAATATGGTCACCTAACCAGGCTAGAGAGTAAACAGTGGAGAACCAGGCTGGGAATAACTCAATAAAGATGGTGGAACCCGGTCACCTGACCTGACCCTCAGCCAAGATGGCGACAGCCACACGTTGTATGAAAAAGCCATAATTTTTGAGCTACAGGGATTTCAAGCTTAATAATAAGAGAGACCTAGAGGCATGATCCGCCCTGTTGCTGAGCCGCAATACATAAGCCACAGAGAGGAGCAAAAGGCTGGAACTGAAAAAAAAAAGCTGCACCATGCCATAAATGAAAAAAAAAAAAAACTCGCTACCCAACAGCTAAAATTGTGTAAACCCGCGATCAGAGCGACCTTCCAAGACCTCATAGGGGAGTGTCCTCCAGGTAGACCTAAGGGTGGGAAGGTAAAGCCTGACTGGATCCAGTCCTGGACTGGAAGCCAGAGAGGGTCAGAAGCTGCTCTGAGCAGCTTTTTTTTATGGTGAGAGAAAAAAAGGAAAAGAAATGGAAAAAGAAAAAGAAGAATCCGAGGGGACCCGGTCCCCAGTTGAATGCACCCACGGAGTGCAGTGCTAATATGCGGGCTGAGTGACCACGAGTCAGTCCGAACAATCTTAGCTTAGGAAAGCAACATGGCAGACTCACCAATAAAAAACCTGGTTCAGGATCCTGGTTCCTAGAGAATAACTGGAACAGGAGAGCCTATATGAGTCACTGGCACCAATGCTGTTTTTTTTTTTTTTTTAATTAATTAGAGTCCTAGGCAGCGGGTCCCCAAAGTCGAGACCACGTGGTCAGGTCTCCAATGGAGGCAGGTCCCCGGCAGCTTGCACGGGAGGTCATGGCAGCGAATGGCAGCAGGCGGCAGCAGGTGCATGAAACCAGACAGATAGTAAAGTTATAAGCATTTATTAGATGGATTATGGAGGGGAAGAAGCAGAAGAGGAGAGAGAAAGGGAAAGAAGGAAGGAGAGGGAGAGAGGGAAGGGGGAAGCGGGGGAAGCCCGCCTGCCTCTCCCAAGAGCGGTGGGGACAGAAAGAGAGGAATCCGAGGATCTGCAGAGTTGCAGACAGAGAGGGAGTGGGCGTGGCTTTCCTTAAAGGAACAGAATTCATTACAATACCTACTCCAACAAGGTCACATATCAGAACCCTTTAAAATAATGCCACTTCCTTTAAGTCAATGGGGGCCATTTTTATTCAAACCACTACACCACTCACCCCCCCACACACACACAGGGTTTCTCTGTGTAGCTTTGGAGTCTGTCCTGGAACAAGCTCTGTAGACCAGGCTGGCCTCGAACTCACAGAGAACCGTCTTCCTCTGCCTCCTGAGTGCTGGAATTAAAGGTGTGTGCCACCACTGCCCCACTACCACCATACCATTCTTATATACTTCAGGATTCCCCTGCCTGGGAATGGGGCCTGGGACTTCCCACACCAATTAGTTAAGGTAATCTCTCATAGATACAGCCACAAGTTAACCCAATATAGACGCCCCTGATTGGGTCTCTTCCCAGGTTCTGTCAAATTGGCACAGTAACTATCACACCCTATAACTGTTAGAAGTTTGTGTTTTAGGATTATAGCCAAAGTATCAACAGATACAAAGTTTCAAAAAAGAACATCAAAACAACTGAAGAAGGCTGAGGACCCCAGGATTGCACTAGGACTCCTTCAGTGGTCAATGTTTCATCCTTTAAGCTGTTAGAACAGTATGCTTGGAATGCCAGTACTTAGGCACATCTGATTTAGCTGTGCTTTAAAATGAAGATGACGGCCTTCATGATGGTGCACGCCTTTAATTTCAGCACTGGAGAGGCAGAAACAAGTGGATCTGAGTTGGAAACCAGCCCGCTGGTCTACAGAAAGAGTTCCAGACCAGCCATGGCTACACAGAGAGACCCTGTCTCAAGCAAGCAAGCAAACAAACAAACAAAAACAAAAATGAAGACAATGGGTCACATGATGGAAGGGGAGAAGCAACTCCTAAAAGTGTTCTCTGACCTTCTCTCTCTCTCTCTCTCACACACACACACACACACACAACACACACAGCACATGTGGACCCGCACACACACTTAAGTTTCTTGCAACCATGTAAATCAATGGTTCTCAACCTGTGAGTCAAGACCCCTTTGGTCAAACAACCCTTTCACAGGGGTCGCATGTCAGATATTCTGCATCAGGTATTTACATTACAATTCACAACACTAGCAAGACTATGATTATGAAGTAGCAACACAGTATTTTTGTGATAGGAGGGTCACCACAGCCTGAGGAACTGTATGAAAGGCAGCATTAGGAAGGTTGAGAACCACTGATGTAAGCCTTTGAAACTCCTCTGGAGTTCTAAATAATGTATTCTTTACATTGCTAGAAGAGGGTATTATCCCAGAAATCTGAAGCCCTGGATGTTTTAGATTCTTTTTCTGTCGCTGTCGCTGTGATAAAAATGCCCCAACAAAGACAGCTCAAGGGAGGAAGGGGTCATTGTGGCTTACGGTTCAAGAGTGCCGTCCATCTCGGAGATCACAGCAAGAGCTCAAAGCAGCTGGCCACATCTCTCCCACCATCAGGACACAGTGCTGAGCCCATGCTGCCACTCAGTGCCCCTCTCCATTTACATACTATAGAGGCCAGGATCCTAGCCAGGGAATGGTGCCACCCACAGTGGGCAGCTCTTCCCGCTTCAATTAATGCCCTTGAGGCAACTGTCCTCGCGCTCATCAACCAGGTGATCCTATGTTCCGGCAAGTTGATTCTATGTTCCGGCAAGTTGCCGGTCAGTGTTGGCCATCTCCCACGGCTGTGCTTTTATTACTAAGTCATTTGTTCTTCCTTTTCAAAAACTTGTCTCAGAATAAGAAGAGGTAAGACCAAAAAGAATTAGATATTTTGTTTTGTTTTGTTTCGTTGTTTTTCGAGACAGAGTTTCTCTATATAGTCCTGGATGTCCCAGAACTCACTCTGCAGACCAGGCTGACCTCAAACTCAGAGATTCGTCTGCCTCTGCCTCCTGAGTACTGGAATTAAAGATGTGTGCCACCACCGCCTGGCAGAGCTAGATTCATCATCATCATCATCATCATTATTATTATTATTATTATTCATAGTGTTCTGCCTGTGTATATGCCTACAGGCCACAAGAGGGCACCAGATCTCATTGCAGATGGTTGTGAGTTACCCTTTGGTTGCTGGGAATTGAACTCAGGACCTTTGGAAGAATAGCCAGTACTCTTAACCACTGAGTCATCATCTCTCCAGTCCCAGAATTACATCTTTTTTTTTTCTTTTTTTTTTTTCAGAATTTTATCTTTTGAGCATAAGAATGCTGATATTTGGGCCAACAAGCTGGCTCAGCTGCTAAAGGCACTTGTGGCTAAGTCTGATGACTTGAGTTAATCCCAGGATCCACTTGGTGAAGGAAGGAGAGAAGCAATTGGTGTGAGCTATTCTCTGAGCTCCACATGAGTACTGCAGTACAAGTGTGCCAGCACACACACTTCCCATGTGCACTAATAACCGATTAAACACAAATTAAAAAACGGTGACTTCTGATGTTATGTACCAAAAACAATTACAAAACTCTCTAGAATTTCACCTCACAGCTAAACTTAGCAAGTGGCCCTCTTGACAGCTTCACCGATATTACTTGGCTAATTAACATGTGTGTTGGCTCAGATTGTCACTCCAGACAGACGGCCTGGCAGGAAAAGTCTAAGGGTTTATTTGGCTTAGTTTTTCTGTTTTGTCTCTGAATCTTTTTTATGAGAATGTGTTCGTGTGTTCATGTGTGGGCACACACATATGTAGAGGTCAGAGGACAATATTATGTATCATTCCTTAGACAACATTGACCTTGAATTGAGACAGAGTCTCTCACTTGCCTGGAACTTATCAAGTTGTCTCGGCTGCCTGGCTGGTGAACCCCAGAAATCCACCTGTCTCCACTTCTCCAGATGGGATTATAAGCATGCTGCTAAGTCCAGCTTGTTTTTAAAGATTTAATTTTTATTTTTAATTATGAGTATACATGTGTGTGAGAGAGTATGAAATTTGCACATGAGTGCAGTACCCAAGATGGCTAGGAGAGAACGCTAGATCTCCTGGAGGTGTCACAGGCAGTTGTGAGCCATCTGAGACGGGTGCCTGAAACTTCTCTACAAAAGCATACATGCTCTTAACCACTAGGCTATCCCCCACTTACACACACGTACATACACACCTCATACACACAAAAATAAAAATGTGCAATAAAAAGACTCTTAGCAAACATATACATCTATGATCTTCTTTTCTTATTCATGTGTTTATGTCATTGCATGTGAGTGCAGTGCCCACAGAGGCCAGAAGAGGGCGTCGGATCCTCTGGAGCTGGAGTTACAGAGAGTTGTGAGGGTCCCATGTGGGTACTAGGAGCCCATCTTGGGTCACTTGCAAGAGCCACAGTCTCTCTTAACCACTAAGCAATTTCTTTTGCCCAACATTCTTTTCTCTTAAATGACAGCATGCATGTGCATCTCAGAGGATAACTTGCAGGAACTGGTTCTCCCCTTCAACCACGTGGGTCCCTGGAATTGAACTCAGGTCTTCATGATTGGGGACAAGAGCCTTAACCTGATGAGTCATTTTGCCAGTCCAAACCCCCTGTGATCTTACATGTAATCTTTTCTAAAATCTCCTATTTAACTAACAATTACAATCCTGAAAGTAAACCCCCAGCAATAACACAATAAAAATGTTGATGAACATCACTTAGAGGGATTTGATCTCATCTCCATAATTACGCATCAAACTATTTAAACATCCCAGCAAGCTCATGCATGGCAGCCTCCATGTATCAAGAAAATGTCATAACGCAATTGCATTTGGATTCCTCCAATGTATTTCAAATAATGTATTTTGATTAACATAAAATATTTTTGTATCCTCTTGATTTTTTTGTGTCCCTTGGTTAGTCAGTAAGAAAATCAATGTAAATTAAATTTCTTTTTTAGAATCTAATTTAGAAAAAAAATTCTTATCAAGATCTTTATAACCAATACAAAAATTTTAACTTCAAACTTTTATCTTGTGGGTGGCATGGCTCAGCTGGTAAATGTGCTTGCTATCAAGCCTAATGCTTAGAGTTCAACCCCAGGAACCTACTTGGTGGAAGCAGAGAACTGACCCCCACATTGTCCTCTACATGGTGGAAGCAGAGGACTGACCCCCACATTGTCCTCTACTTGGTGGAAGCAGAGGACTGACCCCCATATTGTCCTCTACATGGTGGAAGCAGAAAACTCATCCCCACAATTTGTCCTCTGACCTCTTCATGTCCTCAGGGGCATGTGAGTTCCCCAATATAACATAAATGGTTTTAAAATGGTGTTCAAATTTAAATTCAAATAGACAGGTTTGCTGGGAATTTTAGCTTTCTGAATCTTTATCCAACATCAGTGGTACCCCAAAACTAAGCAACATTGCCACCCGCACCTCAGACAGCTGATACGGTGAGGTGCCCAAACCATCTCCCCTCCTCAAATGCAGAAAGAAAGCTTAAAACAGAATTGGAGCTGGGTGTGTGGCGCACACCTTTAATCCCGGCACTCAGGAGGCAGAGGCAGGTGAATCTCTGAGTTTGAAGCCAGCCTGGTTTACATGAGAGCCTCAGGACAGCCAGGGCTACACAATGACACTCTGTCTCCAAGGTGGGGAGCAGAGATCAGATTAAACAGAATAAAGAAAGAAATAACTCCCAATCTGGACAGACAGATGCCACTTTGGGCACTGTGGATGAGAAAACCCAGATGGACAAACCAGGCCAGTGTACTAAAGGTGCCAGCTGAGCCTACAGATGTCCTAACAGACCAAGTAAAGCGACTTGCAAACAAAAGCTGAGCTCCCTTGTCATGTAGCCAAGCGACTCTTCGGTCCAGGCTTCAGTGACAGGCGTCTCCAAGGCCCCTGGCTTATTTCAAAACATCTTTACAGAACAGTGCCAAGACAAAACAAAACCAGGTCCTGACCCCAGGCATTTACCAGGGACATTCCAGATCATAACAGCCATCAGTGTGCTTCCAAAATAAGACCACAGCAGGATCCAAAGTTCTGTCCGCTGTCACCAGTACAGCACCCGTGCAGCACCCGTGCAGCACTAGTACAGCGCCCGTGCAGCACCCATGCAGCGCCAGTACAGCACCCGCGCAGCACCCGCGCAGCACTGTGGCCTCTTGAAAGAGACACACTCAGGGCAGCTCTTACCGCCATGCAGCTGAACTCTTGCTTAGCCACCCTCCTCTGTGTGGAGAAGCAAAACTGTTACCAGACACTGAGGTCCACAACCTGCTGCCTCAGCTTCCCCATGTTCTAGCAGAAATCAGGAAACATAAAAGGATTTAAGAAGTTAATTGCCATTGTGCCCACGGCAATCTTATAACCTACAGAAACCCATGAGGCAAAGGCCAGAAGCCGTGTAGACTTAGCTGTGACCCTGTACTGGTTGGTTTTGTGTGTCAACTTGACACAAGCTGGAGCCATCAGAGAGGAAGGAGCCTCAGTTGAGGAAATGCCTCCATGAGATCCAGCTGTAGGGCATTTTCCCATTTAGTGATCAATGGAGTAAGTACCAGCCATTGTGGGTGGTTCCATCCCTTGGGTATTGGTCCTGGGTTCTATAAGAAAGCAGGCTGAGCAAGCCAGCAAGCAGCTCCCCTCTATGCCTCTATGGCCTCTGCATCAGCTCCAGCCTCCAGGTTCCTGCCATGTGTGAGTTCCTGTCCTGACTTCCTTCAGTGATGAACAGCAAATGTGGAAGAGTAGGCCGAATAAACCCTTTCCTCCTCCCCCTGCCCTTTGGTCAGGGTGCAGCACGGTGCTTCGTCGCAGCCGTGGAAACACTAACGACGACAGACACTGTCAGGCTCGTCCTTGGTGTCTGTGGGATTCGCCCAGCTTTGCTTCCTGGAGTCACTTGGCAGCATGGAGAGCCTGTGGCACTTTACAATTGCGCTGTTGAATCTCACACTGTCCCCAGGGCCTTCGTAGCTACCCCCCATCTCTAGAAATTCTCCTTGAGAGACTTCCACAGCCCTCTCCTATGCTCGTGTCCCCATGTCTCTGCACAACTGTCCCTTCCTCCTGGTTCATTCTGTTGCTGTGACGCAAAGAGAAAAAAAAAAACATCCCTCAGAAACCTTTAGCAGGCAGATCTCTGTGAGTTCAGGTTCAGCCTGGTCTATATAGTAAGTTCCAGTACAGACAGGGATACATAGGGGGACTCTGTCTCAAAACAAAAACCAAAAATCACCCTGACAAAACTCAGTCAGAGAAAAGAGGTCT
>JAQHUG010000040.1:3071328-3087748 GCA_028555095.1 Dicrostonyx torquatus
CTCTCTCTCTCTCTCTCTCTCTCTCTCTCTCTCTCTCTCTCTCTCTCTCTCTGCCTCCTGCTCCTGAATCAGGTGTGAGTGCTCAGCTACCTCTCTGGCTCCTGCCTGCCTGCTGCCATGCTCCCTAACCATGATGGCCATGGACTCTAATCCTCTGGAACCACGACTCCCCAAATTAAATTAAATGCCCTCTTTTATAAGTTGCCTTGGTTACGGGGTTTCTTCATGACAATAGAGGAGTAAGAAAGTGGGTATGTGTTTACTTCTGGCCCCCTTCACAGGTGGCACTGATGAGCTGGGGCCCCATTTGACCCTTTCCAGAAAGTATAGGAACTCCTCTCATTGTGGGAGCTTAGTCCAGAGATTGGATCCTTCTTGATGTCTCTTGGGACTGCTGGGGATTAAACTGTCTTCCCTCTTCTCTGCTTCCTCTTCTTTGGGAGTGGCTGGGTGGGGACAGGGCAAGGCGGGCAACCAGTGCCCTGAAATTGTGGAGTCATCAAGCCTGGAGTGCCTGTCTCTAGACTTTAGCTCAGTGCATCAAGATAAGATAGCAGATCACTCAATCCCCACTGCAGTCAAGCATGTCTGAGTGACCTTTCCCTGACAACAGGGCTCATTGAGCCATAGGGAACCACTAGGGGTGCTCACCTGGAGAGCTCAGAGCCACTGCCTGGCCAGTTGCCTCATTTGGGGGGTGTTTTGTTTTTTGGTTTCTTGAGACAAATTTCTCTGTGTAGCCTTGGCTTTCCCGGAACTCACATTGTAGACCAGGCTGGTCTCAAACTCACAGAGATCCGCCTGCCCTGGGCTCCGGAATGCTGGGATTAAAGGCGTGTGCCGCCCCTGCTACCACCACCACCGCCCCACTGGTCACTTCATTTTTACTATGACAAGGACTGTGGTACACCCCCCGATAAGAGGATCTAGAAACTCCTCAGGTTTCAGTTGTGGAAACTCGGAAGGGCACACAAGTATGCACGGTGGCACATGCCTGTAGTCCCAGCACGTCAGAGGATGAGGATTCTGAAGTCATTGTGGGTTTGGGCTAGCCTGCACAACTTAAGAGTCTGTCTCGGGGCTGAAGAAATGTGACTCGTCAGTTAAAAGCCTTTATCGTTCTTGAAAGGGACTTGGGTTCCATTCCCCATACCCATTACTGCTCATAACCATCTCTAACTCCAGTTCCTGGGGATCCAATATCCTCTTCTGGCCTCCATGGGCACCAGGAATGCACTTGGTGCACAGACATGAGTGCAGGCAAAACACTACCACATATGAAATAAAATAAAAATTTAAAACACTCAGAAAATCAAACCCTCCATGCCTCTCAAAATTCACCCCACACCTCTCACCCTCACTCCCTCACCACAAACCTTTCACTCCCACACCTCTCACCCCTATCCCTTCACTCTACACCCCTGAACACCCACACCCTCAGCCCATCCCCTCACCCCACACCCCTTACTCCCCACACCTCTTACCCCACTGAGGATTAGATAAAGGATTTGCTGAGGGCCTGAGGGATGGACTGGGCTAGTGTTGCCTCAAACAGGAAGAAGGTTGAGGGCTGCCCAGAAGGTGACTCCAGGCCTCAGCTGCCCAAAGGTGTGGGACTGGGACTGGGGACAGAAGGGGATGTCAGCAAAGTTCTAAGCCTGGCACGGGGCAAGTGGGGCTGCTCGGTGCCGCGAAGCCTGAAGACCCAAGCCTAGTCCTCAGAACTCACGTGGTGGAAGGCGAGGATTGGCTACTACACGTTCCCGGATGGTGACCATGGTGTGTGCACACAAACACACAATAAATAAATGAAATATGATAATTTAAAAAATAAAGCCTGCCAACACTGGCGGGGAAGTCCCCGCCTCTGGGGACTGAGACCGCACGCCCAGCACTGCCTTGGAGAAGCCTCTGTGTCCAGATGTCCCCCGTCTGCAGCAGGCTGACAGATGAGTGAATCTCCATTCAACCTCTGCTCTCCTTCCCGAGGCCACATGGTCAGAGGACAGTGTCAGGACACAGCCTCGGAACAAGGCCTCGGCCTGGGAACACACGGTCCTTTCCTCCTCCTCCTCCTGCTTTCTCTCTTCAGGATTCCGGCTGCTTCGCGTCTGTGACTGAAAGACTGCAAACTGTCCAGAAGAGGAAACACCATGCGTTGCTCTCTTTGAAACTGATAATGGGGCCCTCAGAGAAGCCTTGGCTTCCCACTGGGGACTTAGGACATCTGGATCTTTTCATAACTCATTTAATGCCCACATGGACCCTCTAAATAGGTACTGTAGCTATTCCCCGATCTTCAGAAGGTGAACTCAAAACTCAGAGAGGATCAGTAACTTGCCCAAGGCCACACAGCGCTTCCTGTGCTAGGCCTGGGTATGGATTGTGATGTCCTCTGTGTCCATGCCCACTTGGCTCTGCTAAGAACACAGAGGCCTCTGATCTCCATCCCCGGCTTGTGCTGTTGACCGCCCCGCCTGGATGCCTTCTCTTCCACTTTTTGTGGGTGGTATGTGCCAGCTATAGGGACAGGTGTTTGATGAGAGCCCCCATCAGCTGGGACAGAAGAGGGCGCCATGCCCTGGAGGAAAAACTAAGACAATGCACTTCTAGCTTGTCATTGCTGCAACCAAAACCTTTGAGACGCTAATAGGAAGGGTTCTTGCTGCCTCATGGCTTCAGAAGCGTCAGCCTCACTAGCTTTTGTGACAATGGGTCTGCCGTGAGCAGAGTGCTGTGGTGGGGGCTTGTGGCTGACAGGGTCTGCTCACAGCACTCAAGAAGCGGAGGGGTGGGAGGTTAGGGGACACAGTGGTCCATCCCCTCCGATCAGACCCCGCTTTCCAGTTCCTACCACTTCCAAGAGTCCATCAGTGAATGACTCTATTGATGAGGTCCGCAGTCACCTCTGAACCCCACATGGAGGACCAGGCCTCAGGGCATAAGCCTTTGTGGTGCTTGTTACCTCCAAACTAGACTAGAATGCAGTTGAGAGGAAGCCGGGGGAGGTTGGGAGAAGGGGGAGAGAGAGAGAGGAACGGGGAGGGCAGAATGGAAAGGATGGAGGAGGAGAAGGGAGTGGGGCTGCAGGGAGTTTCAAGAAGCCAGAGAACTCCCACCTCCCTCACTGAGCACCCGGAAACATAACTAACACCCAGTGTGAAGAGGAGCCTTGGTCTCAGCACCATGAGGCCCCAACTAGTGAGCCCTGAGAAGCCCTTGGGAGCTGTGCCTGGTGTCCCTCCTATCTCCTCAGTGCAAAGGTGGCACCCTCCACTCACAAGTGTAAACAATGAAATGATAAAAACAAAGTCCCCCAACTTCCAGAAAAGACAGAGCCCCCGACTGCCAGAAAAGACAGGACCCCCCGACTTCCAGAAAAGACAGGGTCCCCGGCTGTCAGAAAAGACAGAGCCCCCCCGACATCCAGAAAAGACAGAGCACCCCGACTGCTAGAAAAGACAATGCCCCTAAATGCCAGAAAAGACAGGACCCCCCGACTTCCAGAAAAGACAGGGTCCCCGACTGTCAGAAAAGACAGAGCCCCCCGACATCCAGAAAAGACAGAGCACCCCGACTGCCAGAAAAGACAATGCCTCTAAATGCCAGAAAAGACAGGACTCACTGACTGCCAGAAAAGACAGGGTCCCTGACTGCCAGAAAAGACAGAGCCCCCCCCCCCGACAGCCAAGTCTCTGCTGTTTCATGCTCCTGAGAGAAACAGGAGTTTTGTCTCCCAGCAAATGTTGCTAACGAATGGTGCAAGCCTGCACGTCAGAGAAAGTACAGGAGAGGGTGCGGACCATGGAAAACTGGAGGGCGATTTCCCATCCCAAACCACCCCAGCCTCTCAGTTCCAGCCAGACAGGCCCTCATGGCCAGGTCTCCTGACTGAAGAGAGGCCAGAAATAGCGGCTCAAATTCTTTCAAAACACAGGACAGCCAACAACATATATCTGTCTCCTAGTTTGATCCCCAGAGTCTAGCTGTGCCAAGGGCCTGTGTTTTGAAACAATCTGTAGTTGTCTGAGAATCAGCCCCAAGGTACTGTAAGACTAAAGAGAGAGGCAGACAGATCCAGGATGGCAGAGTGAGACCTACAGGACCTCAGTTGAGGACTCTTAGCAACAGCGAGACCAAGCGGTTTGGCTGCAAAGTCCTGGTTTGTCTGACACTGAGATCAGGGTGAGGTTCTCTCTCACTCTCTGGCTCTTCCTTATAATCTGCTGAGAAACTACAAGAAGTAGCAAAGGTCGCGCGGGCTCGGTCACAGAGATCAGGACTCTGGTGGCAACGACCCCAGGACTTAATCAAGTTCATGCTTGCCAGGGAAGTGACTTGGCAGGTCAAAGTATGTGTGCGCAAGCCCGACAACCCGAGTTCAATCCCTGGATCTCACAGTGGGAGGAGAAAGCTGACTCCCCAAGTTGTCTCCTGACTCCCACGTGGCCACGTGGGTCACACACACCCCATTCCACATGAAATAGAAAAGACAAAGAATAATAATTCCTAAGTCCCCACACCAGGTACTTAAGTCTTCAGCACCATGTCAGCCTCTCTGCTGGGAATTTAAAGGAGAAAAGAAAAGCCACCTCCCTTTAGACATAAAGCGAAGGAAACCAGCCTACCATTCACAACCCCAGAGAACCTAGACAACAATGAGGACCTACGAGAGACATACATGGATCTAATCTACATGGGATGTAGAAAAAGACAAGATCCCTTGAGTAAATTGGGAGCATGTGGTGCATGGGAGAGGGTAGAAGGAGAGGGGAGAGGAAGGGAGGAGAGCAAAATGAAAAATTAATTAATTAATTAATTTAAAAAAAAAAGAAGAAGAGCCACCTCACTTCAAGTTTCTGTGCAGCAGATAAAGCTTGTCTAGGTCAGAAGCCAAAGCAAGAAATGACCTTCCCCTCAAACCCAGGCCTTTCCGTTCTCAGCTGCAGCAGCCTCCCCAGGGAGAGCCGAATTAGGAGGAGAATGTAGCCAGGACAGACCCGGGACCCAGGGCAGCCCATATGAACACAGCACTGGCTGGCAGGCTCTGCTCTTTGCCAGGCAATCCCACCTGGGCCTCAGCTGGGGCTGGGAGACGGCGTTCACTGTGTCTCCCTCACAGAGTTGTCTTCTACTTCTGAGTGCCCAGGACTGGGGTCCAGGCTACATTGTCCCTCACCAGCCCCTTTGGCAGTCTGGAGTAGGGCCATGGTGCAGCCTTCTTAACTCCTGCTGTCCTGCCAAGAGCCAGCCCAACAGGGAGGACAGAGAAGAGGCACCACTGCTCCATCCCCCTGTCCCCAACAGGCCCCAGAACTGGCTCACTCTTCTGCCACTTTGAAAGCCTCCTTGCCCCAGCCTGGAAACCTGCCTTCCTCTGCAAAAAATGAGGACCAGCCATGGCTCTTCTGTGTCCATAGTTGCTAGAGGGACCCAATAAGATGGTGGGGGACAGGGAAGGGGCTACCTAGCAACACTCTCCTTTCCTCTGTACCAGAGCATCAAAGAATAGAGAAGCAAACAAAACCAGCAGAGAAGGGAGTCCATGAACTTTAGTGTGTGGGTGATGGTTCCCCAAAGCTGCTGAGAGAGGGGAGTCACATGGGGTGGAGGGTTGGGGGCAGGGGAGGGGGTCACTGGTGACACCCCAGGAAGCTTTAGCAAAACATTTGCCAGGGGCAGATGCACGCCTTTACTCCCAGCAGATACAGCTAGATCTTTGTGAATCTGAGGCCAGCCTGGTCTACACAGCAAGTTCCCGGCCAGCCTGGACTACATAGTGAGAGCCTATCTCAAAACAAAATAAAACACTTCCCGGGAAGAAGCATTCCCTTCTGCTACAGATGGAGGGGATTTAGGAATGGTGGTGGGTGCCTATCATCCTTGTATTGGGGGAAGCTGAGGCAGGAGGATTGTGAGTTTAAGGCCAGCCTTACGTAGCAAGACTGTGTCTCAAACAAATAAAACATAACAGTGTCCAAATCATGTTGACATGAACTGTGGGCTGTGTGTGTGCTGTTGTATTGAAGCAGGATATTGATATGTATTCTAGATTGTCCTCAAATTTAGAGACACGGGGAGAATCCTCCTGCCTCAGCCTCCCCAGTGCTGGGATCACCATGCCTAGCTGGAAAACCAATTTTAAAGGTTTTAAAACCTTTAAAAAACAATCAAGTGACAGTTGCATCTGGGAGGGAGCAGATTAAAGGAGAAGCTTGTGAATTCGGAAGGAACTTGATAATGGAAAGGTCAAATGAACACAATGTGGTCACAACAGGGCAGGAGGGACAGGCAGTGTGCTCGTGAACCCTGCATTTCAGAGACACACAGCACATTGAGGAAGGAGACAGAGAGCATGGGTGTGACTGCAGCCCAGAATGTATACACACTGTCCTGATGGCCCTGGAGGGGCTGAGAGGGCAGAAATAGCTAGATTCAGTGTTTAAGAAGTACCTACGGGGTTGGAGAGATGGCTCAGAGGTTGAAAGCCCGGACTGCTCTTGCAGAAGACTCAGGTTCCCTTCCCAGGACCTACATAGGGTGATTCACAACTACCTGGAACTCCAGCTCCAGGGCATCTGATGCCCTTTTCTGGCTTCTGCAGCACTTGCACGCACATGGTGCATAGACATACACACAGGCACTCACACATATACATAAAAAATAGTTATATCTGTTGTTGTCGTTGTTGTTGTATTTCAAGACAGGGATTCTTCATGCATCTCTGGTTGTCCTGGTCATTTTGCAAATCAGGATGGCCTCAACCTTAGAGATCTTCCTGAGCACGGTCTGAAATAAAAAAATAAATAAATAAAAATAAAGAGTCTGAGCCTGGTCACTCAGGGAACAGGGCAGAATGCAAGGGATGACGGGGAGAGGGGCACAGACTCACAAGTCTCAGCCACGTGACTGACCACATGACAGGAGAGGCAAGCCTGAGCACAGGAATGGCTGACCACCTCTGTCCTTCCTTCCCCGACAAAGCCAGCTGGCTGGAGATGAGACAGAGGCAGTTTTTAGGGCGTTAACCTGCTGCCTTCTCCGAGCCCTGGCTCAGTGAGTGAAGCACAGCTCGAAGGCTCGATTCCCGCCTCTGCTCATCCATTGGCCTCTGAGGTGACAGGCAGTGAGGGCCCTGGTTATAATCACACACTGGAAAGACCGCGATCGGGGACATGAGAGGAATTAAAACAAATTGCAGTGTGGTGGCTCATGCTGCAACTGTAGCGCTTAGGAGGTTGATTCAGGAGGATTGCTGTGAGTTTGAGGCTAACCTGAGGTACACGGTGAGTTCCAGGCCAGCCTGGGCTATAGAGTGAGACCTGTCTCAAACAAAAACAAATAGAAGACAAATTTGGAAGGAGCATAAGTTAGTTTTGCAGGAACTATCGTGATGGAAATAGACATGGGAGCGAGAAGAGAAAAATAAGCAGCTAGAGGTAAGGAAGCATTAGCTAGACTAGCAGAAATGATAAGGTTAGGAATGGGATAGACGGCAAGAGATGCACAGCTTGGGTCCTCAAGGAAGCCTGAGACAACTGAAAAGATGGACTACGCCGAGACACGCACAGTGCGCATAACTGCAGTTCCAGCACTCAGAACTCTGTCTCTAAACAAAATGAAAAGAGAATCAAGCTGGGCGGTGGTGGCACCAGCCTTTAATTCCATCACTGGAGAGGCAGAGACAGGCGGATCTCTGTGAGTTCCAGCCAGTCTGCTCTACAAAGCAAGATTCAGGAGCTAGGGCTACTCAGAGAAACCCTGTCTCAAAAAAAAAACCAACCAACCAACCAACCAACCAAGCAAACAAAAAAATCAGGGGCCGGGAGAGGGCTAGTGGATAAAGTGTGTGCTGTGCAAACATGAGGATCTGTGTTCAATCCCCCGGGCCTCTGTGTAAAAAATAAGTTGTGGTGGTCTGTTCCAGTAAACCCCACAGCCTACCCACACACACACACACTGCGGGGAGAGACAGGCGGATCCCAGCGGCTCAGCGAACAGTCAGACTCAGTGAGTCCCCAAGGGAGGTTAGGAAGGCATCTGGCCCAGTATGCTGGCTCATGCCTTTAAGTCAGGAGGATCTCTGTGAGTTTAAGGCCAGTCTGGGCTATATTGTGAGTTCCAGGACAGCCAGGGCTGCATAGAGATATCCTGTCTTAAAGAAAGAAAGAAAGAAAGAGAGAGAGAGAGAGAGAGAGAGAGAGAGAGAAGAAGAGGAGGAGGAGGAGGGGAAGGAAGGAAGGAAGGAAGGAAGGAAGGAAGGAAGGAAGGAAGGAAGGAAGGAACCTACCTGCCGTGGACATCAAGTCTCCATGGGACAGCTCCCAGTATAGCTGAATTGGAACATTCTGTCCTGGAGGGAGTCCCTGAACTTGCCTGATTCATAGCCCCTCCTCCAGGCTGCTGATGAAGCCCTGGAGGAGGGGATTCTCTCTATGGAGCAGAGTGCCAGGGTTGTAGTTTCTGAGAATTGTAGCCTGTGTTGAGATGGGCTTTTTAGCGATGTGGCGGCCTTTGAATTATCCCTGTGACAGTGACTTCTCAGCCATGCGCCCAAAGAAAGCCCAATAAACTCACTGGTTCATCAGGTTGGGCTGTGGGAGACAGGTGCATCACAGGAGACAACACAATTCCCCCCACACACAGAAAAAGGATTTAGATTAACTCTCTAGGAACAAACTTAGCAAGAGATGTAATGGACTTGTGACCGCTGAGGGACACTGGGAGAGATGGAAGGGTATACCATGGTCATGGACAGGAAGGCTCATAGCTACACAGTGTCTATCACCCCCAGGGCAATTCATTGCTAACAGAATAGAAGTATCAGTAGCCTTTCCACTCCAATTTTAAAATAATGAAAAATTACATCAGCAAAAATATCCAGAAAATTCTCTAGAACGAGAACAAGGGTCCCAATGAGCTCCAGGGGACACTAGGGCTCCACCAGTACTGTAAAGTTGATAATTTAAACTCTTTTGCACTGGTATATCAATAGATTAATGGGGGAAAATAGTCTAAGAATAAACCCAAGTCTATTCAGAAATTACTATATAGTAAAAATCAGTGTGGCAGATTGTGTTTGTATTTTTAAGATTTATTTGATTTTTAATACATATACATATATGTGTATGTGGCGGGGGCACAGGTATGTACAGGTGAGCGCAATGGAACAGTTACTACCAAAGACTACTGACAAAAAGATGTGTTATTCTGTAAATGGTTTTGGGGCAGCCGAGATAATGTCTAAAATAATTAACGCAAGGCGCATGCTTCACACTTCTGTTGGAACCCCATGTTTTCAGGGTCCCACAAAGAAACACAGGAACAAAGCAGAAACAACCCAGCAAGGCAATTTCTTTTCACAAAAAGGGGACTACTTCATGACCCAAACCAGGCTAGCTGGCAGTCTGGGTCAGGATGGCCACGTGGTTTTTATTCTAACATGGTGGTGACTGTGTCTTTGCCCCATTGGCTGGGGTCCAACCCATAGTCCTTCACGGCTGGTTAGTAGAATCTGAACAGAGGAAAAGCACCAAAGCAGAGGGAGGGTGGGCTGATCTGGGAGCGCAGCAGGACCTCTGCATAAGCAAGTCTTACCAGGTGAGGAGACTGGAAGAAAGAGCCAGCGGTGGTCACACCTTTAATTCTACCAGGAGGCAGAAACAGGCAGATCTCTGAGTTCAACACAGAGAAACCCTTTCTGGGGGGAAAAACTGACATAAAAGTTTCTAAAATGATAGGATTTGGGGACTATCGGCCCTTGGGGTCAGGGACTAGCTAGCTAGAAACTAGGGCAGCTGGGGGTGGTGGCCATACCTATAATCACAATCTTTATGAAGCCGAGGCAGGTGGATTGTTACTTACCTTGAGGCCGGTCAAATTAAATTAAATTAAATTGGATTGGATTAGATTATATTAGACTAGATTAATGTCAGAATAAAAACAAAGTTCTAGGAATTGTGGCAAACACCTTTAATCCCAGCACTCGGGAGGTAGAGGCAGGCAGATCTCTGTGAGTTTGGGACCAGCCTGGTCTACATAGAGAGTTTCAGGACAGCCTTTTAAGAATCTGTCTCAAAGACACAAAACAATAAATAATAGCAAATAATAATAGAAACCTTCCTAGAGCCATGTGTTAAAGGACCCAACCAATCCTGCCTAGAAGGATAGATAATAAAAACTGCAGAATGTGACAAACAGGTTTGACCAACAGGTTCTTCCTTTCCCAGTTGGGCAGGAGGATAGCAATTAAGGACCAGTGGCAGTCTTCTAGCCAGATGGTTATCAGAACCAGTGGTTACCAGAACCCCAGAACCAGTAGCAGCAAATGGTTATCTATCGAATTGTAAATTGAGTCACAGGAGGATGGGGGGATAGGCAGGATGTCGGGTATCAGGGTATCGTAGCCTGCTGAATGTCACGTACTCAGGGATGGGCTGAACTACCCAAATTCTGTTCTGGGTTGAACTCTGGCTTGTATGTCTGGACCAAACCCGATTGTTCTCGTACCTCATATTATAATTTATGGAAAACTTGTGATTTTTGTCTATAAAAGCTTGCTTGCCTGGATACTCGGGGTGCTTAGCTATCCCTAAGCTTTGCGCCCGATTGCAATCATGAAATAAACCACCTCATGCGTTTGCATCTGATGGCCTGGTTATTGAGTCTGGAGGCCCCTTGGCGTTAAGACCATTTTTCAGGTCTTTCATTGTGCAGTGGCATGACCCTGTCACCGCAGACTCAGGAGGTGAGACGGGTTCAGGAGTTCGAGGTCAACTTCAGCTGACCTCGTAGCTGTGCAGGGCCAGTAAGAACCTAGTTCACAAAAGTCAAAACAGCACAACAACCATCCTGGCAAAAGGGAGGCCTTCTTCATGACCTTGAAAAGGGGCCCCACAAACTCCGCCTCTAGTCTTGATCCAAGCAGTTGCTCTATCTTCCAGCTGAGGAAACTGAGACTCAGAACCGGGACTCAGGGAGCTCAAGAGCTCCACGTGACCTAAGATCCTGCCCTCCTGGGCTATGACTCGGGTGACCTGACCTCTGCACAGTCTATACAACCCAGGCGGCGAGAGAGCACTCGGGCTTGAGGGAGCACCAGAAGCCAGCATTGGCTCACTGGAAGGAAAAGTCAACCAGAAGACTTAAAAGACACAGGAATTGCCAATCCCGGTCAGGGAGAAACAGAGCAAGACACCCTCACCCCACTCCCACCCTGCTCCCCAAACACTTCCAGCTCTGCTGTTTCCTTTGCTGCCATTGGCTCCCCTGGAGGACTAAGTCTCCTAAGAGTGATCAAGGTTGAGTGATCTTGGATTGTATGACACACCCACCCATTAACCCTGATGGACGGCCAGACAAGGAAGAGGGTCAGGAGGGTGCGTGCCCATTTTACAGATGTGAACACGGAGGCCAGAGAAGCACAGACCTTGGCAAGGTGGCCACAGAGCTGAGATGTAAGGTCTGGTGTTCACGGAGGCCTGGTCGCCCCTCACAGACAACGGCTGGCGGAATAAGACACCTCACCCTCCCTGCAGGATCCAGTCAGTGGCTGGATCTGCCCAAAAGAGGCCACCAGGCGGGGCACAGAAAACCACCACAGAATGGCCTCATCCCAGCTGGGGCCTCAGTGGTGAACAGACTCCCTTAAAGCCCTCAGCCCAGCCCTACGGTTTTATAAAGAAACTGTGGCCAGGGGTGAGGCCTGTTTTCCCAAGTGCATTTTTCCAACACGTACACACAGTGCTAAGCAAACTAAATATGCCCAGCCCTGGAGGCGGCCCAGGCACTGCTAGTTCATAAGCCCTGGAATGTTCCTCTGTGCACAGAAAAATGAAGGTCCTATTTATACAGCTTTGCCGAGGTGGGAGCAGGCTTGGATAACAGAGTCCCCAAATTCAGTCCTGCCACCAAAGAGTCCCTGCAGAAACTAGCGCAGGAACTGGTTGGAGCCCAAGGACCTGGGTTCACATCTCAGCTCTAGCACTAACTGTGCAGCCTCGGGTAAGAGGCCCGACCTCTCTGGCCCAGAGCAAGTGAGGTAGGGACAGTTAGACCACAGCCTGGTCTACAGGGAGTTTCCAGAAGGCTTTGTTGCAGTGCCCGTGGTCATGAACCCCCACCTAGGAGCCACAGAGTCTGGCCAGGCGTTCTCCCCCAGGGCCGGCTTCACTGGGGTGTGAGGGAGACAAGCCTCTATTGGTCCACCTCCTTCCTCTTTAGGGTTCCCAGATGGTGTCTGCCTGATGGTGTCCCACCTTGATGACAGAGAAATTGAGTCCCTGAGAGGAAGAGGAAGGTGAGGAGCACCCAGGGAGCCAGCCTCAGAGCACACTGGCACTGGGAGGGACAGTCAGGTTCCGGGCAGCCTTAGCCCAGGGGATTGACTACACAGCCAGCCTTCTCCCTGTCTGTGCTCCCATTACTGCCGATGGCTTCCACACGCCTCTCCACTCACGTGTCTTGGTCTGTAAAGGCCAAACATTCCTGCCTCACTGGCCAGCAGAATGGCAACTTGCCAGTTCATGCGGGGAGAGCTCATGGGTCGTCTTGGCTTCAGGAAGAGGGGATCCAGGGCGCCAAGGACATTGTCCGAATTCATCTCCACTGCTTCCTGCAGACTGACCCCCGCGCCAAGAGGGCCTCTGCCACTGTTTTTCCCATGCCTGTGACCTAGTTCTCAGTGAGTTCATGTTCACACGTGCTGCCACTGAGGCATACCTTGAAATGATTTTGGCGGGTAGAATGGAAGGCGAGGGCTTGTGGTTTCTCCCAGCCTCAGCCTCCATCAGGCGACTTTTCTTTGTCCACGGGAGAAGCACAGTGACTATAAGATGAGGAATCTCATAAGGGCCCTGGAACCAGGGCAGTACCTTTCAACAGCAATGCCAGTGGCAACCTCTGTGTCTGGTGTGTACATGTGAGTGTGCGTGCAGAGATGCGTGCGTGCGTGTGGAGGGCAGAGGACAACCTCTAGCACTGATCCTCAGGCGCCTCCCACCTTTTATTTATTGATTATTGATCATTACTACTATTACTAAAGATTTATTTATTTATGTATTTTATGTGTGGGGGTGTTTTATCTGCATGTATGTACAGCTGCATATCCTAAGAGGGCATTGTATCCCATGGGACTACAGTTATAGACAGTCGTGAGCCACCATGTGAGTGCTGGGAATTGAACTCAGGACCTCTGGAAGAGCAGCTAGCACTTTTAACCCCTGGGTCATCTAAAGATGGTCTCTCCTTAGCCTGAAGAGGCTGGCTGGCTGGCTGGTGAGCCTCAGGTGTCCTTTGTCTACTGTAAAAGCTGGGGATTGAATTTCCTTCCTCATGCTTTTCCTGCAAGCTCTCCACCCAGTCATCTCCCCAGCCCTCTGATGTGTTCACCTGCCTCTCTGGGCCGCTGTTGTGGGACCTGCGCACAGTAGGAACTCCCTGCTGTGGGACCTGCGCACAGTAGGAACTCCCTGCTGTGGGACCTGCGCACAGTAGGAACTCCCTGCTGTGGGACCTGCACACAGTAGGAACTCAGAACCTCGATGGCAATGGCAAGTTCTGTTCCTATTTGGTGCTTCTGTCTCCTCCAGGAAGAGGTACTGGTGGAACCTTCTCTCTTTCTGGAAGGGTGTGGTGAGGTCTCAGCGCTCAGAGCATCACTGACCTGTTCTGAGTCATGACATGTCCCAGCTGGAGGCTGATGTCTATTAGGCAGGAGCTGGGTCCAGATAAGATGCATGGGGAGGATTGGGAAGCCTCAGGGGCTAACACTCACTTGCCCGGAACTTCTCAGCATGATGGTTAGACTTCAGTCCCTGCCAGGGATGTGGTCGCTGACCTAAAGTCAAGGTAGTGACCCGATTTCAAGGGGAGTGGCCCAGACACATGATTCAGACCTGCACACGCTACAGTGGCCAGACCTGCTCTGAGAGTCTGGGGCTAGTCAAATCCTCGTGGACCAGGAGTGGAAATAGAGGATTGTGGTGGCACACGGCACTGTGGTATCCGGAAGAGCCCAGCGCTGAGCTATGCCTGTGGGGACAGCATGACGGTCTGAGTTTTGTCCCAGGGCCCACGTGGTGGAAGGAGGGAACTGACTTCCTCGAGTTGTCTGCCATGTGCACCTCTGACCTCTACACAGAGGTAAACATGCACCCACACTGAAACAAATAAAATGCAAAATAAATAAAAATATTAAGTTCCTGGTTTAAAAACAAAATGAGGAAGCAGGGCATGGTGGCACGCACTTCTAATCCCTGCGCTTGGGAGACAAAAGCAGGCAGATCGCTGTGAAATGAAGCCAGCCTGGGCTACACAGTGAGTCCTAGCCCAGCAAGAACCCAAAAAAGAGGAGAAACAGAGGTCCAGGGAAGAGGGCTGTGAGTCTGCTAGCCAAAACCACACCCTAGCTGCCAACTCCCAGCCTGGAGCCTGCAGGAACAGAGCACGGTGGGAAAGGGCCCAAGGGCACACACAAGGGGGGCACAGTGCAAATGCCTAGGGGGACAGAAAACAGGCCCTCTGCACACTAGAGAGAGGTACTACATGTCTAGGTTCCGGCTCACTGGAAAGAGGGGTTTTGGAGAGAGCAATGGGGAGCCCTGAGTCTGTTTCCAAGTATGATCCATATACCTCCAGCATCGGGAACTCCAGCAGGGCTGTCAGGGCTGATCCGTAAATATTTCTGGGACCTGCTATTTGCACTGCCCCCTCTCAAGGGATTCTGAAGCACCCACTGTGTTTGTCAGGTTGGGTGTGTAGCTGACATCCCAAATAAAAGGCCTGGGCTCAGAGAAGCCTGGTTTCAAGTCTCCGCTCTGCCGTTTTCTTGTGTGACTTCAGTTTCTGTACCTCTCTGAGTCACAATTTCTCTTCTTTTAAAAAATGGTGACAATCTTGGTGTTTGTCCCATAATCCTGTTCTAAGAAATGTTGGGGGCGACATTTATAAAGCACTCAACATCAATCCCAGGCCCTCCGGTGACTGTGGTAGGGAAGAAGAAGAAGAAGGGAGGGAGGCAGGGAGGCCGGAGATGAAGAAGCCACAGAACCCAGAGGCAAGGCCTGTAGCTGCTGCGGAGTCCTGTGTCCCCTGGCTGCTCTGAGGTGGCAGATCTACCTTAATGCCCACTTCTGCCACCATGATCAGGCACGTGACAGCCCGTTGTCTTCTGCCCTCCCACAGCTTTCCCCCATGACTGGGAGCTGGATGACGCCTGTGGATGTCTTCCCTTAGCTGAAACAACTGACCACATCCCCAGACAGGGCCCACCATATCCAGCAGGTGAAGTCAGCCATTGTTTAGAACACTACTGTGTTCTCACAACACAGGGGAGCAGCTGGGAGCCTGGAGACCCCTGACTCCGTGTCCACTGTCACCCAGCGACAGAGCTGTAAGACTGAAGCCAGATACAGGGTCCTGGATGTTGATGTCAGCTATGAAGTCCCTGTGGTGACAGACCCCTTGTCTGTGAGGCATGTACTAGGGGACACTGTCTGGTTCCAAGAGATGGCTGTCAAGGTGAGTGGTGAGGAGATGTAGACTCACTGAGGGCAGCCTTGGGTGATGGAGATCACAGAGCCAAGGGCACACAGCACTGTCAGGCCTTCCCCAGGGGTTAGCACTCCTAGACTGGTGCCATCAAGAGGATGGGATGCTGAGGGAGGCCAGGCAGGACGGAGATGGAGAAGCTGGCTGAAGGTTCTCTGTCAGGACAACCCCACCCCTGCCAGTTCACACACACCAGGACAACCCCCCCCACTAGAACACCCCACCACCAGGACACCCCCTAGGAGCTGCATGCTAAAGAGCTA
Organism: Dicrostonyx torquatus; assembly: GCA_028555095.1. Taxonomy (NCBI): domain Eukaryota; kingdom Metazoa; phylum Chordata; class Mammalia; order Rodentia; family Cricetidae; genus Dicrostonyx; species Dicrostonyx torquatus. The sequence continues at coordinate 3,087,141 of JAQHUG010000040.1, forward strand.
AAGTGTTTACAGAGGATTCTCTTTTCCTGCCTGTGTGGGCAGCTAGAGGCTTAGAGACAAGAGACAGGATCGGGGAAGGGGAAAGGCCCAAGGTCAAAGGTCAGTGGAAAGAGCTCCCAACTCCCAGAATAGTCTGCTCCCTCACTTGGTACCCAGTGCCATCAGAGTGGCCCCACTGCCACTGCAGTCCGTCCCCGGCGGAGGAGTGGAATCCAAAGTATGTTTTGGTTTCCTTAAAGATTCTTGGGTATAAAATTACATGTTTCTTTCTCCAGTTTTGATTTTTTTTTTCTTTAAGCAGGGCATTTGGAGGTGAGGGCACAACTAATTCAAAAAATCTTGCCCAGACCCTACACCCTAGGTCTTCCCCTAGACCCTACAGGTGCCTGGTGGAAGCCTCCCCGAGGACTGAGAGTGTGGATGTGAAGCGGACAGCCCCACTTTCGCCCCATGTGTCCTCCCGCCTTAGCCAGAGCAGAGTCAAGCAGCTCTGCTCTCCCGGACAGAGTGCTCGCTCTTCTAAGTAAGTCACGCTGCTCCCAGGTGATGGATGCGGAGAATGTACCTCTGGCTGCCATTTCCTGCCACCTCTGACCTCTAGGCTCTGA
>JAQHUG010000040.1:3097850-3109401 GCA_028555095.1 Dicrostonyx torquatus
TCCAACCATCCACCATCCATCTATCCATTCATTCATCCAAACATCCATCCAACTGTCCATCCATTCAACCATCCATCATCTATCCATCCATCCATTCATCCAACCATCCATCCAGCCAACCATCCATCCATCATCCATCTATCCATTCATTCATCCAACCATCCATCCAACCATCCGTCCATTATCCATCCATCCATCATCCATCCATCCATCCATCCATCATCCATCCTTCCATCATCCATCCATCCATCATCCATCCATCCATTCATCCATCCAACTATCCATCATCCATCCACCCATCATCCATCCATCCATTCATCCAACCATCCATCCAACCGTCCATCCATCCAACCATCCATCATCCATCCAACCATCCATCTATCCATCCATCCATCCATTCATTCATCCACCCATCATCCAACCATCCATCCACCTAAACATCCATCCATCTACTCACTCATTCATTTTCCCACCCAGCCACACAACCATCCAATGTTTCCTCTATCCTTCAATCCACTCATTTCTCTTCTATCTATAATCCATCCACTCACGTATCTACCATCTATCCATCTACTCATCTACCAGTCCACCATTTATGTATCTCACAATCTATATCCATCTATCTGTCTGTTCTCTCATCCATTCTTCTAACCACCATCAACCTATCCATCCATCCATTTCCCATCTGTCTACCTACCCACCCAAACATCCATCCATCTGTCTACCTACCCCTCTATCTAGCTATTTTCCCACATTCAGCCAGCAAACATTTATTGCAGGCTCTCAATGTGCCTGCACTGCACAGGCAGGGGACAGAGTGGGGACTGGGTGGGCCTGTCTGAGTCCTACTCATTCTGCAACTGGGGCTTCAGGACAAAGAGTTCCAGCATGCCATGTCTGATGACACTCCTCGGTTACAGACATCTTCAAGAAGCAACAGGAAGGAAATTTAATCAGAATGGACATTCCAGAATGTCTTAGGGTTTCTATTGCTGTGAAGAGACACCATGACCACGGCAACTCTTATTAAAAAAAAAAGTCATTTAATTGGCGCTTGATTACAATTTCAGAGGTTTAATCCATTATCATCATGGTAGGACATGGCAACATGCAAGCAGATGTGATGTTGGAGAAGGAGCTGAGAGTTCTACATCTTGACCCACAGGCAACAGGAAGTGAACTGTATCACTGGGTGTAGCTTGAGCATAGGCAACCTCAAAGCCAACCCCCACAGTGACACACTTCCTCCAACAAGGCTACTCCTACTCCAATAAAATCACACCTCCTAACAGTGCCATTTCTTATGATGGCCATTTTCTTTCAAATCACCACACAGAGGCTGGAATGCAGGAGCTTTGCCCATCTCCCAGGTACTGAGTGGGCTTTCCATTTAAATAGAGAGAGAATAGGGGTGGGAGGGACACTGAACTAAGCAGACTTACTGGCACAGGTTTCAATTGATCTCTGGTTCTGAATGATCCCCCAGAGAAGTTCCTGTCACCTACGGGAACAAGGCACTCCCCATCAGATTACTGCTCCTGCTTGGAGGGGATCTCATCCTTGGATTATCTGTCTGTCAGCCTTCACATTCTTGGAACCAGATGTGACCACAGGTTTAAAACAAGAATGGAGACCCCAAATGTCTCTCAGGTCTGGAGAAGGACACAAAACCTGACAATAGGGAGCCTTGGAGATGTTTATCTTTGCCCCTTCAGCCTCAAAGGGGATGAGAGAGGTCAGTTGCCAGTATTTTTTAGACAAACAGTCCACCATGACTCACAGTTCTTCAGAAATGTTTCTAGGCAGAGAGGCAATGACAGGAGGATAGGTGAGAGCCCGTTTTTATCCTGTTCTTAACTCCCTTGGGGCCCAGGTGGGCAGCTTCCAGCTCCTCTGGGGCTGATGCTTCCTCCACTTCTTGGAAGAAGAACCTCCCCCGGGGGCAGGGGTGGCTGTGGGTGGGGGGATTAGGATTCAGGGGCCTCTGTCCACTAGGGCCTATGCTGCTTAGGAAAAGTGGGAACCTGGGGCTGTGACTGAGGTTGGGGCCAAACTGAAGCCAAGCTGACGCCAAGCTGGTCTGGGCTGTTTGGAAGTGTTGTGAATTCAGCTTCCCTCTGGGAGGTTCCTGCTGGTGCTGTGTCTGTCCTGGGGCTGGAGCAGGTGCAAGTAGTGGTCGGGGCTGTGTGTATGTGTGTGTGTGGTGTGTGTGTATGTGTGTGTGTGTGTGTGGTGTGTGGTATGTGTGTGGTATGTGTGTGTGGTGTGTGTGTATGTGTGTGTTTTCTGTGTGTGTATGTGGTGTGGGGTGTGTGTTGTGTGTGTTGTGTGTGTGTGTGTTGTGTGTGTGAAGGGGGGTGGGGGTTTTACAGAGGACTGCCTGGAAGAGAGAAAGCACTGTCTGGGTCCTGGCCTGAAGCCTATGACTCCCCAGGGCTGGGCTCCAGGCCCTGCTATCTCCATGCTTCCTCCCACGCTCACCAGGTATCCCAGTTTACTGCAGTCAGCCAAAGGACTTCTTCAGCCAGAATCCTCCGCTGCCATGAGAAATAGTTACACCACCAACATGACCACGTGGATGTAGGAGGGGCTATATCAGCTCCAGCCTCAACCTGGTGGCTTCCCTGTTTCCAGCCCCATCTCACCCTCTCCTGTCTGCTCCTTGTCAGCCAGCCGAGGTTTTATGCACATTCTGTAAGGGTCGCTCAGCTCTGGGAGTCACCACAACAGAGCTTTGTCTTTCTGTTCAGGGGCCATGGACTAGCCAGAGCCAGTACTCAAGAAATCAGGGCCAAAGAGCCAGGGGCAGCTTGGATAGAATGCAGACCCTGCCCTGGATGTGTGGCCCCCGACCACCACATGTCCTCGCTGATCCTCTGCTTGTCACCTGAGTAGTGACCAGGCCAGGCTTGTCACTGGGTCCTATGTGTACTTGACATTCAAGGGAGCAGAATATAGTAGTACACCATATTTGGAAGGCTGAGACAAGAGGATTATTTCAAGTTCAAAGCCAGCCTGGACAACACAGCAAGACCCTATCTTGAAAAAAAGGGGGGGGAGGGAGAGGAAGGAATGTGCTGGGTATGGTGGCACACGCCTTTAATCCCAACAGAGCAGAGGCAGACAGAGATCTCTGTGATCTCTGTGAGTTCGAGGACAGCCTGGTCTACATAGCAGGTTCTAGGATGACCAGGGCTACATGAGACTGTGCCTCAAAACCAACAACAACAAAATAGTAGTAACAAGATGAAAGAGCTAGAGAAAGAAAGGAAGAAAAGAGATATAAGACAAGATGGCGTGGTGGGTGGGACCTGGTGACCCTAGTTCAATCCCCAGATCCCATATGGTAGTGCGAGAAAAACAGCTCTCGAGGGCTGTCCGCTGGGTGACAGCCACGTGTGAAATGTGTGCTGTGCCCACACACAGGGGCTGCAGCCCCAGGGAACAAAAGAGGAAGAAAGGGTCTCCGCTGGAGGGAACCTCAGAGTCTGGAGCTGAAAACTTAGTTCGCAAGAGCCCAGGCAGGAGCCAGCAATGACCACAGAAACTGGGCGGAGACTTGGCAGTGGCTCCCCAAGCCTGGTCACCCACAAGGCCAGCTCTTTCAATTTCTCAGAAGCCAGGAATCTTGAGCTTCCAGCTTTCTTTAATTCTGAGTGTTAACAATGAACTTAGGAAAATAAACACATCTGTTAGAAGGATGAAGCTGTCATCTGTTCATTTGAGGCCCCTGGCAAACCTACGCACTCAGGGCAGAGGGAGATAGTGGTCCAGAGATGGGGAGCCACCAACCCCAGGCCATGGAACACAGGAAGGGAGGAGACATGGTGACCTCTCTTCTTGGGCCACAGACACCCACCCAGACTTGGAATGGCTATCCTTTGGCCTTCAAGGCCTTAGCCTTACCCTCCAGGCCTGGCAGCTGGTGCTAAAGGCCATGTGGTCCTGACCAGGGTGCTGCAACCTCTTCTTCTCTGACCTGTCCTGCTTTGTCAGATACCAAGTGGTGTGGGATATCCACCAGAGAGGATGACTCGGACACTGGTGTAAGCCAATGACTAGGGCACAGGTGTAAGCCAATAGAAAGTCTTTATTAGTGGGCCAGCAACTACACTGAGGGTTTGGAGCCCGGTGTAGCCCCGAGCCTTTCTCGGGGTGAGCCTTAAGCACAAACACCACATTCTGTGTTGACATACTTCACTTTCCCAAGTAAGCATGGACTTTGATGGATTGGGCCTTTGTTTTAGTTTTGGCAGGTGGTGCTGTCTACAGGCTGCGTTTTACAACCTGAATGGCATTCCCATCACGGAGTCAGTTGTGCTAAGTCTGGGGTCTGGTACCCCGAGATCAAGAGAATGGCTTCAAGAAGGAACCTCCCTAGGAGGCAAGACCCAGGGAGTGGTAGTGAGGAAGGGCTCGCTCCTTCCGTGTTTTGGTGACCTGGAAACCACTTTGGCAAGCTTGGGCAGAGCTGGGGAGGTGGGGAGTGGGCAATTGAAGTTCAGAAACATGGGGTCAGGGAAAGGGCACCAGTGGGTGAAGTATATGCCGTGCAAGCGTGAGGACCTGATTCCCAGCAGCACATAAAAGCCAGGCACAGCTGCGTGCACCTGCACTCTCAGGACTGAGAGGCGGAGGCAGGAGGGTCCCCGAGGCTCACTGGCCTTGCTGCTGTCAGAACAGCAAGCTCCAGGCTCAGTAAGAGATTCTATCTCAAAAAGTAAAGAAAAGGGGATATGAAAAGGCCATATCTGGCATCAACCCCTTCCTTTTCTTTTCTTTTCCTCTCTTTTTCTTCATTTATTTATTTGTTTATTTTTGGATTTTCAAGACAGGGTGTCAGGGACCATTTGCCCTAATAATTACAGAAGGTCATCAAAGACCCTTAACTTCTAACCCTAACCCTAACCCTAACCCTAACCCTAACAGAGCCAGCTAGGACTTGTGACTCTAGGAAGCTTACAAAGATAAGGAAGCCATTGCCTCCAGGATGTTTACAGAGATTCCCCTCTTCCTTAGTTAGCTATCCACAAAAGAATGTTTTTGTTTACACAGGTGTGCTAGTTAGCTAACTAGGTGTTTACTACCCCCAGTTCCTGCTCTCTGCCTCGACCCCCACTTAAAACCTAGCTCCCCATTTCGGGGCTATATATACTGGTGTCATTCCTTAATAAAGTGAGACCTTGACAAGAGAGATTTCGCTTGGTCTCCTTCTTTTCTCTCGCCCATGATTTTCAGGTAGGAGCCTCTTCGGACCCTGAATAACTGGACCCGCGGGTCGGGTTCAACAGGGTTTCTCTGTAGCTTTGGAGCCTGTCCTGTCCTGGAACTAACTCTTGTAGACCAGGCTGGCCTCGAACTCACAGAGATCTGCCTGTCTTTGCCGTCCTAGTGCTAGGATTAAAGGCATGTGCCACCACTGCCCAGCTTTTTTTTGGTATTTTTTGAGTCAGGTCTTCTTTCTGTGTAACAGTCCTGGCTGTACTGGAACTCACTTTGCAGACCAGACTGGCCTCGAACTCACTGAGATCTGCATGCTTCTGCCTCCCAAGTGCTTGGGATTAAAAGCGTGCACCACCACCGCCTGGCCAAACCTTTTCTTATACGCACGCACGCACTGCTTTCTGGCTACCCCCACACTCCCTTGCCTTCTCTGCCCAGCCTTCATGCTGCCTGTACTTAGGCTGCACCAGATACATTCCCACCTCAGGGCACATCCAGCCTGATTTACTCCCCTCATTAAACACATAACTTGTGGCTCATAGTCTCACCTCTTCTGAGCCTCTGCTTCAGGGCCACCTTGTCAGTCAGGCCCTGTGGAACCATGCTCTGGGATGAATTACCTTGTATTAACCACTCATCACAGACTTGGTAGCAGAAAGTAACATGGAGTTATTTTCTCACAATTCTGCAGATCAGAAGAGCAATTAGATCTCAAGAAGCTGAAAACAGGGCGAGAGAGGGTGGGGGCCCCTTTGGAGCCGTCTCCCTGCCTCTCACAGCTTCTTGAAGCTGTTGCCCTTGACTGGCAGTTCCCTCTGTAGTCCCCCAAGTCAGCACGTGTCTCTCCAGTCCTGTGTGGTGTCCTTCTTGTCCTGCCTCTGACTCCTGTGCTTTCTGTTATGACTCTGGAGTCCCCTGGCTGATGCCAGCTGCATAGCCACCTAAATCCCACCTGTAACCTTTGCCTTCTTTCCTATAGCCAACCAGAGTCAGAGGTACATTGCTCTCGATGGACCCTGGGGAGTGTGACATCATTCTGCGACTACATGAGCGTGAACACACACATGAGAACACCTGTGGCCCAAGTGGCATCCTCAGGCAGATGTGCTGGCTCTACTTGGTGCCTGGCACGGTTGGTAGCTTTGCGACTGAGCTCAAGGGTGACAGAGAGAATGTGGTGACTGAAGGAGGTGGGGCAGGAAAAATTACTCAGACACATCAGGCATCTCATCAAACCAAAGAAGAAACATGAAGGCTGGCAGGGACCTCCACGCCACAGGCCAGGACCGGTACCAACAGCTTCTTTCTCCATTACACAGGATACACCTTGGGGAGCTGGGCATCCCAGGGAGCAGGCTGGAGGAGTGGGCAGCCTTGGGTGGGGGGTGGGGCTCTGAACAGGCCAGGTCAGGTGTAGGTAGCCCAGGCGCAGGGCAAGGTTAGTTTACAGCAGCCAGCGTGAGGCAGCTCCCTCCTTCCCTGCATGTCTTCCCAGCTTTGGCATCACAGCAGACAGGCTCCAACCCAGGTTTCCTCACGGCTGAAAAATGTTCTGGCTGGGAGGATCTGAGCAGGAGGGCTCAGAAAGGAAACAGAACTAAAGGGCTTTTGGCCTCGGAGCAGGCACTGGTCCACAGAGGTCAGGGAACAGCAGGGCTCCAGACAACATTCGAGAGCACTGTGGCATGTGGGCAGAGCCAAGGCTTGGGTACCAAGGATGAAGGAGAAAACAAAATGAGATATCAAAAAAACAGGGCCAGCTAGAAAGTACAGCAGTAAGGGAGCTTGCTGCCAAGCCTGATGACCTGAGGCCAACGTCTGGGACTCACAGGGTAGAAGAGAACCAATTCCTATGAGCTATTCTCTGACCTCCACACACTTATAAACACACACACAGGGGCACACACGGCACACACACACTCACACACAGAGCACAGACACACACAGCACACACTCACACACAAAACACAGACATATAAAGCACACACATACACAGAACACAGACACATACAGCACACACACACGCAGAACACATACGCACATGGTACACACATACACAGACACACAGTATACACACACACAGAGGCATGTAGAACACAGGCACATACATACACACAGACACACAAAACAGACACACATATACAAAGAACATAGACACACATGCATACTTACACACACAGACACAGATACACACACACACATACACATCTGGACTTTTTTTGTTGCAGTGTGGAAGTCAAAACCAGGGCCTTGTGCATGCTAGATAAGTGCTCTATCACTGAACCTCCCCTGCTCTCCCCACCTCTCCTAGCCCTTCAGTGTGTCCCCTCTCTCCCAGCCTCCTTGCTCTGCCCTCATTACCCTCCCAGCCACACAACTGGGTCTGAAGTTACAATCGGATCCACCCTTAGCCTGCTCTGAGGCAAGCAGAGATGGAGCGAGAGGGGCACTGAAGGTACTGGTGTCAAACAGATCCTGTTTGGAGGTCTTGTCCCTACCAGCCCTTTCCCTGGCCAGGATCTGGGGTTCTGTCCCCTCAGTGGCCACCTTGGCCTTCCAGAAATTTCCAGAGTCTGGAGTAAGCCTTGAGACCCCCAACTCCACCCAAACCTCAACTCCATCTGCCAAGCCAGCGTCCCCAGGTCACCTTTGAACCTCGCCCAGCCTGTCCCCATTGTCCCACTCCTCCGCACACCTCTTACATGGCCACCATCCACCTCTATACTTGGAATGAGCTTTTCCTTCCAGCCTATTCTCACAGCTTTTGGCTGCCTTGGGGCCCAGAGCCTGTATGTCACCTGGGACCGGTCCCCAGCTTGGAGTCCATATCTGTTGCAGCCTCTCTGCTTGCCTCATGCCCAGTATAACGGGCCTAGAACAGGTCTGGAGCTTACAGCAAAGACTCAAGCCCTCTCCGGGCAGGAGAGGCCACTCAGGGCAGTGAGTAAGCAGTGCTGTGGTTTGAAAGCGTAATCGCCACCATGCACCCATGTATGGAACACTTGGTCCCCAGCTGATGGCGCAGTCCTGGGAGGGTACGGAACTTTGGGAAACCGTAACCTGACTGGCAGGCGCTGAAGGTCAGAGCCCTGTCCTGCTTCCAGTCCTGATCCAACAACACGTGAGCACCCACACCACAGGCGCCACCAGCACAGACCCAGCTGCCCTGCAGCCACGCCTTCCGCCAAGATGGGTTGTGGCTCCTGTGCCAACAGGTCCTTCCTCCTTTGCTCCCTAACACAGGTGGGGACCTGACAGCCCCTGGGGCAGGAAAAGCACACAGTGTGGACACGGTAAGAGCTGATGGCAGGAGGAGAAAAGCCAAGATCTGACGGGCATCAAGCAAGTCTTGAGGCAAAGCTGGGAGGAACTGAATGTGGAGCATCTTGGATGGGTGTCCCTGAGTCCCAAGGCATCCAGGCAGGAGAGCATCCCTGCAAGTGTTCTCCTCTATACGCCCTGCCCCGGGCTGTCTGCTCAGCCTCTGGGCTCCACACAGGAAGTGTGATGGGTTGGGGGAGCACTAGCACATTGATCTATTCTTTTTTTGTCTAGAATAACTTCCCAAGCTCTCTCAGGCTTTTAAGTAGATTTGGTCAGCCCTTTGTTGTCTGAGGTTTTCTGTCCTGCCCGGTTCCCACAATTGTTAAGTCCCAAAGAAATCACACAGAGGTCTACGTTAACTATAAACTGATTGGCCTAGTAGCTCAGACTTCTTATTAACTCTTACAACTTAAATTAGTCCATTATTCTTGTCTATGCTAGCCATGTGGCTTGGTACCTTATTCAGCAAGGCAGTCACATCTTGCTTCTTCTGTGGCTGGGCCAGGATTTGGGGAATACTTTTTAAAATATTTCTTAAAACAAATATTGTCAGCCTGGCAGTGGTGGCACATGCCTTTAATCCCAGCAGTTGGGAGGCAGAGACAGGTAGATCTCTGAGTACAGGCCAGCCAGGGCTATAGAGTGAGTTCCAGAACAGCTAGGGCTACACAAAGAAACCCTGTCTTGGAAAAAAAAGAAAGAAAGAAAAAAGAAGAGGAAGAAGAAGGAGGAAGAGAAGAAGAGGAAGAAGAAGGAGGAGGAGGAAGAAGAGAAGAGAAGAAAAGAAAGAAAGAAAGAAAGAAAGAAAGAAAGAAAGAAAGAAGCTAAATAAGCCAAAAAACCAAAACCCTACTCTGCCACCCCTTTCCAACTGTACACCCACGTTGCACTGAGGTCAAGTCATGATTTTTGGTGTTGTCTCTGGAACAGCTGTTGTCATAGGGCCCCTTCAGGATGATTCTGAGTCCAGATGGTAGAGAACTGATTGGTGAGGTCATCACCCTTTGAGGCTGCAGGGCCCATATGTTCACGTCCTGACACACTCTGTGAAGGACACAGAAACTCCCTGCAGCTTCGGGAAAGTTCCAAGCTGGTCCAGACAGTGCCTTGTCCCCGTGGGAGTGGGTGGTAGAATGGCCTGTAATTTCAGCCCTTCCTTGTCCTTGAAAGTATTTTCCATGTGACATGGGTTTTCAAGCCCTGCCCAGGAAAAAGTTGGTGGTACAGGGAATGGCTCGCTATACAAAAGAGACACAAATAAAAAAATAAAAAAAAGAAAGAAAGAAATTGAGCCTCCTAATAGACACCCAAGGCTCTGGAGGCCAGGCTGAGCACCAGTTGTATACCCTGCCTCAAGAGGTCTCTGGGTGAGTGCATGCCTATAATCCCAGCACTCCAAGGGCCGAATGATCTCTGTGAGTTCATGGCCAGCATGGTCTACATAGTGAGTTCCAGGACAGCCAAGGCTATGTAGAGAGACCCTGTCTCCAAAAAAAAAGAAAAGAAAAGAAAAAGGCAGGGGCAGGGGAGAAAGAAAAAGAAGTCTCTGTCTGGAAGAGCACAGGGGAAGAAGGGACAGCAGGACTCTCACCCAGGATTCCCCATCTCACCCTGAGCCTGCCCAGGGTGTGGTGGACACCAAGTCTGGAGGCCTCAGACAAGCCAAGGAGAAGATCTGACCTGTGGCCACCTGAGGCCGGGGGGATTCTGGGTCACACAAGCCAGGGAGTCATCGACTGGATGTTGTTTTATCCGGACTCTCTGCAGCAGCTCATAGCCTTACAGGACACAGCATCGTATCACTGGGTTCCCTTCCTCCCATCCTCTGGCAGGGCTCTGTCATGGGACAGACAGCCCAGCAGCTAGAGCCTGCAGGAATGAATGCTCTTCAACCCCTAGGGCACTGATTTTCGCACTCATGCTATGGAGATGACCGCCTAAGCGCAAGATTAAGCTCTACGACAGCGCCCTCTATTGGTCATAAATGGTACTTCTCTTCCTTTGATGGGCAGGCACACTCAACCTTCCCTGAAGGATCCAATACAAATGTTTAAGACGGTCACACTCTTATCCCGAAGCACGGAACCTGACTCCACAGCCCTACTAGGAAGTGATGGGACAACCCTGCCTCTGGCTAGTGACCACTCTTGTCCAGTCTTGTCCTTGTCCAGCCCCTGACTAGCAGGCATGGCCACGGGGTCATCTTTTTTAGCACACAGTGTAGGCCACAGTGAAAGGAACAATATTTGTGGGAGAAGTGAGCGAGCGCTCTGTGCAGGGAAGAGGGCCAATACAGCCCCCAGGTCAGGTGACTAGGGGTGAGACGAAAAGAGAGCTTGGACCCTGGAGACCAGAGGTAGGCACCTGCTCTCTCTGGGCTGGGCATCCCTGCAGCCATCGAGAAACCTCAGGCTCCATTCGCCCCCTGCTGGCCAACATGCAGAATGACAGCCTGGGCCTGGATCCCTCTGAGAGCTCTGCAACCCAGCCTCAGGGGAGGAGTGAACAGACTGAACGCAGCTCTCCCCTGAAGGGACGAGAGGTGGAGAAGGAGGAAGCTGGGCATGGTGACAGAGGTAAGATACTGGCCTTATTAAGTACCTATCTTCTGTTCTAGAGAAGTCAGAAACTCTGTCCTGGTGCCTGGTGCACTGTACACATTTGCTGAGAACCCGCTATGTGCTGGGCCTTTGCTTAGCTGGGCGTACACACGGGCTACTATATACTTAGGACTCACAGAACTTGAGCTGGGAACAGTTTTTAAAATTTTGTTTTCATGGGGCTGGAGAGATGGCTCAAAGGTTAAGAGCATTGACTGTTCTTCCAGAGGTCCTGAGTTCAATTCCCAGTACCCACACAATCACTCACAACTATCAGTAATGAGATCTGGTGCCCTCTTCTGGCCTGCAGGCATACATGTAGGCAGAAAACTGTATATATAATAAACAAATAAAGTCTTTAGCCGGGCCTTTAATCCCAGCACTTGGGAGACAGAGGCAGGCGG
>JAQHUG010000040.1:3144439-3154966 GCA_028555095.1 Dicrostonyx torquatus
ATATATATATGTGAGTTTGAGACCAGCCTGGTCTACAAGAGCTAGTTCCAGGACAGGCTCCAAAGCCACAGAGAAACCCTGTCTTGAAAAACCAAAAAAAAAAAAAAAAAAACCACACACACACAGACACACACACACACACAGACACACACAGAGACACACACACACAAAATCTGTGAGTAGAATCAGGTGGAAAGCAACCCAGAACTGGCCACAGGGAATGTTCTAGAACCAAATTGTCACCCAACGTGTGGTGTTCTACAGAGGAGAGGGAACCTCCTTGAAAGGCAGTTACAGAGAGAGACAACCACTGAAGTTTGGTTCTTGAATATGTATTTTTACTGAAAAAATCATTCATAAATTAACATACAAAAATGTACAAACACATGAGTGAACAATGTAATGACAAAGGACTGCTTCTGTGAAAAGTGTTTTTAAAACATCTTTAGATTTCAGTGCAAAAATGTACCCCTGGCACCTTTTAAACAGAGAGCAAGCTCAAAACAAACAGAAGTAACAATGAAGTAAGCTAGCTGCGTTCAATGCCTCATCAGTGGTGTGTGGGTACAGTCAGTACATGCTCTGCTATTGGCCTCTGAGAAAGGGAGGTGCTGACAAGAGTCCCTGTTTCAGCAAAATAAAAGGTTTGCAAAACCCCTCTCCCTCGAAAGAACCCGTGTGAAGGGGAACCTTCCACACACAAGGCAATCAAGGGAAAGGCTGGTTTAAGGGTCACTCGTCTGTAGCATTGAATAAGCTCAGCTGCCAAAATACACCCAGGTCATACTCGCTCCTTGCTGTCATTTCCTTTAAGCATCCTGTGACCTAACTAACATGTGGCCTGGTGGTATGGTTTTGACTGTGACATTTCCCACTCAGCATGTGACTTAAGTGGACAATGATCGACAGTGCCCACTAAGAGCCCACACTAAAAACAAACTTGGACATGATTGCAAAAGAATGTATGTGACCCTACTTTGAGCAGTAAAAAGACCTTTTCTTTCGTCCCCAAATCGATGTTTCTTTCTTAAATCAAGCACCAGCCTTTGGCCCAAAGCAGTGCTTGTGGCAAGTCTGAGGAGGCAGAGCTTCAACTGGGACACATGCGGCATGCACCACTGTCCCTCTCTGGAAGACCTCCAGAGGACCATGGCTCTGCTACACTGAAAGCAGCTCCTGGCCTTCAGTGCAGAAACAGGAGAATGAGGGGAGCGAGGGCTGGGCCCATGGCTCAGTGGCAGGGCACTCACCTAGCATGCCGAAGCCATGAGTTTCATGCTCAGCACTTCAAAACTAACAAGAGAAGGGCAGAGGGTCTGGACTGGGGACTGACACAATCTTTATTGCTGTGTGTACCGTAAGACAAAGGCAAGTCAACGCAGCCGTGCAGCTCCTTGCCCAGTGCAAACAGATGACGCAGCTCACCAGCGCTCTCAAGGGCAGGCACCTGCTCTCTCATACGAGCGGGAAGCATTCTGCAATGCCATCTGTTCCCTAGATACCACTCTATTCTACAAAAAGAACAAAAACAAGAAAGAAAAAAAAAACAAGGCCTGGCCAATCACTCCCACAGTCTGTGGGGATCATATGTCCACAGAACCAACTTGTGCGATGCAAAAACCCCAACCCCACATATTTACACACCCCACACCCACTTATGTAAACCATGAACATCGAGGGCGCTGAAGGCAAAAAGGCAAAGAACAGAAGTTGGAGGCCTAAAGAGAGCACTCCTCACCACACACAGATCCCTGCTGTAGGGACAGGGCCACAGCAAAGGCAGACACAGGAAGGGGCTTTGGCTCAGGAAGAAAGGACCCTTTGGACTGCAGTTTAGGAACTGCCATCAGGAAGCAGGGGCGACCTCTGCTGGCTGCCTGTCAAAGCTCTCTCTGATGAGATCTCACCTGGATCCTAGCTGACACACAGCACCCCAGTGCCACCACCTACTCCTTGACTAAGCCCTTCCCAATCAATTGCTTGTTAGTACAACACAGCATCTTCCCAGAAACCAAAAAAAGGGAAATGGAGAAACCACTGAAGCCAGCTGGTCATGCAGGCACAGCTCTGAGAAACTGGCCAAGTTCAAAAGAAAGAGGAGCATCACCCAACAGGCACTGAGATGTTGAAGGGATAAAAAACAAAGTCCAGAGATCTGGGTATGCACAGTGCCACCCCCTCCTGGGGGGGGCAGATCCTGCTACACAGTTCAGGTTGGCCTGGAACTTGCTTGTATCCCACAACGGCCTCAAACTTCCTGTTTATCAGCCCCTGCCTTTCACACTGGAGTGATAGCCTTGCACCCTGCCTCGCCCAGCCTCCACATACCCTGGCACTGAAGGACCTATAAGAGGGGAGAGCACTGTGGCCCTAAGAGTAGTCCCTGCTTAGCTGTTAAGTCTCTGGGGGGGTGAAGGGGCTGTAGTGACAAGTTCTTTGCTCTGCCCCATGTCTACTCCCTTCTGAAATGACAGGGATTTGGGCGATGACACTCTCCAACTATGTGGTAATTCAGTTATGTTTGCCACCCAAGATGATCTAATATATGAAGCCCTCACTCTGAAGTGGAGCCAGCTATAAAATTAAATTTAAAAAGGCATTTTACATGGCTTATTTACAACTACACTTCTTCAAGAAGCGACTGTTATGTGCCTATCACCCCAGGTCCCTCCCCTCCACCCTGAGTTCCCACCCAATGCAGCTAATTTTCTTTAAAAAGAAAGAAAGGATAGAAAAGAAAAACAAAGAAAAGAGAAATAAAAAAGAAAAAATCTCCCCAAAATCAAACAAAATGAGAACCAAAGAGAACACCAGAGATGCAGAGAACGGTGTGGCAGTCCTGCTTCAAGCCAGGGGTGGCTGGCCATGGTGGCCTCTGGGTTTGGCCATCCATCTATCTGAGGGGCACCTAGCCTGGCCCTGGGGTGGGGACAGAAGAGAGCAGCAGGGCAGACATCTGTCTTGTAGAACGAAGCCAGTGCTGATGAGAGGTGTCCCCAAGCCGCCTGCCCCTGTTTGGGCCTACAGCGAAGGCCTTTGTGCATGTGCTCTGTGACAGTTTTCTGGAACCCTATGGTCCTGCACTCCACTCTCTTTCTGTCCTCGTCCTGTGTTGACCCCCAGGATGGCGCATCACAGCGCTTCTGAGGGGGTGGTAGGTAGGCGGACACGACTTCTCTCCACATCTCAGTACTCAGTCACCTGAGCCAGCTCGGGTGTCAAGTTGACAGTTATGTTTTTATACAAGGCGTCGTACGTGATGTTTGCAAAGTAGTTCAGGTTGTTGAGGCCGTCTATCCCTTGCCGCTCCTTTGACTTGCGCAGCAGAGCATACCTGGAAGCCAAGGACAAAGAGGGACTCAGAGCCAGCATCCCAGCTCCCCTTAGTCAGGACGGCTGCCTCACCAGCTTTACAGCATCTCATCTAACGTCTTGCAGGCCAAAGGAAATGGAGGCTCAAGAGACTGACCCAAGGTCAGAGTGGAAAAGCCCCAGAAAGAGATTTCAAACAGAGGAGGGACAAAAAACAGCCAAGTTAGAGCCCTGCTATTCCCCTGGAGACACTTTCACAGGGCAGGGCTTAGCAGGAGGTGACACCAACTCTCTTAGGTTGCATAGGAGACCCAAATATCTAAATCTCACCAATGGTCACACAAAATGAATAACCTTGGCTAATCAGAATAGACACCTGTGACACCTAGTCACACTGCAGGGGCAGAGGGGTGGTGCAGCCAGATAAACAATACCAACCTCCCAAGAAACTGGACTTCTCCTCGATGGTGGTGAGGAATGGACTTATATTTTCCTGTGTCCCCTTCTGGCCGGCTCACAGAATAGCCCGCATTCTGTACCCTGTCCAAAACCAAAGAGACAGCAGTGAGATGTTGAAGACCCAGAGACAAGAAAATTCTAAAGACACCTCACAGTTTCTCCAACAATGTCCAAGTACCTTCTCACTCATCTAACTGATCTGACATTTATTTTAATGTGCTAACATTTCGTGTGTATGTGTGTGTGTGTGTATGTGTGTGTGTGTGTGTGTGTGTATTTACATGCATGTGCTTGGAGAGGTCAGTCAGATGACAACCTTGCATGCCATCCCTCAGGCACTATGACATTTTTCTTTTTGGAAATAAGGTCCCCTACTGGCCTAAAGCTCATCACATGGGCTAGGCTGTGGCTGGCTAGCCCAGGAGATCTGCTGGCTCCACTTTCCCACTGCTGAGATCATAGGCATGTGCTACAGAGACCAACAACCTTTTCTGAGACAAGATCTCACTGTGTAGCTCTGACTAGCCTGAAACTCCCTATATAGACCTGCCTGACCTGGAACTCAGAGATCATCCCAGCCTCTACCTCTCCAGGGCTGGGATCAAAGGCATATTATGGTGGTTTGAATGAGAAATGTCCCCGTAGGTTTCAGTATTTGAACTCTTGGTCCCCAGTTGGTGGTGCTGTTTGGGGAGGCTTAAAAGGTGTGGCCTTTCTGGAAGAAGTCAGCCATTGGGAGCAGGCTTTGAGTTTAAACCATTTCCAGTTTGCTCTCTGTTTCACGCTTGAGGCTGAGGATGTGTGCTCTCAGCAGCCTGTTCTAGTCACCATGCCTGTTGCTTCCCTGCCATGATGGGCACTCACCCCTCGGGAACCATAAGCCCAAACCAACTTTCTTCTATGAGTTGCCTTGGTCATGGTGCTTATCACAGCAGAAGAAAAATAATTAATGCAGCCACCAGACCCAGCTTTTAAAAAAAAGCAAAAAACACGGTTTCAGAGATCAAACTCAGCACTTTAACAACTGAACTATCTCCCCAGCAGCTACTGCATGCTAGGAAAGAGGAAAGTGCTCCATCCCAGAGCCACATCCCAGCAGCTGTCACAATGTGTTTCTTGACTGTGTAGTCACACTAGGGATTTCATTAGTATGGAGCGAAGCCTCCACATGTGAACAAAGGATGGCACGCTCCCATCAAATGCCCACAAGCAGAAAATTAACTAAGATTTCTGTCTGTGGCAAGACCATGTAATTGCTATTGAAAACGAGGGTAGGGCTGGAGAGATGGCTCAGCGGCTAAGAGCATTGCCTGCTCTTTCAAAGGTCCTGAGTTCAATTCCCAGCAACCACATGGTGGCTCACAACCATCTGTAATTAGAACTGGTGCCCTCTTCTGGCCTGCAGGCACACATGCAGACAGAATATTGTATACATAATAAATAAATAAATATTTTTAAAGAAAAAAGAAAACCAGGGTATAAGGGACTAGGGAGATGGCTCAGCTGATAAAATGCCAACCATGCAAGCATAAGGACTTGAGTTTAGATCTACAGGAACCCACGTAAAAGCTGAGCAGTGTTGTGTGTCTATAACCCAGCACTGGAAAGGGGAGAGGGAAATGGACAGCTGACTTGAGTTCAGGGCTAGTCAGCCTAGCTGAATCAACAAGCTCCAGCTTCAGTGAAGGACCCTGTCTGAAAACACAAGGTGGAGAGCCACTGAGGATGACCCCAACACCCGCCTCAAGTCTTCACCTGCATGCAGCTGCAGACTACAGGGACACATCTGTGAACAGGACCAGGCACTCCACCCCTCTGCTTGAGGAGGTTCCACTAACGTGGGCACAGAGTGCATAGAGAACCACAGGGAACAAGGGGAACATTGCTATAGCATGGCTCAAGAGCCTTAACACATCACATTCAGACCAAATTTATTTTTGAAGACCTTTTCCTAAGTACCAGTGGGAAGGAGACAATCTATTAAGTTACCACCTGCACGCATGGGAACACTGAAGGCTACACATGCCAGCAGGAAGCTGTGTAAGATTAAGACGGCATCCCACACAAGACACCGTGTGTTTCTAACACTTATCACCCAGCCCCAAGCGGTGACACTTACCGAGACTGTGGCGACTGACACTTAGGGTAAACTGACACAGATCTGATGTGGTTCACTCACCATGTTTTAAAGACAAACTGAAATGGTAACAAAGTTGTTTTGGGGTGCACAGACTGGGGCAATTTATTTTTATTCATATATGAATTTTATGATGCACATACTTCTTCTCTCCCCTGTTCTATGAATGAAGAGTCTTACTAGGCAACCTGGCTTTGAAGTCAGAGAACTCTCGTCTCTGGCCTCCCAAGTGCTGGGATACACCACACCCTGCTATTACTCTCTTTCTAACAAAGTATTGAACACTTTTTTATTTTTTTACTTTATGTATAAGCACCTTGTGCAAGCTTGGTACCCTTGGAGGTTAGAAGAGGGCATCAGATCCCTTGGAATTGGAGTTATAATAGACAGTTGTGAGCTGCCATGTGAGTGCTGGAATTGAACACAGGTCCTCGGCAAGAGCACCAAGTATTCTAAACCAGCAAGCCATCTCTCCAGCCCCAAATTAATCTTTACATTTTAATTATGTGTTTCTATGGCTGTGTGTGGGTATGTGCCGGTGAATACAGTTGCCTACAGAAGAGGGCACTGGGTCCTCTGGAGCTAGAGTTACACACAGCTGTGAGTTGCTCAATGTGTGTGCTGGGAACCAAACTTAGGTTCGCTGGAAGAACAATAGGTGCTCTTAACTGTTGAGTCATTTCTCCAGCCCTCATACATGTTATTATAAAAAGATTGTTAAACTGTCATTTGTTTATTTTTATATATCAAAGGAGAAATTGAGAATAGTTGCCTTCATAGAAAGTAGAGTTATTTTCTTAGTTTGGTTAGAAGGGTTTTTCTGTTGTTATTTAATGTTATAACTATAATTTTTAAAACAAACTCCAAATAGTTACAACTCCCAATATTCATCTCCATCATGAAAGAAAATAAGGCAGTCACTCTACGAATCCCATTAGAAGGCTGGGTGGAGCTGCTGTGTAATGTGGTGGGGGCACATGGGAAACAGCCACCAGCCTCACACCGACAGCTGGCTGAAATGTTACTGCGTATGTGGTTCTTTCCTTGTGGCCACAAGGACACTGGGTGACACATGTAGCTCCTGGTGGACACTGTGGCAGGGTAGGGGTAGGATGGGGGTGTATACCTGTTCCACAGATCATCATCTTCTCCTCCCCAGCCCCAGAAGGCATTAGGAAAGCCATTGATTTTCCGAAACTGTTCTACAGTCAGGCCGCTCACTCCACCAAAAAACTCTGCATAGGGAAGCCTGAAGGAAGGACAGCAGTCACATTAGAAGATCTAGAGTTGAATTTCCTGATGACTTTGCCTTTGTTTTCCTGCACTGCAGGGATAGAACCTGGAGGCTCACACAGCCAGGTAAGAGAACTGAGCACCACTCCAAGCTCCCAACTGGTCTGCAACAACTTTACTGTGCAGTGAGTGACAGAGCACAGAATTTACTCAGCGTGTAATTGAGTTGTGCAACCATGGCCATCTTCAGGGTTCAGTCACTCCACACTGGTCATCACCACTCAAACATTTTGCCCCCCCATTCCGTCACACTACTAACCCACTTTCCACCTCCACAGCCCGCCTACTCTGGACACTTTCCACAGTGAACAAGATGGTGACTCTTGGCCTCATGCCTGCTCACTGCTGAACTCCTGCACACAGTACTAAACTCTACAAGCCGCCCACCAGCTGACACAGCTGGTCACAGCCAGCTGAATCTCGTTTCTGCGACTGGCCTTTGGGAGGAGGAGACACTCACAGGTACATGTATTTGTCCAGTTTGGTTGCAAAGTGTCTGGGCATTTGTCCACAGCCATAGTAGTTGCGGTCGCTCTCAGGTATGTGATCCACATCGTGGAAGATCAGGCAGTCCCAATCCAAGTCCTTCATAGCTTCTTGAAAGCCGACATTGAAAAGCATGGCTCGGTTAAAGGGCTGGGTACCAACCTAAAAAAACAAAGGATCTTGAAGCAAAGACCTTACTGCCTTTGCTGCACACCAAAAGGGCTTCTAGGAGCCAAATAGACAGATCAATGAGCCCAGAGAGACTGTAGTACAACTCAGCCCATAGTCACCCAGGAGTCCACTGGAATCTGTCTTGTTTCTTCAGAGAGCACTGCACCGACACATGCTGCAGCTGAAGAGAAAGGCCTACAGCCATGTGATATATACAGGAAACAGGCCAGGCAGTACCAACTCTCAAGTCTATGCTGCTCACACATCTATTTCACACATCTAGTGAAAGCGGGTGTGTTCATCTCAGCATTTTATTCTGAAGGTCCCACTACAATAGTCATTGAGATCTCCAGGGATGACTGTCTGAGGATTACAAATTCTGTGGCAGGTAGAAACCAGTTCACACCAGCTATGGCCTACTTAACTACATGATAACTTTCTTACCCAGGATAGTACTAAAACATACACTCAGGACAGGGGCAAGGGAGGTGCTGGATGGTTTTGATGTTTGTTAACTTGACACAAACCTAGACATATCTAGGAAGACATACTTTTTTGTTTTGTTTTTTGAGACAGGTTTCTCTGTGTAACAGCCCTTCCTGGCTGTCCTGGAAGACAGGCTGTAGACCAGACTGGTCTAAACTCAGAGACCTGCCAGCCTCTGCCTCCCAAGTGCTGGAATTAAAGGTGAGTGCTACCACACACCCAGTGAAGAGGGACCTTTAATTAAGAAAATAACTCCCTAAGATTGGCCTGTAGGCAAGTCTATGGAGCATTTTCTTAATTAATGATTGACGTGGGAGGGCCAAGCTCATGGAAACAGTGCCACCTGGGCTCTTTATACTGAAGATGGTGTCACTTGCTGCTTTCCAGATTGTGGGCTCAAAAGAGAGAGAAGAAAACTATATGTCACTCACTTGCTCGACCACATAGAAGGCAAACTGCAGGCGCTGGCGCTGAAGCATGGGGAGCAGGTGTCGCAGGAGGACTGGGAGGTGCTCATGGCGGTTCCGGAAGGGGATGAGGATGGCCACCTGCAGAGAATCACAGGACAGGGAGACACCAGTTAGCTGTTGGTCCTAGCTGCCCAGTTAGTTCTCTACATTGCTACACAGTTGGAAACCCCTAGATAAGCATCCCTTAGGGAGTGCTGAGACCCCCTGACATTCTTGGAACTATCTGGATCCTATCTAGACTGCAGCTCTAAGAGGCAGATAGACCCAAGGTGACCCAGCACAAAGGTCTCCCTAGAGGTATGCCAACACAAAGTGAGGGAAGCTCCTCAATGCTGCACATAGCTCCTTCTATAATGGTCATCTGTGCACACTTGCTACCGTACACTAAGCTTATCCTGTGGCTGTGTCATGGTCTGCCCCTCACAGATCAGCAGCACCCAAGCACTTTATCAAACACTTGTCAAAGAATGGCCTTTAGCTTCTGCCTCCTCTCCTGACTACAGTCACCCTACAAAGACCCAAGGGAGAACTGCGCTATGGTCCACTTATCTTCCAGTAACTTGGGAGACCAGACAGGAAGCACTGGCTCTGCAAAGACACAGTCCACAAATGTGTCAGCTGACTTACTGACCCTCCCTCTCACAATAACCCTGCCTGGGAACAAACAGTGCCGCCACATGCCAACAGGGTGCTACCAATCTCTGTGGCTGCAGGAGAATGCTTGAGGAAACTCATTTTTCAAAAATGAGAGGCAGAGTGCAAGTTCCCAGATGTTACAGTTCTTGAATCCTAGATGTGTTTTTAACACCTGTGGTCTGACTCATAGCCCACCTTCCATCGAGGCACACAGTCTGAAGGCTTCCAGTGGCCTCCAAGCTTGATGGCTGGGTCTCTGGAGAAGAGCTCGTGAATATCATCCATTCTGATCTCACTCATGTTTATGTCTATCGGGCCCTCTGGACACAGAGAGAGAAAAAATAATTAAAACTTTCCCAGGCTGAGCCCTGGCCATGCTGTTTCCCATCTCTCTGCCCTTTAGGGTGTCACTGCCATCTGACAAAGAAGTATAATAAAGGGACAACACCTTAGAGGTCGGCTCCTGCCAAGGTGGGGAAGGAACAGAGACCTTGAAGCCAAGGGGAGGCAGCTCTTTTAAGTCCGCCCACCCCCGCCACAGGGAGCTCCATTTTACTGAACACACTCACTGCTGGCCCTTCCAAAAGCCTCTGACGTGGCAGCTCAATTCAGAGGGACAGAGGAGTGGTGCACTCAGGCTTGGCAGCTCGTTCAGGCCAGCTGCCTGGCTCACCTCTGCCACTGGTGAGTAGGGCTCTGAGTAATAGTGCCCAAACTCAGAGCACGCATCTCTGATGAAGGCTCAAAACTGAAACCATGGCGACTGTAAGTGCTAGGGAAGCCAGGAGTAGGGCACAAGCCTTTGATTCTAGCTCCCAGGGCTGCAGAGGCAGGAGGATCTATCTTTGTGAGTTCCGTGCTAACCTAGCCTACAGAGCAAGTTCCAGAACAGCTAGGAGTACTAATGCTGGAACTAAAGGTGTGGCCACCATGTATGGCTTGAATTTTTTTTAATATTTATTTATTTATTTATTATGTATACAATAGTCTGTCTGTGTGTATGTCTGCAGGCCAGAAGAGGGCACCAGACCTCATTACAGATGGTTGTGAGCCACCATGTGGTTGCTGGGAATTGAA
>JAQHUG010000040.1:3163382-3175974 GCA_028555095.1 Dicrostonyx torquatus
CATTCTGCCTCCATGTATGCCCACATGTCAGAGGAGGGTGCCAGATCTCATTACAGATGGTTGTGAGCCACCATGTGGTTGCTGGGAATTGAACTTAGAATCTCTGGAAGAGCAACCAGTGCTCTTAACCACTGAGCCATCTCTCCAGCCCTACAAAAATATATTTTTTTAAATAATTACGGACGCCACAGAGAAACCCTGTCTTGAAAAACCATAAATAAATAAATAAATAAATAAATAAATAAATAAATAAAATTAAGGCTGCATGTAATGGTGAGCACCTTTAATCCTAGCACTTGAGAAGCAGAGGCAGGTGTAACTCTGAGTTTGAAGCCAGCTACAGCTACACAGGGAGACACTGTCTCAAAAACAAAGCAAGAAGCCATGTTCTAAAACACAACTTTGAGTTCAGAATAAAAATGCAGCCTTCTAGCCGCCTTAACACACTCTGAGCAGGAGCGATGAATCCCAACCAATCCTTCTCTCAACACTCTCTTTTGGTGATGAGTGACTCAGCCTCCCTGCCTCTCTTGGACATTCCATAAGGCTCTCTTCACTAAGCTTACCTGAGTCGTTCAGGCTACTGTTCCTCTTGGCATAGGCGCTTCGGACCACCTGCTCATACACCTGGGCACCAATGGTCCTCACATTGTCCCGAAGCAGGATGCCTTGAGCCTGCACCATGAAGAGGTAGGTATTCACTGTGGAAAAGAGGGTAGAGGAGAGGTGAGTAAGAAGCAGGGGTGAAAGTATCTATTACACAACTTAACCTCCTTCAGCTCTAAAGCTTTCCACAGTCTCACCTCTACTTTCCACCCTGGATTCAGGACACTCACAGTTCTTGGTGACAGTAGGGCTCAGGGGGATTTCAGTCAATCCCAAGTCATAGATGAGCATGAAGTACAGTCATGTTCCACTTGGTGGGCAAGCCTTCGCAGTGCCCTCTAGCACCGTGACAATCAGAAAAACCTTTACAGACCAGCAGAAACACCTGCAAAGATCTCTGTTATCAGCACACCCACTTTACACTTGGTGTCACTCAGAGAGAAGCCATAGGCCACTCTGCTCCCCAGGCACTGAAAGCTCTGTGTCCCTTCAAAAAACCGAAGAACGGTGGAAGGTGCCCAGTCTGCCACCACCCAAGGCAGTAAGGCAAGCACAGCTGAGTGCTCGTCAGGTAATGTGAGTAAACTAATGTACTGTGAGCAGTGGATTGGGCTCTCGTGGCTGCTCCAGGAAGGAGTCACACCCCAGAAGTCGTAATCCTCCTTTCCTGGTAGGCCACTCCAAGACTCACCACTCCCTCTCAAAGGGAAGGACTGCCTGACCGGGGTGGGGGTGGGGGGCATTTACAAGCCCTCCCTGCTAGGGTCTGAGGTGGAATCTTCAATGCCTGGCTGGCCTCTAACGTGGCCTCAGGCTGTAGTACAAGGCTTGCTGTCTGTCTTGGCACTCCTCTGTGCTCAGCACACATGGCCTTGGGCTAGCAATTCTGGCTCAACAAGCTGTATCTTGGTGACACACGTCAGGCAGTAACTACTGAAGGGATAATGCAATTCACTCCATTCCAGTCAGAGTCTGATGCTACACTGGGAGTAGGGACAAAGCAGTTGGACAGCTCAGTGTGTAGTGTGGAAATCCCAGGTACCTAGCACAAGATGGATCCATATTGAGAACACCTTTGGAATGGAGTTGGCAGTATGCAGTTAGTGCTCTGTGCTGGAAGATCCATGCACACACACTCCACCCTCCAAGAACAGAATAGACACAGGGTTCATTCTCTAAGGGGATAGAGAACTTCAAGTTTTAGTTTTTCAAGACTGGGTCTCTCTATGTAGCCCTGGCTGTCCTCAAATTCACAGAGATTCGCCTGCCTCTGCTAAAGGTGTCCACCACCATCACTAGCTTGAACTTCAAAATCTTTAAGACATAGCTCTGAGAAGCTTGTGCACAAGACATTTTCTATTTCCAACTTGCAGTGCAGTGCGGGGTCACAGCAGGAGAGCTGCCAACAGTTCATCCATTAAAAGTAAGAGTTTAAACTTTCTATCAGATCTCTTACTTGCTTCTGTGGCATTGTTCCATGTTCCCATAACCTGGTTTTCCTTCATTTCCACATCAAATGTCGGAAGCTACCTTAAAAACAAGCTGTTCTTCTTTCAATGGGTGCTGGTGGGTGTACACATACGGTGTGTGCGAGTGAAGGCTAGAGGCTGTTATCTTCAGGAAAGCCATCCAGCTCCCTTGAAACAGGGCTCCTTTTTTGGCCTGAAGCTTACCAATTAAGCAAGACTGAGTGGCCAGTGAGTAAGAGGGACTTTCAAGTCTCTAGTGCCCGGATCACAGGCACAAGGCACTATGCTTGGCATTTTCACATGGATGCTATGGATGGAAATTAGGACCTTTGGAAGTACTTTACCAACTGAACCATCTCTGTCCCCAGACAAATGTTTATGGAAACATTCAAAGTACTTAGGTACTGCAGACAAACCCACCCCATGTTCTGAAAGGGTAATGATAGCAGAGGGGCTCCACTGGCATAGCCATGCCATTCTTCCTTGCTCTTTCCCCAAAGAGAGTTCAGAAAGCCAATTTCCTGCATCTGCCCCCAGGCACTTGAATTAGGGCAGCCAGGGCTGAACCTATATATAAGTTGTAACAAGCTCACAGGTGACACCAATGCTGCTAGCTCAAGGGTACACCTGAAGACACACTGCTACAAGGAGCATCAACCGCCCGAGAACTGTGCGTTAATTCTTTTTCTCTCTTACTCACCCTAAGGAACCAAAGAGGTGAGAAATCATCCACACTGCTGTGACCTCTGAGCACCTTTAGCAGTCATTGGTGAGGTAGGAGAAACTACTGTACCCTGGCTCTACCACTGAGGGCTTTTGGTTTGGTTTGGATTTGTGGGGGATGAGAAGTAACCTGTGAAGGCCAGAGGTCAGCATCATGTGTTCATCTACCATCTCTCTCCACCTTATTTTTAAAGACAAGGTCTACGGCTGAACCCTCACCAACTACTTAAGCTGACCAGCCAGTAAGGTCTGAGGAATCGATTCCTGGCTCTGCCTGTCACTGCTGGGATTGCAGGTGCACACTAACCGCACCCAGCCTTTTGTTTTGTTTTGTTTCAAGATGGGGTTTCTCTGTGTAGCCCTGTCTGTCCTCAAATTCACAGATCCACCTGCTTCTGCCTCCCTCTGGGATTAAAGGTGTGCACCACCACAACCAACTTCACACCCAGCCTTTTATGTGGGTGCTGAACTCGGGTCCTCATGCTTACAGAGTACTTTACCTAATGAGACATCTCCCCAGCCCTGCTTTGGTTCTTTTGAGACAGGGTTTCCCTATAAAACCCAGGTCAACCTTAAACTGGCTATGCAGTTCAGACTGGCCTTGAGCTCACAATCCTCCTGCCCTCAGTCCAAGTATTGGGATTTTATGTATGTGCCACTTTCCCCAGCTAAAGCCATTTATTTTTCTCTTACAACTAAGTTTTTAGCATCCTATTCCATTGTTAAGTCACAGAGGGGCCTTGTACTTAAATACTGTGGTAACTAGGATGGAGCTAGATGAGACTGGCAGTGTTCTCCTGCAGAAAACTGTCAGATGGACTTTTCTAGACTTAACCACACATATCTCCTGCTTCACTTGGGGCTGCTATTGATACACAGTGATCTGTTTTGTTTTGTTTTGACATATAAAATCTCAATAAACCTTCAAACCTGGGTCAAACAGAGTTCTGGAGGGAGCCTTCAATGCTAGCCTTCCCTTTCTGTCCCAGTTATTTCTGCTTATGGGACAAAAAATTTAAAAAAAAAAAAACAAAAAACATCCTGACAAACAACCTAGGGCAGAAAGGTTTTGCTTGGCTTACAATTCCATCTTGTAATCCATTAGTTTGAGGCAGTCTTAAAGTGAAGACTTAAGTTTGAGTCAGTCTTAGTGAAGCAGCTAGAACATAGAGACATAAATATGTGCGTGTTTGTTAGGACTCAGCTTGCTTTTGACTCTTCTGCAGTTCAGGGTCAACTTTTAAACTTGGCTTTGGGGTCAAGATGACTCACTGGATGAAGGGCCCTCCAGCCAATCTTGACCACCGTCAAGACCTGACTCTCGAAACTGTTATATCCCATAAGTAAATTAATTTTTTTTCCCCAGGGTTTCTTTGTGTAACCCTGGCTGTCCTGGAACTCGCTCTCTAGATCAGGCTGGCCTCAAACTCACATAGATCCACTTGCCTCTGCCCACAAAGTTCTGGCATTAAAGGTGTGCATCGCCACCATCCAGCAGTAAATAAATTCTAATTTAAAATTTAAATTGGCCGGGCAGTGATGACGCATGCCTTTAATCCGAGCACTCGGGAGGCAGAGGCAGGTGGATCTCTGTGAGTTCGAGGCCAGCCTGGTCTACAAGAGCTAGTTCCCAG
Organism: Dicrostonyx torquatus; assembly: GCA_028555095.1. Classification (NCBI taxonomy): domain Eukaryota; kingdom Metazoa; phylum Chordata; class Mammalia; order Rodentia; family Cricetidae; genus Dicrostonyx; species Dicrostonyx torquatus. The sequence continues at coordinate 3,167,815 of JAQHUG010000040.1, forward strand.
GACAGGCTCCAAAGCTACAGAGAAACCCTGTCTTGAAAAATCAAAAAAAAAAATTTTAATTGATTTGCAATCTGTTTTATTAATAGTTTGTGAATACTGTCTCCTAAATGAGTCTTGTCATTTTACTAAGAAATTCACATGGGGGCTGGAGAGATGGCTCAGCAGTTAAGAGCACTGGCTGTTCTTCCAGAGGACCTGAGTTCAATATTCAGCAACCATCTATAGCGGGATCTAATGCCCTCTTCTGGAATAAAGGAGTACATGCAGAAAGAACACTTAGACATAAAACAAATTTAAAAAATTCAAAAAAAAGAAAGAATGAAAGAATGAACAAAAGAGAACAGAAGGAAGGAAGGAAGGAAGGAAGGAAGGAAGGAAGGAAGGAAGGAAGGAAGGAAGGAAGGAAGGAAGGAATTCACACAGACATACACCAGTAAAGAAAGCTTTTTTGTTTAACCACAGGAACATACTCAACCCTGGAAAACATAAAAACCAAGAAGGCAAATGTTGTCAAACAAAGGGAAACTGTCACAGATTCAGACTCAGCCTGCCTGGGATCAGTACCATCTAACACTGTCCAGAAACAAAGGTTTCCAAGAACACAGGCAATCTGTAAGACATTGCCATCTGTAAAGAAAATTCTCCTTTGGACTGGGTCCAAACTGTCTCCCCACCCACACCCCTGCCGCCCCGTGATGTTCAACACTCTTTCTTTCTTTTCTTTTATCTCTCTCTCTCTCTCTCTCTCTCTCTCTCTCTCTCTCTCTCTCTTTTTCTTCCTTTCGGGACAGAGGTTTTCTGTCCTGAAACTTGCTCTGTAGACCAGGCTAGCCTTGAACTCACAGAGATCCACCTACCTCTGCCTCCCGAGTGCTGGGATTAAAGATATATGCCACCACCACCCGACTCAATACTATTTCTTATTCAACCCCACCTCCATGTGTATTCCTCCATGGCTGGTTACAGACAGAGCCACCGTCCACGCTGGTAGCACCGGTACCTACACTCACAGAGAGGTCCAGGTGCAGCTGCTCATTTACTAACCCAAAACTGCCAACTTGAGCCCCCTTCAGAGGGGCTCACAACAGACAGCTCAAGACCCCTGCTACTCCCCAAACAGGCACCTGGCCCTGACAGTTCGCCAGCAGTATCACCAGGTTCTCTGTAGAACTGGCTTTGGGAAATTCTGTTTGAGGGTATTTTTGGTAATAAACCTACTACTATCCCTGGGTAGAGTCACTGGATATCTGCTGAATGTTAGTAATAGCAGTCACAGTTATTTTTACTAAGCTTGCTGGAGGCAAAATACCTTAATCTTATTGCTAAGTGCCCTTCAGTTACATGTACAAGTAGCAGACTCTACAGGACCTTACAAGTGTTCCTCCCACCCTTCTGTTTAGTGTGCAAGTGCAAGTGTTTCATAGCTAGTGTCCAAGCAGACACAGGACTTCTAGTCTAAGCACTCATTCATAAAGAATTGCATCTCTATGAGGTAGATGCCATCTTGACCATTTTTCCATGAGTATCAACACTTTTTGTTTCAAATTACCTCCAGGGCATCTGTCCACGGTAATGTGGTTAGTGAAGTTTAAAAAAAAAAAAAAAAAAAAAAAAGAACCTTACGTATTAAAGCCCAGGCGTTCTGGAGCATTGTATTGAGCCTTACCTTGACAAGCAATACTTTCTAGCACATGGTCCTGATCAACACTGGCTGAACTGCAGTGAAAAGCCAATTTTATCTTAGCATCCAGTTGAGAAGTGCTCCAGGTGTCAGCACGTGCCTCTGCACAGATTTTAGACTTCTCTTCTGAGAAGCAGCAGGCCCCTACAGGCACCAGCTCAGAAATGCTACCATAGTGTGCGGGCTGCTAAAGCAACACTTAGCACAAATCAGCCTGTAATTATTACCCAGCCCCCATGTCTAGATTGAGGAATCTCTTATAACCATGACAAAGATAAGATAAATAAGCTTTCCTTGTAGCCATGGCTTCCCTGGAATGCCTCCAGGCACAGAGCTGGCATCTCCTCTCTCCTCCTGGGTTCAATCTGCAGTTTTCTCTTGAACACACACTAGTAAGACTATGACACAGAAAAATCCCTCACAATACTACCAGATTAGAAGTAAAATAATGTGACGCAATGAAACACACACACACACACACACACACACACGGAAGAGGGCTCAACGGCAAATGCGCTGAAGTGGAGACCTGTGCACTTGTCAGTGTGCCTAGAAAGCTAGAGTGGCTAGGAAGCAGAGCACAGCATAGCAGGGAGCTGGAGAAGGAGCACGATCATAGGGGCTTCTGTGCTACGATCCTACTCTGAAAGACAGGACGGTGAAGAAAGGATGCAGAACTAGACGTCAAGAGAGCCAATAGGAAATGCTGAAAACAAGGAAATCCCCTATCCAAACACCAATGTTCCAAAACCAAGCCTGGGGACATCCATCCTGTAAGCTTTACTTGGAAAGCTGAGGCAGGAAGAGGCCAGCCTGGTCTACACAGTGAGTTTTGAGCCACCATTGGCAATAAAGTAAGATTCTGCCTCTATTGTACATAAACTGCAGTAATACAAGCCTATAATGCCTGCATATGGAAAGAAGCAGGAAGATGGTTCCCCGTTCAAGGTCAGTCTGGTCTGCACAGCAGCAAGACTCAGTCTTGGTCTATGAGCTGGGAAATGGGTAAAAACCAAACCTGACAACCTGAGTTTGACCTCCAAGACCTACACTGTGGAGGGCACCAGGGGCGATGTCTCTACCACAGGGGTGAACATGGAGATTCAAAGCACTTGTGACAGAAGGACTGGTGATTCCCAGTGTGCTGGAATCTGTGAAGCCGCACAATCTCTATGATCAACATCCGCTAAGTTTATAGCTGAACCCCACCCTAACCACTAGAGACCAGAGTCCCAGCTCTCAGGAAGGTTCTCCATGAAGAATGAAGCCACTGACTCTGCATCTGTTATGGCTTCCTATAGAGTCGGCATGCTTCCTGCGTCCTGCTTCACTAGTGTGTTTCCTAATGTCTGTGTGTGTGACCCCTGAGGTCATTGGCATGCAGGTTGTTGCCTCTGAGTCACAGAAGCAGGAAAAGAGGTTTGCCTAAGTCATCTGATCCTGTGAAGTCAGATTTTACAACAGGGCTTGGTCTCTGGAGTCCAGGTCTCCCAAAGTGCCCAAAGCCATCCTCATTTCTTTCTTTGTTGTGATCTTTTTACTGTCAGGGTCACATGCACAACTGATTCCCAGTATTTTCAGTTGGGGCTGAGCACCAACACAACACACCAGAAGTCTTCCTGAGTATCTTCAGAGATTTATAAAGTTTTAAAAATTTGATGCTGGAATGAGAGTCACTGACTTATACATTTCAAATCTACTCACTGCACACACTGGGAGACAGTGGGTTATAACACACAGCACACAAACTTTCTTTAAAAAAGAAAAAAGCTATTAAGCTAGAAAGATGGCTCAACAGTTAAGAACATGTACTAAGGGGACTGAGAAGATGGCTTGGCAGTTAAGAGCACTGACTGGGTTTAATTACCAGCACCCACATGGCAGCCTACAACTACCTGTAACTCTTAAGATCTAAAACCCTCACACAGGCATATACATAGGCAAAACACTAATATACAGCACATAAAAACAAAAATAAACAAATTATTCTAAAAAGGTGAATGCTTACTGAACAATCATGAGAACCAGAATTCAGATCCCAGCATCTATGCAATGAACCTGGCAATTCAGCTCTAAGGGCAGATACAGGGGACCTCTGGGGCTTGCTGGCTTTGAGGCTAGTCGAGGAAACTCAAGCCCCAGGTCCCTGGAAAAAAAAAAAAAACCTGCTTCAAAGGTATAGGAAGAAAGTGATAGATGGGGACACTTGGGGTCATCTGACACACATAAACACATGCCTGCATATACACGTACACATGCATTCAATCCCAGCACTCAGGAGGATCTATAGAGCAAGTTCCAGTACAGCCAAAAACATAGTGAGACTCTGTCTCAGAAAAAAAAAAAAAGGAAGGAAGGAAGGAAGGAAAGGAGGGAAGGAAGAAGGGAGGAAGAGGGAGAGAGGGGGAGGGAGGGAGGAAGGAAGGAAATTCTAAAATACGCAAGGACATTTACACACAAATCTTTTAAAAAAAAAGCTATATTTCTTTTCTCTAAAATGCAGGAAGAATTTTTGGCTGCAAAATTTGCACACACACACACACACACACACACACACTTTCACATCCTTTTAAATACTTTGGAGCAGCAGAAAGTGTTTAAGGAAACTGGAAGTGGACTCACACAAAGGCCAAAGAGCAAAGGCTTTCATTTCAGGCTGACTCTGGGAAGAAACTGCCTTGCTCTCAAAGGCCTTCCCATCCCTGGCACAAAAGCCATTCAGTCCATCACAGGTTGTTTCCAGTCAACTTATTTCCAAGTATTAAAAAAAAAGTGATAAAATCAACAGTCATGCAGTGTCTTGAAAACAACTCTAGAAACCTGTCAGTCTTTTTAAAATCTTGATTATTAAATGGCCCACAATCAGATGTGAATATATATTTAAACAAAGCTCACTGGGCAGCTCACAACAGGCAGGGAAGCCACAGCTTCCACTCTCACTGTCTTTGTTTATAAGACTGCAAGTTTATTGCATATTTATATAGGCAGGAATATAAATTCTAATTGCAACTAAAAATTTTTAGTTCTGAATAGTATGACACTGACCAAGTGACCTCACAAGTACCTACACCAGGCACATACCCCACAGAGAGTTCAGCAAAGATGCCTAAATCTCACACCACATGCCGGAAGAGAACCCTGGGCCAGAAGAAACAACACATAAGCTTTCGGACACTGTATCACACATGTTTTCTAGCACCCACTATATGCTGGACTAGGTAATGCGGAAGAAAAGATGCTGTGAGAGATGCAGCCACCTGCAGGCTCTGTCTGTCTGGTCCCTTGTCACAATTTCCTCTCTCCAACTGTGGCCTTGATCTGTCCTAGGTATCCGGTTCCTACTACTACTACTAGGTATCACACTACTTGCTTATGAGTTCTTAACTTTCCTGATGCCCCTCCATTGCAGGACTGGTACTGTCCACTCCTATCTCTGTTCTTTCCAGTCGACACACTACACATGCCATGTCTGCTTACTGAAGAGGTACTTTGCCCTATGTGAGCTGCATGCAGACTGGCACACAGAACACTGCTATGGTCACTTGCGGCTGCTGTACTTGAATGACCTCTGCTTTACAAAGGCCAACAAGGGACGCCACATTCTCAAACATTCCTTATCTTGAAGCCAGGAAAAGATTCTATATAAAAGAACTATATAAAGAAACCAAGAATTGAGGTACTGACAAAGGCACCAGCACTCCTCTCCTGAGAGCTGCATTTATACCTCACAAATGGCAGACATGACAGTGTTAAGAATCCTCCTCTGGCTTTGTGTGGTGGCTTGACAACAACTATAACCTTGGCACTTGGAATGATTAGATGGGAGGACCAGAAAGTCCAAGTTCGAGGCTAGCCTGGACTACATGAGATCCTGTCCCAAAAGACAACAAAACAAAACTTTATTTTCTTTGTTGTAATAAACCATTTCGCCAACCCTATGAGAAGATGCTGTGTCAAACTTCACCAATTTTCTATTCTCTGGCATACAGTCCAAATCAAAGGTCTTCTTTTTCTTAGATAATACATTACACAGAAACTCAGGCTGGCCTTGAGCTTGTATCCTTCTGCCTCAGCCTCCCACCAAGATTCCAAACATCTTCGAAGCAATCTCTTTTGGAAGGTCATCTCTCTTTGTATCTAGTGAGGGTGAAACTGTAATCACATTACTGTTAGCCTGGAAGATCCTAGCAGATTAATAGGGTTTCCATTCTTTGCGATTTTCAGTTTCTACGAAGGCATCATTCTAGCTCACAATAACATCCAACTTGCCAAACATTTGCGGGAAGAGCCAATCTTTCACCAAAATAGTCAAAGATATAGAGAAAGCACTAGAAACTGCCCAGCCTGAGGCATATGCAGCAAGTAAAGCAAGGTTTTCCAGAGCAGCCTGAGGGCAGAGGCCTCAGGCCAGCCCAGCTCCAGGCTGCAGCTACACCCTGCCTGTAGTGAATGCAGAAGACAAGAAGATGGCTCATACTCTTCTCCCTCCCGCTGTGTTGTTCGTTTACATTACTGGGTCTTTATTTGACCCAGAATGTTCCGCCATTAACTTTTCCCTTTGGCCTTGTGATGTATGGTTAGTAGAGCCAGTTCTGATGAACCTCGTCCAAGAGAGCAGGAGCCAATTGCTCAATGACAGTAGAATGAATGACTAACAAAGCTCAGAGTAGCTGGGTGTAGTGGTGCTTTTAATCCCAGCACTAGGGAAGCAGAGCCAGGTGGATCTCTGTGAATCCTAGGCCAGCCAGGGCTGCATAGTGAAAGTCTGTGTCAAATGTGGTTTTGGATATATCTAAATTGCCAACTAAACCTAAGTCAAAATATATTAAAACTAAGAATCCTATAAACAAATCAAGGATCATAATTCAAGGATACTACGTATGAAGTACGTAATCCAAAGTCCCCCCAAGCCATTATTTGGTTTACAGGATCAGAATACCATTTACTAGACTACCATAGAGATGGTTCAGGGGTTCAGAGTGTGTATCAGTCTTCCAGAAGGACATGAGCTCAATTCCCAGCATGCACTTCAGGTGACTCTCAAATGCCTATAACTCTAGCTCCAGAGAATCCGACACCTCTGGCCTTCAAGGGTACCCACATACATGTGGCATACATACACATATATACATGATTAAAAGTAAAATTAATGTTAGGACCAAATTTTTAGTATTTGGCATGACTTAGAAAAGAGCGCATGAAGCCTGTAAGTGCTGTGGTGCACACATAGCAAGTAAAGGCAGAAAGACTGAGGGCTCAAGACCACCCTTGGCTCTGCAGCAAGGTCTTTAAGCCCAGCCCTCGAGACCTTGTCTCACAACACACAGACCACACACACACACACACCTGGCAAGGGTAGGGTGTGGGGGCAGGGGTGTGGCTTGGCCATTTTCGTTCTTGCCATTCTAATACCTGTCAAAACAGTCTTTTGAGCAGTTCTGTCGGGCCAGCCATGACCCCACACAATGCCCCTGCTACGTATCTTGGAATGAAAGACCCCAAACAAAGATTTCAGAAAACAACACTTCACCAGCAAAGCATGCACTCTGGAAAAAAAAGACAGGGACAGGGAGGAGGGACAACCAAAGTCACATTTGTAGGTATACCTAAGCACAAATTACTTATTCTCAAGTTAATATTACTGTTGCTATCATCCAAGGCATCCCATATAATGATTAAAACTAATTTCATATATAAGTAAATAGCTTAGCAGTTAAAACTCAGCCCACACTGATGCCATGCTGGCAACCATATAGCTCTGAACTGCAGCAAAAATTAAATTACAGTGGCTGTAATAGATTTGGCACTTTATATTTAAATATTAACAAGACTGCCAGGGGGAGTACATTCACCAAGGGATGGAGCTCAGCAGCAGCCCTGCTCTCTTGGAGGCCAATTAGCATCCCCATCTTGCCTGACAACAACCTCTCTGGGTGCTCAGGGCCTCTTGGGATTCTGGATTTGCAGTTCAGCCTTTGTCAGAAGCCTCTGTGGATCAGCGCACCAAGGGCTAAGTATGCAAGCTAACACAGCAAACCTATCTTGCTTTGTTTAGTTTCTTTTGCTATCTGAAAATTAAAACCCAAAATGGTAAACTAAGTGTGGTAGTACATGCTGGTAATCCCATTACATGGCAGGCTGACAAAGAAAGATCAGGAGTTAATGGTGAGTCTGAAAGCCAGCCTGGGCTACATACATGAAACTCTGTATCAAAACACCAAAGAGGCCAGCAAGATGACTCAGTAGGTAAAGGAACTTGCCACCAAGTCTAAGAACCTGAGTTTGAGTCCCAGAATCCATACAGTAGGAGAGAATCAATTTCTGCAAGTTGTCCTCTGACCTCCATGAGTACATCATGGCGCACACACACATGCTCACATAAATAAATTACTAAGTAATGTAAAAACTCTCCAGAAATTAAGATAATAGAAGACAATGGGCTAAGGGGTTAGGGAAGCATGAAAATTATGACTTCAGTG
>JAQHUG010000040.1:3185404-3213939 GCA_028555095.1 Dicrostonyx torquatus
TGGTTATTTCGGGTACAAGCAACCGGCGGCTGAGCAGGCCGGCGGCTGAGGGCTGGGAGCCGGGTGCCGGAAAAACGGCCCCACTTCTCAGTGGCTGGACACAGCCAACCCCCTTTCACAACAGTCAGATACCCTCGAACTGGAGTTACAGACAATTGTGAGCTGCTACGTGGGTGCTGGGAATTGAACTCAGGTCCTTTGGAAGAACAGTCAGTGCTCTTAACCACTGAGCCTTCTCTTCAGCTCCCCAGCCTTCCATTCTTATAACAAAATACTTTAAATGATTGGGTGATAAAAAAAGAAAAAGTGGTTAATTTGTAAAAGAAGTTAAGGCAGGAGAGTTGAATGTTGTAGACCATTCTGACTATGTACCAAGTCATTGTCTCAAACAAACAAACAAACAAACAATGTCAGTAAGATGAATCAGCTGGTAAAGAAAAGACCCTTGCTACCAAGGCATCATAATGACCTGAGTTCAATCCCTGGAACTCATAAATACAACAGTAGGAGAGAACCCACTCCAGCAAATGTCCTCTGTCCTCTGCATTGTGGCATGGCATGTCTGTGTCTGTACACACAACCTAATTAAAAATTAATGTTAAAGGAGCATGACACTAGGGATATACCTTAGTTGGCAGAGTGCCTGACTAGCATGCTTATGAGGCTCTGGATTCTATCTACAGGACTGAATAAACTGGTCTTGGTGGGAGCAAAAGACAGAGGATCCGAATTTGTTTCCAGCACCTATATGAGGAGGCTCAAAACCACCTGTAACTTCAGCTCCAATGAACACCCTCTTCTGGCCTCTGTGGGTACCTATGCATATGCACACATGACATTTACTTTGTATACACATACGTAATAAAATAAAAAGCTATTCTAGGCTACATAGTGAGATTGAGGTCAGTCTGGGATATATGAGATCCTATCACATACACATACAAAAAAAATTAAAAATAATCTAGACTTCAAACTGAAATTAGAAGTAGATAGATTTACTTTAATATTGGATTATATAGGGAAAAAGAATGAATTATTGAACCAGAAGACAAATTCACAGAAAATATGCAGACTGAAGTTTGGAGAAAAACAGAAGACTGACTTTGGCAAGCCAGTGTCTTAATAAACAGCTTTTTCTCCCCTATTGCTACACACAGAGATGACCATGAGTGCTTCACAGTCTGGAAGATTTGTGCTCCTTGGTTATCATTGTGGCATCAGGGAAATAAATAACCCTTATGACTCAGTTTGTGGGACGGATGGAATTCCTTACTCAGATCCCCTTCTGCACCCTCAAAGCCCTGAAGCTAACATGGCCAAGGCCTTTACCAGGTCCAAACACCTTCCACTCCACCTGCAAGCCTACAATCTTGAAGGCACTAACTGCTAACACTGGAACCAATAAGCAGCAAGGTTGAAAGACTCTAGTTTTCTCTAAATCACTAAATGGAATCCTTGGGTGGAGAGAAGGGAAGATTGTCTCTGCAATCAGTTCATTTAACATAAATCTGCAGATTGGGCCTGTGGACTTGGACTCTTACATAACATACAGCAGATGTAAGCTGGAAAGGATCTGTAGGATTTGCTATCTGGCAGGAATGCCTTGAATATTGGGTAATTTATTATGCTTTTCACTCCTGAGACAATCTATAGATAGGAAACATGAATCATTCCGATAAAAACAATGGTCACAGAAAGGAGACATTACCATGCTGTCACATGGAGAAGCTGAAGTTGACCTCTATGGGATCCTGGTCTCCAGATGCAAAATGGAGAGCTGGACAAGATGGCTGACAAGCCAGAGAGAACACAGTCAACATGGAACAAAAGCTTAATTACAGCTCTGGAAAATTATACACATACATGGTGTTGTAACCATGGGTGTAATAATGGCAGACAACAGTTAACTATATCAGAATACAGATGATTTTTAATGTTTCCAACATAAATAAATAGCTGATGGAGGCAACAGATAGGCCAATTCTATGCCAGTCATACACTGTATACATGTGTTGAGGACCCATACTGGAACCAGGCTTGTGATGCACACCTTAATCCCATCAACTGAAGAGCAGACAGGATCATTAGTTTGTGGCCAACCTGGGCTGCATAATGAATTTTAGGTCAATCTAAGCTGAAAGTGGAACCCTGTTATAAAACAAAACAAAACAGTAGCTACGGGGGCTGGAAGAATGGCTCAGTGGTTAAGAGTACTTACTGTTCTTGCAATGAGCCAAAGTTTGATTGCCATCACCAGCACTGGGCATCATATAACCACCTGAAACTCCAGCTCCATGGAGACCAGACAACACTAGTCGCCATGGGTACTGGCACACAGAGAAATACATACACATACTTAGAAGACAAAATACATCTTACAACCAAAACCTAAAAAGAGTGCACGCCTTTAATCCCACCACTCAGGAGGCGGACACAGGAGGATCTCTGAGTTTGAAGCCAGCCTGAGGAGTTCCAGGACAGCCGCCAGAGCTCAGGGAGAAACTGTCTTAAAAAAAAACAACAAAACAACCCTGGGAAAAAAATGCTGTTATTCCTGTAGTATGCTTTCTTGGACTGCCAGCACCCAATCATCACAATGGAGACATTATTAACTGTGAATGCTTGGCCTTAGCTTAGGCTTGTTTCTAGCTAGCTTTTTTTTTTTTTAACTTAAATTAACCCATTTCTATACATCTATATGCTGTCCTGAGGCTCATTTACCTCATCTGCATATTGTCCATCCTATTTTCCTGCTTTCTTCATGTCTGGTTGGCTGACTGACTGCTATCTGACTAGACCCTGGTTGTTCACTGGTTGCTGGGTGACCCCCACCCTCCGCTGGCTGGCTCCTCTTTTCTCTCTGCCAGCCAGTCCCACCTATCCCTCCTCTGTCTAGCTACTAGCATTCAGTTGTTTTGTTTTTTGTTTTTTTTTTGAGACAGGGTTTCTCTGTAGCTTTTGGAGCCTGTCCTAGAACTAGCTCTTGTAGACCAGGCTGGCCTCAAACCCACAGAGATCTGCCTACCTCTGCCTCCCAAGTGCTGGGATTAAAGGTGTGTGCCACCACTGCCCAGCTCAGCAGTTCAGCTTTTTATGAGACCAATCAGGAGCCCTAGGAAGGCAAAGTGAAACAGCAACACATCTTTACATAGTTAAACAATTATTCTGTAACCACAAACAAACCACAAACAAATGCAACACATATTTGCACAGTTAAACAAATTTTCTATTCCACGACACAATCCTTCACAAGCATAAGCATACCACAGAGCAGCTCTTCATGGCATCATCCCCAGTTGCTTAGAGCATTACCAGTCTGGCAATCTCTGCCCCCAGCTACACTTCGGCACTTCCATTGCATACAGAGAACTGTATATATATAATGTAACAACTAAGGTTTGGAAGAACTATGCATAACAGGCTAAAGAGATGGCTAAGAGAAAGTACTGCTCTTGCAGAGGACTGAAGCACCCATAAGCAGCTCACAAACACCTGCAAGTGCTCCAGGAGACCTGATGCCCTCTCTGGCCTCCTCAGGCACCACACACACGTGTACAAACTTCCCCCAACACACAATTTTAAGTAAAAATAAATCTTTTTTAGAAATTGCATACCAAAATAAAAGGCCAAAAAGAGCACCAAAATGTTAATGTGTGTTATCTCAGGGTCAGAATTCAGGCTGGGTTTTGTTTAAGCTTTGCTTTGTTGCCAAAATTTCATAGCAAATACACTGTTTTTTATTTTAAAAAATGATCTTTATTTGTCATATGTGGTGGGGGCACATGCATACCACAGTGAGTGTGTGAAGATCAAAGGACACTTTTGGGAGTCATTTTCTATGTATTAATATGGTTGGGTCCCAGGACCAAACTCAGACTGTCAGGATCGTTGGCAAGTATCTTTAAGTCATCATGCTGGCCCCAAATATATTGTTTTTTAATCCAAAATAACTAACGGCTACTGAAGGGAGGGAGAAGCTGCAGTCACTAGTTGACCTGAAATGACCCCTATATGAATGACCTTCTTCTCCAATTTACCTTTGTACAACCAGGCTCTCCCAACACAAACTCCTAGGCACTGCACCTGTCCATGAGCTGGACAGAGGCTAGCCTGCTTAAAGCTGTACCCTACAGTTTTACTTTCTATCCTCTATACTTATTCACTGAAGCCCAAATTCTGTAATTAACAGGTATGTCCCTTGTGCTGTCTCTATTCTTTGACTACACTGCTATAGAAAGCACTATAAGCTTTCTGTGGAGCACTGATTGGGAAGATGGGTAAATCTATGACTAGCTCCAACATTCCACTTCCATGTTTTCCCAAAAATATACAAGGTGGGCCCAGTACTCTTGAATGAGCTATCCACTTCAGATCATCATGACTTCAGATACACTGGAAAAAGGGGAAATGGTGTAAGAGGGTTCTTCTGTATTTTGTGTTGCTTTCCTTGGTTAATAAAGAAGACTGCCTGGCCTGTAGGATAGGTCAGCCCTTAGGTGGGTGGAGTAGACAGAACAGAGTTCGGGGGAAGAAAGGAAGTGTGCAAGACGCCATGATGCTCTGGCCTGAGATGGATGCAGGTTAGAATCTTCCGATAAGTCCACCTCGTGGTGACACACAGACTATTAGGAATGGGTTACTTTAAGATGTCAGGGTTAGCCAAGAAGAGGCTAATGATAATGGGCCAGGCAGAGTTTAAATGAATACAGTTTTCATGTGGTTACTTCGGGCATAAGCTAGCCGCGGCAAGACACAGCCCCCTGCCCCTATTACAACACACTGGTTTACTCTCTGTACATGAATCCACCAGAAATTGTGTCTAAAAACATAATTGCCCACTAGGCAGAATCTAAGTGGCAGTGGCAGTGGCACTTACTGGAAACACTGACCATTGAGGACCTCACCAAACATTTCACTGTTGGTAGAAACTATTACCTCTCCTCATGAGACAACAGCAGAGATTCAAATTTTCCCAAAGCACAAAGCCAGTCAAATGCAAGCTACAACAGGAACATAAAGGGTGGCTGATTCTCAGGTCAGGGCAGGGATGGGTGGGTTTCTCTTTGTCTTGCTAAGGGTCCTATAGCCTGTAAACTAGGAGTCTGGGAGCTGAATGAGAATGGCCTTATTATGCTCATGATTAGATTAGACATCATTAAATGACTGGCTTCCTTTTTTCACCTGAAAGCCTGGCTCTGAAGCCTGGCAGTGGTGGTGCACATCTTTAATCCCAGTACTTCAGAGGCAGAGGCAGGTTGATCTCTAAATTCAAGGCTAGTCTGGTCTACAGAGTGAGTTTCAGGACAGCAAGGGCTACAAAGAAAAACGCTATCTCTCAAAACTTTAAAAAAAAAAAAAAGCCTGGCTTGAGGTACAGCTTTGAGGAGAGCTGCTTAGTGTTTGCCAGGCCCAGCACACGCATAAGCAAATGCCTGGGTGGCTGGTGGTGGTTCCACACCTAAGCTCGTGTGGCATGAGGTAGGCGCTTACAGTTAGAGGGTACTGCGAACAGGTAGCAAGGTCAGGATGAGGCAGCGCAGGCAGCAGCTTTGCATGAAGGCACCACTCTATCTACACAGGAGGAACCTCAACCCCTAGACAGCCACCTCCCCATGGACTGCCAAAAGGGGAATTCCTGAAAGGGACAAGGGCACAAAAGTAATCAACCCTCCCCCTGGAAAATACCTCACAACCACATGGTGGTTATAAGGCAAGGGCAGAATGGAGCTGGCGACACCATGTGGGCCCTCCAGCTATCAGGGCTCTTATACAGTAAGCCAGGGAGTGTGCTCTAAGACACCATGTGGGCCCTCCAGCTATCAGGGCTCTTATACAGTAAGCCAGGGGAGTGTGCTCTAAGACACCATGTGGGCCCTCCAGCTATCAGGGCTCTTATACAGTAACCCAGGGAGTGTGCTCTAAGACTCATTTTCAGCCGTTTCCAGAGAAGTTAGGAAGTTATGCTCCTTACTTCAAAGCCCCTTTCTCTGCACAGGAAATGGGCTTGGATGGGTAGCAGGGGGCCTAGAGTGGCCCCTAGTGCAGCTAGGGCTTATTAGAGGGCACAGCAAGCCAGTGCCAAAGCTCCCACACACTGCAGCATCCGCTTTTATTTTTCCACTACAACTTTCTAAATCAAAAGGCTCAACCCAGTGACGAAAGTACTATACTGGGTTAACATCCGGTTCAGTCTCATCAATGGAGACCTCAGATTTCTGCTGGGGACAGACCTATGGGTTCCCAACAGAAACCAGGGAATTCTGATGAGGAAAATTCTCTTAAGCTCTGGGAGTCTGGGCTACTAGATTTAAGGCACCTGCATCTGCCAAGCAGACATGAGAGGGAGACTGACCAGGGAACATAGAGAGAGGCCACAATGCAGGACAAACAAGACGGGCACCTCACACCACAGGAAACTCAATGAAATGACAAAACCTAGGAATCAGTTCCCCCAGAGCAAGGTATACACACCAGCAACAAGAAAGTCTTTCCCCAAACCCATGCCCGACTAGGAAGATTAAGTTCTGTGGAGAAATAGCTGGCTTCCAACTGGGCAGGAAACACAAAATGTTCATGGAACACTTTGTCATTCAGAAAGAGAAGTGTTCAGGAAGGATGGGGACAGATGGGTGTCAAGGTGAAAATGGTGTCATTAGCCCAATCAACAGAGTGGAGCATGCAAGTAACTAAATAACAGGGTAAAATTGGCAGGGTCATGCTGATGTGTGTGTGTGTGTGTGTACACGCATGCGTGCATGTGCATATATGTATATACATATATGCGCATGCACAATATATACATATGTGTGTATATGCACATGCATGCACATACACATTACATTCACCAAGATGGCTCAGCAGCTCAAGCCTGATTCCTGAAACTCATATGGTAGAAAGAAATGACTCCCACAAGCTGTCTTCTGACTGCCACATGCAAGCCCACACGGAATAAATAAATGTAATATAAAAAATAATAACGAAGGCTGGGGATACAGCTCAGTGGTAGGCCACTTGCCCTAGCAGGCACAAGGCCCTGGGTTCCATCTGCTGCCCCTTGGATAAATAGCTAGACAGACATAAGATAGAACCCTAAATTCACATTAGTAGTAAGGTAAACATGACGGAGAGCACCACAGAGTCTTGACTAAACTGAAACAGGGAAAGGATCACGCAGCAGACTGTGACCACATGAACCTCCTTAACAAAGGGACAGACTAGAGTTCTACATCATCACACTGGGTGCATCAAGACAGGCCATCACACATGAAATCTTGCTGCCAACAACACAGATTGAATCTACTAATGAGGAATATCAGACAAATGTGGTGTGAGAGACCTGTACGGAGCAGATGCCCTGTCATCCAAGATCAACAGTGTCAGTCCTGAAAATTGAGAACTGAGGAACTTTTCCAGGGGGCCAAAGAAACAAGACAATAAACACAATGACTGTGACCCAGATCCTGTGATAGCAAAGGGACATAGTTGAGGTAGAGTGGTCTGGTGGTACAGGTCAGTGGTAGAGCATTCGCCTAGCAAGCAGGAAGCACTGGGTTTGATCCTGAGATCTCTCCCCCATTCCCTTAAGGATCTCAGAACCAGATGTCAGTCAAGATTCCTGTTAATTTCTTAATCATTATGGTTAGGTCTCCTTTTGGGTATCTGCTTGTTTATTTGTTTGTTTGAAAAGCACACTCTGGAAGAATCTGCAGGAAGAGAGAACCTTGTGTCAATAACAGAACTGCTGGGTGCTGCAGAGGTGCCTCAGTGGTTATGAGCACTTACTTATTAACCCACATGGAGCAGCTCACAACCATCTGCAACTCTAGTTCCAGGGATCTGACACCCTCTTCCAGTCTTTGCATACATGTGGTGCACATAAATTCAAACATGCACATATACATACATGTAAAATAAATATTTTAAATTATTTTCACATACTACTCAAATATATCACATTTTGTCTTACGATCCATCTAAAATGTTTGTTTTGAAAATGCAAGTTTGTTCTAAAAGAACTGAAATCTCTGGGAACAATACGAGCAGAACTCCATGTGCCCCAGTGCAATTTCATCCCTAGGGAACAGCTGAACAGACACATCAACATGCACACTGGCACAGCAGGGATGCCAGGTCCAAGCGTATCCACCTGCTGCTTCAGAAAACTCTGGCCACAGGAGAACCAGGCACAGATCCCTTTGCATGCCACTTCCACGAGTAAACTTGAAGATGTTTACGTGAACTACATTCATGGTGTTTCCTAACCATTTCACATTTCAAACTTTTTTAGGTTCATGTTGAGTCCTGGTGACTAAACTGCAGTCACCAGGCATGGTGGCAGGTATTTTTACCTCATAAGTCACCTTACTAGCACTAGGATTCTCTTTTTAACATATGTCATTAGTGAAACTTGTGCCTACTCTGCTCCTTGTAAATGCTATAATATTTCATTAAACAACTTTACATGGTATCATGAATTCTAAGACTATTTACATCATGGTGTGGCAAAATTAACTACACAATAAATTAATATAATCCCTTTATAGACAAGTAAGCGCACTCCACCAATGGCATTCTCATGGTACACACAGATATTCTTTAAAAGGGTGGGAAAAGAAACCATCTTGTCTAACCTCAAGCCAGTCATCTCCAATAACTCAGAAGCATGGCGATACCCTGAGTGACTGAAAGAATGGGAAAGGCACCACCCTTGGAGGCCTACACTAAACTCTACTCCTGCTGCCACAGAACCAGGGACAAGCCAGGCCACCGTGTCCACAGCAGTGCTGGACGAGAGAAAGGAAACACAGGCAGCAGAGAGCACTGACCCTTTGGTTCCAGCTCAAAACAGACACCAAGCCAAGCAGCAGTGTGACTCAACCCCAGACAGCTTCCTAATCCCTAAAAGGGCCCCTGCTCAGATCAACCAAAGAACACAGCAATCGTCAGGCCCACACAGGTTCTCTGCTTTATTGAACCAACCAAAGGAGGAGATAAACTGTTAAACTTCCACATTAAATTAACGGAGTGTCACACCATTCGCTGGAATATGAGATTCTGCTTAACTTTTTCAATGGTATTTAGGAATGAAATTAAGTAGGTTTGAGATCAAAGGGTCAAGTATTTTATATACCAACAAAGACAACATTCTTTATGTTTTCCATATCAAAAATCCCTACCAGAAATAATCTTATATCCAGACACTGTATTTATAGTTACAACAGAGAAACAACTATTCTTGAAAAGACTACAAACAGCAAAGAGGCCCTTTGGAGAGCAGAACCTGGAAATCCAGAGTTCAAACCATCTCAAAATAAAAGGAAAGAGAAAAAGTGACAGAAAGAAAAGAGAGTGAGCTAAAAGAGTACTCTACAGAAGTTCAGCCCTGACTCAACCATTACGTTCTTAACCTCAGCCTTCTCAAGAGCCTGTGTTCATTGAAGAAAACAGAAATTAGCATGGTGACAGAGGTGCTCAGGAGTAAATTAGTGTCATTTCCCTTTATCACTCTTAAACTTGACTTAATGGTTCAAAAAAATTGTTCCAACAGAACAAGAATGGCAACATGTGTTAAAACCTAGTCAAGGCTGGGGCAGTGGCGCACACCTTTAATCCCAGTACTTGGAAGGCAGAGGCAGGTGGATCTCTGTGAGTTTGAGGCCAGCCTGGTCTACAGAGCGAGTTCTAGGACAGGCTCCAAAGTTACAGAGAAACCCTGTCTCGACCCCACCACCACCAAAAAAAACCTAGTCAAACATGATTTACTTCAGAAGGTACATGTCTGATGACACAGCTCACAACAGTCTCCTGGCAAGCAGCACAATCCAATGAAGAGTCTGCTTTCCAACACACAACGCATACCTGAAGCATCAGCTCTGAATGTGCCATCTGTTTTACTGTTTTAATTAGCACTAATAAGTTAGCAGGGCTAATAACACTAAAATTAGATCTGTGGTGTTTAACTGGTGGTTATTGGGCAATGATCTTGAACACAAACCACAAGAGCCAGAGACAGGCTGGCAGGTGCTTCTGCAGGCCTTCTCCCTTGCAAGTACAGACTTGGCGCTGCCCAAGGCTGGTATAAATTAAGCACAGCAGAAATTAGCAACAGCTTCTCAGAGGAAGGGCCAAGGGCATGGCAACACACAGGTGCTATACTCGAAAGCAGAGCCTCCGGGGCACAGGCCCCTTCACCCTCCAGGCTTACCACAGCCTGGGAAGACATGGTCCCTGCAGAAGTTCTGAATTTCAAGAGTGAAGGTTGGGAGTGGTAGGAATTTCACTGAGACCAAGAGCTTTAGGCCCTGCGTGTACCATTCACTATAGATTCTAATCTATAGACAGGAAGCTTCCCACTCACCTACCCAGCATGGTAGTGAGGGCACAGGGACAGTAAGGAAACATTTGTCTGAATTGGTACTGGACTTCAAGCATCTGCATACGATCTCTCAATCCTCCTGCTGTCCCTGCAGGCTTACCCATTGTCTGTCATTGTTTTTCACAGGATGGCACCTGAGATCACAGGCCTCTGAAAGAATGAAGTCCAGTCACTCAAACCTTCAAAGGTCCAGGTTATAGACTAGCAGATCTCTGGCTTGCATTTTGTTTTATGCTGGGGCAGGGAGGGGCTCTTCTACTTTGTTTCATGGTAAGTCCCTAGTCACATCATGGAGGGCCACGATACTACTCATTTTATTGTAGCTCTGAGGTTTTCTATAATAAAGTCATTACTAAGGAAACAAATTAGCATGAGCCTAAAGCCAAACCCCAAAGTAGCTCTTAAAATTCAAGTTAATCTTCCCTAGTGCCAAGTGAAATCTGAACAAATCTAAACATTCTAATTCCTACAAATCTTAAGATTCTTAGTATTTTAAACCAGAGTGAAAAGAAGCCAGCCTCTCAAGTCAACAGCAAAACAAAATCAACAGTGCCAAACTAACTTCTGACTTCTTCCACCTTCCAGCTTCTCACTGGCTCAGACTGGTAGCCCAGGCCAGAACCTTACAGATGGAAACAGATAATGAAGCTGCATTTTCCAAATCTCACTGTTTGTTTAACCCCGAAACTGTACTGTCTCACATAAAAATGAAGTAGCCTTGTCTTGCATGAATTACTAGAGAACAGCATTTAGAAGCAGAAAATGTTAATATGTTGAGTTATATTTTAGCCCTACTTAACAAAATAATCAGTAAAAGGGAAACATGGACAATATGGCTTGGACCTGTTCATCGGAAGTGGTCACAGGATGCTTCCAACACTTAAAATACTGAATGGAATATTTCAGGTTTGACGAACAGATGAACCTCTTAAAAATAATCTGAAATCAGCAATCACAGAGGGCACGCCTGCAATCCCAGCACTAAGAGAGACTGAGGCAGGAAAACTGCTACCAGTTTGAGGCAAGTATGGGCTACATAAAACAACTAAGAATATGCCTGGTGGTGGGTGGTGGCACATGCCTTTAATCCCAGTACTTGGGGAGAGGCAGGTGGATCTCTGTGAGGTCGAGGCCATCCTGGTCTATAGAGTTTCAGGACAGTCAGGGCTACACAGAGAAGCAGTGTCTCAATTTAAAAAAAAAAAAGTATATGTAGATCATGAGAAAGAAACTTTCACTCCGTCCTTCCAAAAACCCGTTAGCAATCTCAGATCTCAGGCAAAAGGCAGAAGTGTCAGCACTGAAAGCAGTTGGGGGTTTCACTTGGTCAGCTGGTTTTTTGAAAAAGGATCTTACTCTGTAGCCCAGTTTCTTTTTCACTCTGGTCTTGAACTAAAGCAATTCTGCCTCATCCTTGGGTGCTGAGATCAGCCGCTGTTAGCCACCATTCACAGGTAGGCTCTAGACTTAAGCCCTAGCACTGAAAATAAAGTCATTTTATCTTTTGTGCCTCAAAACACACTATTAGGAAAATAACAATGACAAGCCACAGAGTAAAAGTAAATATATTAATACATAAACATATATTATATCTGATAAAGGTTTAATAGTATTCCAAGTATTACACAGTAGCCAACCAACACAGAAAATGTTAAGTACCAACAGGGAAATGAAGACTGAAATCAGAATGAGATACCATTTCACTCCTACCACATGCCTTTTTTTCTGAAGACAGGCTTCTTATAGTTCAGGCTGGCTCTAAACCTACTATGTGCCCTTGATCTTGAACTTCTGATGCTTCTGCCTTCCTAGTGTCCCACCACACCTAACAACTCTCTCTCTCCCTCTCTTCCCCTCTTCCCCTCTTGTTCATTTTTGAGACAACATTTCTCTGTGTAGCCTTGGCTATCCTGGCTGGAACTCACTCTGTAGACCAGGATGGCGCTTCAAATTCACAGATTCGCCTGCCTCTGCCTCCTGAATGCTAGAATTAAAGGTGTGCACCACCACTACCCAACAGCAAACAGTTTTAATTACAGCATACAGGAGGCAGAAGCAGGCGGATCTGTGAATTCCAGGTCATCTTGGTCTACAAATCGAGTTCCAGGCCAGTCAGGGATACATAGAAAGACCCTGCCTAGAAATACAACAACAACAACAAACAAACAAACAAACAAAAAAAAACTGGGGCTGGGGATGTAGCCACTTGATAAGTCTTTGTCCACCATGCATAAAGTCCTGGGTCAACCCCAGCACTGCATGGACCCAGACATGATAGCCCAAGCCTATCATACCACACCTGGGAGGAAAGGGCGAAAGAAAAACAGGATCACCGTTAGCTACCTGGGGCCTCGCTGACCTAGAACTCACTCTGTAGACCAAGCTGGCCTCAAACTCAGAGAGATGCACCTGCCTCTTGTGTAGGGAGTGCTTGAATTGCAGGCATACACTACCACCTATATAGGCACTTAATGTTTTTCTTCTTCCCTCATTAACCAGGAAAGCGTACACAGTGTTTGCTGCCAATCCAGATGCAAGGAAATTACAACCCAGAAAATGCCCCTATCATTACTGTGAGAATACAGAGAAAAATGAGTATTTATTTTAGAGACCAAATGCTTTTACACACAATTCACACAGGGCAGATGTGCTGGCTCCTCCTCAAGACAGGATTTCTCTTTGTAGCCCTGGAACTTGTCCTAGAACTTGTTTTGTAGACCTGGTTGGCCTCAAACTCACTGAGATCCGCCTGTCTCTGCCTCCTAAATGCTGGGATTAAAGGTATATGCTGCCTGGTGAGATCCTGAGGGGGTGGCGGGATTAAGCCTATCATTTCTGGTCTGTCTGATTTGACTTCCTCAAATAGTAACTTTTAGTAAATCAAGTTAAAAAAAAAAAAGATGCAGAACTCCTCTAAGGTAAAACATAAAAGCAAAATCCTGATCCAGGAACTGAAGAAATGGCTCAGTAGTTAAGAGCACTTGCTGCCCTATGAGAGAACTGGAGTTGGGTTCCCAGCAGCCACACCAGGTGACTCACGAATGACTGACCTGACCTGCCTGTCTCTCACAGCATACATACATACATACAAATAAATACCTTATAAATTCTTCCATCCAGCCAGGCGGTAGTGGAGCACACCTTTAATCCCAGCACTAGGGAGGCAGAGGCAGGTGGATCTCTATGAGTTCAAGGCCAGCCTGGTCTACAAGAGCTAGTTCTAGGACAGGTTCCAAAGTTACAGAGAAACGCTGTCTCAAAAAAAAAAAAAATTTTTTCAAAAAAAATTTCTTCCATCCAAATAGTTTATTTCATAATTTTCCATATAATGGGATGGTAGAACCCTACACATGTGCAAAATTAGGGACCCCCAGGATTGCAAAACAAGTCAGTCTCCCTTTAGTCAACAATTTTGTCATTCTTCTGAATGACAATAAACGTTTAGCTAACACAAATACAAGTACGGCAGCAGTGTTAAGTAGGAAAATATTATTTTCTGAGCATCACAAATGGTCCACTGAGGGCTGGAGAGATGGCTCAGAGGTTAAGAGCATTGCCTGCTCTTCCAAAGGTCCTGAGTTCAATTCCCAGCAACCACATGGTGGCTCACAACCATCTGTAATGGGGTCTGGTGCCCTCTTCTGGCCTGCAGGCATATACACAGACAGAATATTGTATACATAATAAATAAATATTAAAAACTTACATAAAAAACCCCAAATGATCCAAAAGATAAACTGAGCATGAACACTTTAGGCTTTGTGTATAAAGACATAAAAGTAGAATTCCTCAGCTTGATCCAGCTGTTTTCGTAAAATGGAGTCTTTCTCTTGGTGGGCTTAACTTGGGGAGCTAGGATACAGTTTGTTGTCTCATGTCCAAGAATAAGGAAACAGCAACATGGAGCAAGCAGAATGAATGGCAGTTTTATTAAGGAAACGTGAGAAAGAATTCCCAAGCGTGGGAAGGGCTCTAAAGGAGGAATACTGTCCGCCTGCCCTGCCCAGTGGGCTTTTACAGCTTTTATGGTGGTAATCGGAGAGAAACTGAGTTCATCTTTACCGAGATTGGTCATTTTTGAGCAGCACATCAGGTGCCGAAACAGGAAAGAAGTCACAGGTCCTGAGTAATGCCTATTCAAGGGAGGGTCCCCAGTGCTCCATGACTAGTTCATGATCCACAGAGGCTCTGTTCTTATTGCCTAAGAGAATCAGTTCCTGCATGAAGCTGGATATATTGGCTCATAGCTGTAATCCCTACAGAGACAGGATCTTGGGTTCAAGGCCAGCCTGATCAACACAGAGAGATCCCATCTAAAAACCAGACAAATGGGAGTGGTTATTGTCGCTCACTGGTACAGTGCTTGTGTAGCACACACAAAGTTTTGGGTCGGCCATGGTGGCACAGGGCTGCTGAGGAGGAACAGGCAGGAGGACGGGAGGCCAAGGTCATATTCTCCCAATACAACAAACTTGAGGCCAACTTGAGCTACATGAAATTGCCAAAAAAAGGGAAAAAAAAAGTTTTCTCAGCATATCTTCTAGGCTCAGCAGAGTGACACCATCATTAATCCCAGCACTCAGGAGGCAGATGCCAAGTGGATCTCTCAGTTCAAGGCCAGCCTAGTCTACGTAGTGCTTTCTCAACAATATAAAATATAAAAAACAGAACCTTCACAATCAGCAGTTCTATGAGACAAAAACATATTTTCTCTTTTCTCATCTTTCCAAGTTCCCACTTTACTAGACACAGAATTAAGCAATAGGTTTAAACGTCTATAAATTACGGTGTTCAGAACACCTGGAGGGAGAAAAAACAGTTCTGAGCACTGGTATTTATTACAATGTCTTTGACTTTTTATTAAAAATAACAAAGAATTGTGCCCACTAGCATACAGAGATTAATTTACAGCCCAACTCTATGCTCGCTTTCTGACCACTCCACAGTGGCTACTCCACTGTACAGCTCAACTCTGTAATTAGGCCACTCCTTACCTCAAAGAACTGTTGCTAACTGATGCAGGTAACTAAGGCACCTGGGAATGGCATCCAGGCTCCTTCCATAGGCAGTGTCAGTGTCACTGAAAAGGAACAATGCCCTAGGGCAATCAACTGCTTACCCAAGCTAACAAAGAGAAGGGGAAAAGTGGGGAATCCGAGAAGGGCCAACTCTCTGAATTATTTAAGGTGCCACCCATGCTGGGGGAAACTGAATTCATGGGAGGATCCCATTTGAATGCTCCTCACACAAAGGCATGAGTCACAGGCACTGTTCACTTCACGTCCACTAAGCTGGGACTGGAGGTGCAATGGGCCCTGTTTGCTGCTGAAAAGTAGGATGAGATGAGGGGCTGGAACTGGAAAAAAGCAAGACTCCTCTGTGCATATTAAAATTTAAAGATAACCCCAGGACAAAGGATGAGACCAAGACAGATAACATCCCAGGGACACACAGACCATCCTTGGCATTCTTTTCTTTTACCAGACAGACTTCAGTGTAGATTCCAAGTCTTGGATGCCAGGCCAATGTCCTCAAGCAGCAGCACCTCAAAAGGCAGGGAACCACACACAAACCCCTTCCCAAACTTACAGCAGCGAGTTTCCCAGGGGATAGGAGCTCTAGGGGCTAGGACGGAGCTCTCTGGTAGAGAGCTTGCCTGGGCTATATCTCCGCAGCACCACAGAAAAGGGCAAAAGGGTCTAGTTCATGCAAGCTGAGGTGAGAAAGTGACTCTACCCTACAGTCCAGTTTCTTCAGCCCACAGGGGAGAAGACCCAGCAAGTTTTCATCTAAGTGTGAATGGTACTCAGTCCCAGTGCAGTTTAGAGCAGCTGGCCATCTGAGTCAGAAACAGCAACAAATGTAAGAGGCTTTGGGCCCAGCTCTATGTCAAGCCCTTTTATACCCACATTCCAATTTAATTATGACAAGCAGTCTCCTCTGTGGACAGGTAGGGGAAGGGAGAACAAAGTGCCCTCAAAGTCAGGGCTGACTGGAACAGAGGTTTAACTGCCACCTCAACTAAGGTTGAGGTCCCATTCATCTCCTGCTAGTCCCTTACTATTTCCTGCTCCAGGGCCCCTACATGTCCTGGCCCTCCAGCACCACAACCCCATCTACAGACTGATGAGTGACAGTATCACACTCAGCTTTCAACCAGGCTCTCTGGTTGACCCCAAAATCTTGAAATTCTCTTGTATGAATCCATGTCCATCAGAATAAAACACAAAACCTTCCCATAGAAGGGACCACAGGGGTAGAAATACTCTGCCCTCCCCACTTCTAAGCTATCCCACAATGAAAGTGCACAAGAGGGATGCTACAAAATGACCTGTTGACTAAATGAATGAAGCCTCTCTACCTACCTAGGTCTGCTGATGATGGACTGACTTGGCCTTTCAGGATATACTGTCTTCCATTTCTGTGTGTTTCTTTTTTTGTTTTTTGAAACAGGGTTTCTCTGTGTAACAGCCCTAGCTATCCTGGAACTAGCTCTGGATACCAGACTGGCCTCAAACTCACAGGCCTGCCTCTACCTCCAGAGTACTGTGAGTTAAGGCATGCGCCACCACCACCTGGCTTCTATGTGTTTCTTGCAACTGATCTTGCCATCATCCGTATGACATGTGTGCCCCTGAGACATTATAATTCTTAACTCTGGGCAAGGGAATGGCTCAGTGAGGCTGATACGCCATCTTTGAAATGAAAGCTGCAGTCAGAACTAACCACATCTGGGAACAAGAGGGGCATGCATACGCCAACTTACTGAGCCATTTTCTTAATTCTTTTTGTCTCAGTGATCTTCAAAAAACAAAATGTCAAAGGCATGTCCTGGGACCTGAGGAATGACTGTGACTTCCCTGATAGCTCTTGACTGACTGGAGGCCTCTCTGCCCACGCCCACCCTGCTGGCTTCTGATTAGCTCTTATCTACTTAGCCTCACCTCTACTGCTATTCCTCATGGGCCTCAGCAGCTCTCCATGCCTTGCTGGTTTCCTTTGAAAACCATGTCCCTCCCCTTTAAGAGTCACAAAAGCCAAATCAAGGGGACCAGGTAAGTCAGTAGCATCTTGGCCATTGTGGTTTTGGATTGTCACTCTCCTAAAGAACTCTAGAAAGACATGGCAAGAGAGCCCCTCCCACTCCTGGCTGTCATGATCCCAACCAGTCAGACAGAAGCAGACCCACCTTTCAAATGACCAAAGACCAGCTCACTCCAAATCTAACACCTTCTTTATAGAAAGCAAGAACTCTGCAGAGAGAACCAAAGACATGGCCCACACCCTGACAGCAGGTGAACTGTTGCTTCTATAATCCAGTCTATCTCCAAATACAGATCCCTCCGAAGAAGGGAGGCAGGGGGCTGTATGCAAAGACATCTGTCCAGAATTTGGGAGCTGGAGGAAGAAAGATCAGAAGTTCAGTTCATCCTTAGCCACAGACCTAGTCTGAGACCAGCCTAGGCTACATGAGACCATGTCCCAACAGAACACAATCTGTGAACCTGAGTTGGAAAAAGAACACTGGGGTGGGGGGGATGTCTTAACAGAAGAAGGTATTTAACTTTCTAAAGCAGAATAATCCATATACCCCCACTGTGTTTCCTCCAGAAAATTCCATGTATTAAGTAATAGAGACATTCAGAAGGCATTTTGAAGACAGTAACAACAAAAGGCTTTTCCTGCCATAACAGACTAAAAGAGATCTGAACATTTATTTCCAATGTTTATTAGAAAAAAAAACATCTATTTAAATACATAAAACATGTACTTTCTGTATAATCTTCATTTTTTTTTTTTTTAGAATTCAGTATCTTTTTAGAATGTCAACAAACTAGCAGCATTCCATACACTAAATCATTCATTAGCCTGACTGAGGTATAATTTCTTTTGTTTGTTTTGTTTTGGGAGACGGGGTTTTTCTGTGTAGTCCTGGCTGTTCTGGAATTCGATTTGTAGACCAGGCTGAACTCAAATTCACAGAGATCTGCCTGCCTCTGACTCCTGAGTGCTGGGACTAAAAAAAAAAAAAAAAATAGCAAGGTACAATTTTTTTTTTTAACACAAAGAAAGGCCTGCAATCCCACATACTGAAGGAGTATAGGCAAGAGAATTGAAAGTTCAAAGTTCGCCTCCAAGCCAGAGTGAGTAAAACTCTGACCTGTCTCGATCTCCCTACTTTTTATTATTTATTTGTTTGTTTGTTTGTTTATGGTATGCCATTCCTCCACATGGAATCAAACTCAGGTCATGAGTTACTCACTGAGCCCTCAATTCACACACACACACACACACACACACACACACACACACACACACACACACACACGAGGAAATCCAAATACTTCCACAAAATTATTTGGTCAAATCAGGAGGGATTTGAACAACTGGTTCTTTCTTGTCTTCCAAACACTCGCCAAAACCCAAACTTTCCTCGGGACTAAGCAGACCAAAACAGGAAAACCATTCCCCACTTCCTTTCTTCAACTGTCAAAGAAGCAGAGAAAAATTGGTTGAAATGGCAAAACAGAACTTCAAATGGTAAAATATCAGTAGCGTGCTGTTAGCCCTGATGGCCTGCATGCAGCACCACTCTCCAAGGGTTCCTGATGTAACGACTGGCGGAGGTCAGAAGCCCTGCACATCAGATCGTACTTTATACCTGCACCTGTGAGCAGCTCAAGCCCATTCTCCTTTAAAGGACCCGGTCAGCCTGGAAGTCCTCTAAGCTCTGACATTCCTCTAGTCAGAGGGTCATAAATAAGATCAAAGTTTTCTCCAGAAGAGAGGGTATGTCAACACTGCAGGTAAAAGTGATAAGAAACATTCCTCAGGCTGTGGAGAAGGGCTTCAAGGAAGGATACCTCATGTCCCAAATAACTTCTCCCCTTCCTCTTCTTTTTCAATTCTCAGCTCCCAAAAGTAGGAATTGAAACCAGGGCCTCACACATACTGGATCAGAACTCTAATGCTGAATTATAGCTCATGTTTTTTTTT
Source organism: Dicrostonyx torquatus (assembly GCA_028555095.1). Taxonomy (NCBI): domain Eukaryota; kingdom Metazoa; phylum Chordata; class Mammalia; order Rodentia; family Cricetidae; genus Dicrostonyx; species Dicrostonyx torquatus. Next base: position 3,204,777 of record JAQHUG010000040.1, read on the forward strand.
TTTAAAAAGTCTATTCTTTTTATTTATGTGTAGAATGTGTATTTGTGAGCGAGTGCATAAGTGTGTGTGTGCATGTGCTATAGGTGTGAAGGTACCTAAGAAGGCCAGAGAAGGACTTGAGATCCCTTAAAGAGTGTTAGAGGGCCGGGCGGTGGTGGCGCACGTCTTTAATCCCAGCACTCGGGAGGCAGAGGCAGGTAGATCTCTGTGAGTTCGAGACCAGCCTGGTCTACAAGAGCTAGTTCCAGGACAGGCTCCAAAGCTACAGAGAAACCCTGTCTCGAAAAACCAAAAAAAAAAAAAAAAAGTGTTAGAGGCAGTTGTGAGCCTCCCCATGTATGTGGGTGCTAGGAGTCAAAATCAGGTCCTCTGGAAGAGCAGGAAATGTTCTAACTGCTGAGCCATCTCTCCAGTTTCAAGTTTGTTTTGGGACACGGGGTCTCATTAAGTTGTGATATACTCTGGGAGGGATGATGTCTCTTAGTCCTAGGGCACATGGTCATAAGGACTACAAATGGAGTCAAAAGCAAGGACTAGGAAGGTGCAGGGGGGAGAGGGGTATCTGGAAGAAAGGTCAGGTCTGCCACTTTCCACTGTACCAGAAAAACAGACCAGCCACCATTTGGAAACATACTAGACGGAACTATGGTTGACACACAGCCTACAGAATACAATTATTTAAATTTATTTATTTTTATTTGCATTGACAGCATGGGTGCTGGATCCCTCAGAACTGGAATTACGGGCAGTTGTGAGCTATCGTGTGGGTGCTGGGAAGTGAACCCCGGTCCTCTGGAAGAACAGTCAATGCTCTTAACCACTGCGCCATCTCTCTAGCCCCTACAAGATACAATTTCATTTGGTTCAACTTTATGTTCTTTATGTGGATTGGTACAGTGACACTTACCTTTAATCATAGCACTCAGGAGATAGAAACAGGCCAGATCTCTGCAAGTTCTGGGACAGCCTGGCCTACATAAAAACCCAGTCTCAAAATAAGAAAAAATAATTTTTTGTATATGTATAGGTGTTTTGTCTATGTGCATGTCTGTGGGCCATGCATGTGCATACCTGGTACATTCAACAGTCAGAAGAGGGAGATGGATCTCCTAGAATCAGGGTTACAGATGGTTGTGAGCTACCATGTACCTGCTGGGAACTGAACACAAGGCCTCTGGAGCAACCAGTGCTCTTAACCACTAAGCTATCTCTCCAACCCTCTAAGCGCTTTTTTTTTTTTTTTTAAAGTTTTTGAGACAGGGTCTATGTAGTCCTGGCTGTCCTGGAACTCACCATTGTCTCACTATATAGACCAGACTGACCTCAAACTTACTGAGATCCTCTTGTTTCAGCCCCCTAAGTGCTGGGATTAAAGGCATGTGCCACAATACACATCTTAAGCTCATTTTTATAACCATCTCAAATAAGGTTTTTATATCAGAAGACACATAAACCCTTACATTCTCTAGACTGCCTCAACCTTTGAGAAAGCTTTACCATAGCATAATTGAAAACTAGACATTTGAAAAATTAAGTTCATTAACAGGGAAGGCATAGAAGGGGCTGGTGAGATGGCTCAGCAAAGAACAACACTTGCTGCTTTGTGGGGAGAAACAGGCTTAGTTCCTAGCGCCAACATGGGGACTCATAACCATCTGTAACTCCAGTTCCAGGGGATCCAATGGCCTCTTTGATCTTCATAAGCATTGCATGCATGTGGCGCACAGACATACATGAAGGCAAGACATCCAAGCATACTAAATAAAAATCGTTTTCTAAAAGGCAAGATAAATAAAACAGCCAAATAGCTAAATGTAACTGTGGTTATACGGATCCTAACACTCCTCCTTTTTACTGATTCTCTCCACCCCCTCTTCCCGTCTCCAGTGCTAGGCATCAAATGGGGACCTTGCACAATGCAAGGTGCCACTCTACCACCCAACCACACCCCAGCCCTGCTGTTCCTATTCCGCACCAACACACTTGAATCCACAATAGATCTGCTCTCTTGCATACTTCGAAGAAGCTACTAATGAAATTCCAAAAATTTCCTCTTGCAGTGACACAGGATTTGGGATTCTAAGTGTGGTGGCGGCACAGGGGATCCCCTGACCTGAAATCGACCATTGAGGAATCCGAAGTCAGTAAGTTGAATTTCTGTTGGAGAGTCTGGCTTCTATCCTTTCTTATCAAAAGAGTGATCACCATGGAGATACAGGGGCTATATAGACACAGACCAGAAACACCGGTCACTTTCGCAAAAGCACAAAAAAGAGGATCTGACTGGATAATGCCTCTAGGTTTAAACCCATCATTCACACCCATTTTACAAGAATCTAATATCCTATTCGCTAATGAGCTCTCTTCTCAATTAATTCCACTAATTAGTTATCTATTCTTGTTCAGCCAGAATTCCTATCCTTTTACTTAGTAAGCCTAACAAGCCACAAAATTATACATCCCTAGTGGGCTGCCGCTCACCAAGTCAGTCAGGACATTCTCACGTTGGCTCTTCCATCTTCCCAGATGAGGCTGACAGTAGGAAACACCAACATCTAACCATCTAACCGTCAAGTGAAACCAGCTTTAAAAGCTAATCAGGGGAGAACCTTCCACTGTCTCTCTGGAAATTTCTCTGCCAGTTCAGAGTTGCCAGGTCAACAGGGCACAGCAGCATTTACTACTCCTATGGCAAAGGCACTTCCCCACAGCGGCACCCATCCCAACCATCCAGAATTGGCCCCACCCCCAACAGCATCTTCTCATTTTTCACCCTGGGGTGAAGTTTTCTCCAGAACTCCAAGCCCACGCTAAGGCAGACAAGTCGCATCCCTTAAACCTTTTCCCTTCTGTCCCCCAAACTACCTGTAACATTTTATTTATTTATTTAGAAGATTCTGGGCGTCCGCTAGGAGATAAAAAGCATAAAGTGCTTTAAAGGGGCACTTATGGCTCTCCATTCCTTAGAACCCGATGAGGCTGGGATTCGTGTCCCCATTTTACAGAGGAGAGAAGCTGAGGGCCCAAGGTCATACAGGACATCTGACCTCAGTGTCCTCTGCCCTTAACCCTCATGCAGCCTTTGCCTTCTCATCAGCCTCCTTTCTGTTCCGGGAAAGGCTCGTTTGCTCCCCAGGCCGTCTCCCCCTCTAAAGGGCGGGCCTTGGAGGAGAATCGCTACCCATTCCGTTTCTTCTCTGAGCGCCCCCTCCCTTCCACCTGGCACCGTTTCCCCAAGGCCCCTGTCACAGCACCTCCTCCAGGGCCAATTCAAACTTCCCATCGGTCCCAGAGCAGGTCCGGTCCGCTACGAGGAGCCGCGGGCGAGCAGCGGGCTCGGGGGAAGGAGGAGGGGGAGGGGAAAGGGGCGCGCAGCCCGCTGCCCCGCCGGGTCTGGGCAGCGGCAACGCGCCGCCGCGGGGGGCGCGGGCGGCTGCGTCAGGGAGGAGGCCGCGCGTGCGGGCGAGCTGCGGGGCGGCGCGGCAGGAAACGGCGAGTCACGGAGCGCGGGGCCGACCGGGGCGGCGGCGCGGGCCGCGGCGGGAAGGGGCGTGGGGTGGCCGCGGGGTCTCCTTCCTACCTATGCCGGGCGCCACATAGACGAAGTAGAGCAGCGAAGACGACAGGGAAAAGAAGAAGAGCGCGGCGAGCAGCGAGCGGCGCGGCAGCCGCAGCAGTCCCCGGCGGGGGCGCATGCTGAGCCGGCGGCCGCTCGAGGGCCGGCCCGGGCCCCGCTCCCGCCGCTCCGGTCCGCCGCCTGGGCCTCGGCCGCCGCCTTCCGGGCTTCGCGCGCCGCCGCCTCGCCGCTTTCAGCCGCCGGCCGCCGCGGGCCGGGCCACATGAGGCGGGAGGGGGCCGGCGGCCAGAGGAGCGCAGCGGCGGGGGCGGGGCAGGAGGGGCGGGGCCTGGTGGGAGGGGCGGGGTCTGAGGCCGGGGGTGGGCGGGGGCAAGGCCCGTAGCCTGAGGAGCAGAAGGGGGAACGGAGCCTGAGGCAGGTCTGACGGGGACCGGAGAAGGGCGGGTCCTAAGGTGGGGGCGGGACGGGGGCGGGGCCTGATGCTAAGGGCGCCGCCGCGAGCCCGAGGAGCACACCGACAGGGACCCGGCCTGAGGTCTGATGGGGGGATTAGGGCGGGGTCTGAGGAATAAGGGCGTAGCCGCGAGCCTAAGAAGCATTTCGGCGTGGACGGGGCCTGAGGCCTGACGGGGAGGAGAGAAGGGCGTGGCCTGAGGCGAGGGGCGTGGCCTACAGGCTGTGGAGCGCATTGTGGGCGGGGCCTGAATGTGGGGGCGGGGCGGGCGGGGGACCGCGCGCTTGCCCTCTAGCCGCGAGACCCCTCGCGCGGCCGCCGCCCATGCTAGCAGGAAGCACCTCGCTAAAACGAGTTGGTTCCGGACGCAAGCACCTAACGCGAGGTCAGAATCTGGACAGAATCTGAATAACCAGGTAGCCCACCGTGGCGGGAGAGCAAGGATGCAGAAGCCGGGGCTCTGGTGTTCGCCCTCATTCATCCGTTCATCCCAGTCACCATTTATGATGAAGTACCAGTTATGGTTCCCGGGACTGGGGATGCGTCACGGGGCAAAATAAGATCTGTCTTCTAGGAACCTGCATTCATGTGCAGGAGAAAAGAAACGATAATAGCAGGTGAGGATAGGCAATATGAAGACAACTGAACATGAGAATGTTTTGGATGCGGTCTGCACTAGTCGGAAAAAGGTCTCCCTCGTAGGTAGCCTGAACACAGGATAGAGAACTGTCAGTTGGAGAATAACCTGGAGTAAGAGAGGCCCCACCAGCAGGGAGAACAACGGTAGTAAAAGCCCAGAGGGAAGAGGCTTGACCTGCTGGCGGAATGAATCCAAGGCCAGCGTGGGTAAAACGCCCAGAAGGAAGGAAAGAGCCAAACAAGGTCACTTCCTACAGGACAGAACAATGGTGGTAACTGTCCGTGTAAAGACACTGAGAGCCTAAATCCTGAGGTAGCTGTCTTTGTCCCTATTGCACAGATGAGAAAACGGAAGTTTCTGCAAAGAGAAGCAAGCCATCCAAGTGGTGCAGGAAGGGCTCTGATCAAAAGTGGCCTGTCACCGCGGCAGGCCCTTGACCACTAACCCCTACTTCTCATTTTGTGCTGTCAAGTGTTCCTCTGAGCCCTGACTTTCCCATCATCTCTAAAGCCCTGCCTGCATTTATGTATTCCTTTTAGTTTCTCAGATCAGAGATTCTGTCTCACATTCTGCTGTGTCTGTGCACTCAGCTCAGAGCCTGAGACCCATAGGAGCAGCAGATGTGTGCAGAGCACTTGCTAAGATAGAGTTCCTGAAGTCCCAGAGCAGGCTCCACCTGCTCAGGCAGAAAGTCTCAGAACCCTCAGTGAGAGGGAGCCAGTTGTGGTGACACCTTGGGCTGACCTCCACACTTGAACATAAGTACACGTACGTACACACAAAATAAATAAAGTATTTCAAATGAAATACACATAGAAGATCAAAGTAGATTTGAAAGGGATGAAATGGAGTCTTTCTGGATCTGGTCCTGATCAAGGCCATAGCCATGGCTCAGCAGGATCCTAAAAACATCTAATCCAAGCCGGGCAGTGGTGGCACATGCCTTTAATCCCAGCATTTGGGAGGCAGAGGCAGGCAGATCTCTATGAGTTTGAGGCCAGCCTGGTCTACAAAATGAGTTCCAGAACAGACAGGGCTGTTACATAGAGAACCCTTGTTTCAAAAAAAACAAAAACAAAAAAATTTTACTCCTTCATACTGACAAGTTGCTTGGCCTCTGACCTCTGTTCCTCTGTCTGTAAAGCAGAAGCTCCCCATCCCTCCATCCCTCCATGAGTACTCAGGACAGGATCTCTGTAAAGTGTCCAGCCTGAATACTTAGGCAACTGGAACCATTCCTATTCTTAACATAATTAATCCAAGGACAGCATGGGTTACATGAGATCCTGTGTCAAAGAAAAAAATTCCCAAGTAGCAAGGTGCCCTGTTCTTCCCTCATACTCTCCTGAAGGTTCCGGGTGCCTGCCCTGAGGAGGCCATTGCACAAGGCATAAACATTTAAAGGTGAGATAGCATCTCTAGGCGGGACTGTCTCAATTCAAACTCCTGAAGGTAGAGAAAACCAATGCCTCCCAGGATCCCCTGGGCCTGGAGCCATCCAGAAGCCCTTGTAAGCTGAGTTTAGGTGGTTGGGAGGTTCCCTGTGGTCAGTCATCCTCTTTCAATGGAAACGAAACTCTAAGTGAAAAGGGAGGTTAGCTTTTAGGCCAGGCACTTTGAGAGCTGGTAAAGCCTCAGAGTGGCACCAGTTTGTAACCCCAACACTTCAGACGTGGAGGCCAGTCCAGGGGTGATTGTTCACCTCAGCACAGCCTGGACTATCCTAACTGATCAGGGCTATGGTACGCTGCAGCCTGCTTCTTCATTTTTTTTAAAAAACAAGATTTAATTCTAACTATGTGTATGTGGGTCAGTGGTATATGCTCACGAGTGCAGGTGCCTGCTGAGGCCAGAAGAGAAAATCAGATCCTTCTGGAACTGGAGTTACACGCAGTCCAGGGGCAAGGGGATTGCCACGAGTTCAAGACCAGTCAGGGCTACCTAACAAGACCCTGTTTCAAATATGAACACCAAGATTAGGAAGGGCAGTACATGGGTAACGGGGCTTCAGTACAAGCTTGAGGACCTACTGAATTCCCAGAACCCACATAAAAGTTGGATGCATAGCCCAAATGTCTGTCTATAATGTGGGTGCTCCTGTGGGAAGATGGGAGGTGAAGACAAAATAATCCTCAGAAACTCACAGGCTAGCTATCTCAGTGTGCTTAGCACATGTGCACATGCACACACACACACAAACACATGCACAGACACACACACAGAGGAAAGAGCACACAGGCACACACATACATACATGCATGAACATATAGACACCCACATGCATATATATGGGAATGAACACACATATATACACATACCCACATATATACATGGATGCACACGTGCACATACATACATGCATGCAAGCATATACATACCATTTGAGCACACACAAATACAGAAATATCAATAACAACAAAACCCTCTTATTTTGTTTAGGGTGTGGGGAAGCACTGTTGAAATGGTCTCATGTAACCTCAGCTGGCCTGAAACTCTGTAGTAAAGGGTGACCTTGAACTTGTGGTCTTTAGGCCAGAGACTTGGCTCAGCTGATAAGGACACTAAGGTTCCTACATGGTGGGTGGATAGAATTGACTCCTGCAAGTTGTCCACAGATCTGCACCGTCTTGTCATGGTACATGACACACAATAAAAATGAATGTAACTTTTCTAACATTTAAAATTTTTATTTTCTGTGTATGGGTGTTTTGCCTGCATGTATGTCTGTATAGCACATGTGAGCAGTGTCCATGGAGGTCAGGAGAGAGCGTTGAATCCTCTGGGAACTAGAGTTACAGGTAGCTGTGAGCCACCATGTGGGTGCTGAGAACTGAACCTGGGTCTTCTGGAAGGGCAGCATGAGTTCCTAACTGCTGAGCCATCTCCCAAAGCCCAAAGACAGAGCTGTTTCTGTGAAGTGTCACACATCTCTTCCCGTACCAGTCACTGACTGATGGAGCAGCATGTGCGTGCTAACTGGTCAGACCTTGTCAGGTGCCCAGGCTGGAGGGTCCTGTCAACTTCACAGGAAGCACATGACTGATAAATAGGAAGGGTGGCTCTCCAAAGAGAAAGAAACAGTTGTCTGGTGGAAGGAACAGGGCGTGACAGCAGACAGCTGGAAGCCAGGCCTTCACCCCCTTTAATATTCCTTTTTGTTTGGTTGGTTTGGTTTGGTTTGTTTTTCTAGATAGGGTTTCCCTGTGAAACAGTCCTGGCTGTCCTGGAGCTAGCTCTGTAGCTTTGTAGGCTGACCTCAAACTCTCAGAGATCCGCCTGCCTCTGCCTCCAAGTGCTGGGATTAAAAGTGTGTGCCACCACTGCCTGCCTAATATTCCTCTTGTGGCACTTGGAAGCACTGTGTTCTCTCTCCCTGTATCCACTAAGACCCAATTCAAATAAATACCTTTCCCGCCAGCAATGTCCCAGAATTGAAGTGCTATATTCTATTTATTTTGTAACACTTTATTAGTGTGTGTGTGTGTGTGTGTGTGTGTGTGTGTGTGTGTGTGTGTGTGTGTGTGTGTGTGTGTAGGCCAAAAAACATGTGGAATTGGTTCTCTTCTACCATGTAGGTTTGGGGGATCAAACTCAAAGTCCTCAGGCTTGGCATCAGGTGCCTTTTCCCCCTCAGCCATCCCGTGGGCCCAGGAATTCTTGAATGGATGCTCTGAAACTCCATTCTTTTTGCCTCGCTAGAAGAGACGGTACCCGACTCCCCTGCAACTGGAATGTGAATGAAATCCTTTTGTAATTCTGGACTTCTGATACAGGGCCTCACGCCCTAGCCCAGGCTTTCTTGGAACTCACTATGTAGCTCAGGTTGGTCATGAACTCAGCAATCCTTCTGCCTTAGCATCTGAGAACAAGCTGCCATGCAAATGTCAGAGGCCTCTTCCTGTGGGTGGCAGCTGAATAGCCAATCCTGGTAGACGGGGAGAGGCACAAGACAGGTTACCCACTCTCTTGTCCCCAGTTTGGAGGGTGTTGGGTGACATGGCCTCTGCTTGTGGTGATAGCAGAGGCAATGGGAGTTTGGCCATGACCCACTTCCTATCCTTCTGGTGGCTCTGTAAGCATCTGTGTCCCACTATTAAATCCCTTTTTGGCTAATGTTAATGGAGTAGCTTTCAACAACCGAATGAAGCCCTGAGCAAATTCCCATGTGTAGGGCCTGGGATGTAGCTTATTGAAGAGTTATTGCCTGACAGAGCACTTCGAACACTTAAAAAACTAACAGAAACCCCTAGGTAGGGTAATCACAGGCACCTCGGAGTGCCACATGGATAGGATTTCCTCTCTGGGGCAGTAATGTCTAAGCACATACATTAGAACTCACAGTGGGTTGTGGTGGTGTACACTATAATCCCAGCCTTAGGGAGGTGGATAAAAGAGGATCAGAAGTTCAAGGTCATCCTCAGCTATATAATGAATTCAATACCAGGAAGGACAACATGAAACCCTGTCTCAAAACACAGAAAAATAAGCAGGG
>JAQHUG010000040.1:3293371-3303876 GCA_028555095.1 Dicrostonyx torquatus
TAAGAGTTAGTCAATAAGAACCTAGAGCTAATGGGTCAAGCAGTGATTTAATTAATACAGTTTCTGTGTGATTATTTTGGGGATCTGTACGGCTGGGAAACAAACAAGCAGCCAAGTGACCTCCTCCTACACCTACTGAATCATCTAACCTGCCCAAAAAACTGGCAGTGCATATATATTTTGACACCATGTAGCCCTGTTGGGCTTGGAATTTGCTACGTAGACTAGGCTGGCCTAGAACCCATAAAGGTCTGCCTGTGTCTGGTTTCCTAGTACTGGAGTGGAACATGGGTGCCACCACATCTTGTGCTGGATTTTCCCCCCTGCTACTAGCGGATTGAGCCTAAGACCTCATGAGTGCTAGGCAAGAGCTCTGCTACAGAGAAATATCCCCCAGTTCAAGCCTTTCAGTGCTTAAAGGTTTTAGCAGAAGCCAGCTGATCTGTTGGGTATTTGCATATTGTGAAGTTGAGGCTATGTCCCACAGGGTGCCAAGCCCCAGATCCCACAGTACTTCCTGTCAGCTCTTTAGAGACAAGTCTCAGCATGAACAATCAGGGAGGGCTTCCAGAGGTGGTGACCTTTTAACTGAGACAACCAAAGGCTTAATGACAAGGAGGGGAACATTAAAGGCCAGGCAGAGAACACGGGCAAGAGCTTAGACAGCAGCCTTCCAGGGATGGGTGTCAGGGCTGCAGGCTACTGCTCTGTGGTAGTGTTGTGGGCTCTGCGGCTGAGAAACAGGACCTGGTGCCAGGACTGGCTGTGTTCCTTTTCGGTTTTTCAAGATAGGGTTTCTCTGTGTAACAGTTCTAGCTGTCCTGGAATTAGCAATGTAGACCAGGCTGACCTTGAACTCACAGGGATCCACCTGCCTCTGCCTCTTCTGAGATTAAAGGCGTGTGCCACCACTGCCCGGCGTCAGCTGTGCTCTTTAACACTAACCTCTCTGCCTGGCACAGCACACGCTCAAGTTCAAAGACTCTATTTGTCTCCCTGGGGCAATAACCCAGGAATAGGTGACAAGAGCCTTGGAATTTACACACAAGCCAGAGGGCAGGTGCAGAGCAGCCCCAGGGTTGGCTGAGGTTGGTGCTAGGCCCAGCAGAGGAACTGCAGCTAGGTCTCTGCAACTAGAAGAGTGACAGCCTCATGCCCACAGTTGACAAGTGTGACCTGTCAGAGACCAGTCTCCACCCAGGTAAACTAAGGCAGTCTGGAGCAGCAAAATTCTGTCAAAACCGGACTGTACTAGAATCCCAATCACAACAGTGGCTGGCTGTGTGACAGCAGGTTTGGCTTCTTTGTGACTTTTGGATATTTTAGTATCTGCTGGGATGACGCATAAGGAATTAAGGAAACAATAAAGAACACCACACCTACAGGAAGGACTAAGTGTCAAACTGGCTGATCCCAACCACTGTGGCAGTGTGTTTTGACCACAGTCCTAAGAGGCCTTGGCGGTTGGAGGGCTGCTTCAGTCACTAGGCCCAAACTAGACTTTAGTCTGCACTAGGAGGCCACCCTGTCACCCTGCCACCTCCACCCTGTCACCCTGCCATCATTAGCTCTTTGTGGGTCTGCACAAGGCTTCTGGTTCAGGGCTTCCACTCTAGGGTCCCACCAACCCCAGTCAACTCTCCCCAAGCAGCTAAGGTTGACATTTCTCTTCTCTTTCAAAGGAAACCCTCTATGACTTTTTTTTTTTAGACTGAGTTTCTCTACACAGCCTGGCTGTCTTGGAACTCACTAGGTAGACCAGGCTGGCCTTGAACTCACAGAGATCTGCCTGCCTCTGCCTTGAAAGTGCTGGGACTAAAAAGCATGTGCCACCACACCTGGCTGACTTATTTTAAATTTTTTATTTACAGTTGTATGTGCATGGGGGTGGGGTGGAGGTCAGAGGCCAACTCTGTGGAGCTGGCTCCTCTTCCACCTTTTCACTATTCTGACAATCAAATGCAGGCTGCCATCTTGCTGGGAAGTACCTATTGCTGCCGAGCCATCTCCCAGGCAGGCCCCTTGCTTCACTTCCTAACACACCCAGGATGAACTTATTCACACTTATTCTGTGGGGCTGGAAAGAAGGCTCAGCGGTTAAGAGCACTTGTTGCTTTCTCAAAGGACCGGGGTTCAATTCCCAGCACCGGAACAGTGGTTCAGAACTGTCCATTGCTCCAGTTCCAGGGGACCTGAAGTCCTGACTTCTGGAGGGAACAGATTTGGCTGCGTAAGCCTGGCTGGCCTGGAACTGGATACTTACGGCAGGTAGACCTTGAACTTATAGTACTCTGCCTTCTGAGTAGTAGATACAGGGCCCAACACCCAAGCCCTCCCCCTTGCTATACTGGCCAGATTGGCCTCAACCTCCAGAGCGCTGAGATTAGAGAGGTAGAGGCTGTCATTGACTGGTGGCCTTAGAGCATAGCCGGAGACACAGCCAGTTCTACACTGCCACCTGCGGCCCGAGTTCTTTCTAGAGATTTCCTATCAGGTAAATCTAGGAAGAATCCCTTTTCTCTTTTGGAGACAGGGTCTCACACAGCCCAGACTGGCCTCCAGCTCACTAACCATCAAGGGAAGACCTTTGACCCTCTGACCTTTCTGCCTCAGTCTCCCCAGGGCAAGGCCTTGATCAAACCCAGGGCTTTACACATTTAGGCAAACATTCTATCAACTGAACTATATGCTCAGTCCTAAGATTCAGAAGAAAGAAGCAAAACAAAACCACATTTATCTACTGTGTGGGAGGTGTACAGGCACATGTATAGAGGTTAAAGAACAAAGGTTTCTTTCCGTCCACCATGTGGGTCCCAAAGAAGAAACTTGGGTCCTCGGGCTTGGTAGCAGGTGCGTTCAACCCACTGAGTCATCCTGCCAGCCTAGCCTCAGGATTTTTGACTCAGTCCCAGAATTTCAAGATGAGTATGATGAGGTTTCTTTTTGACATTTCTGTGTGTGCACTCTCCCATGTGTAGGTCAGAGGTCAGCTTTCAGGAGTCAGTTCTCCTCTGAAGGGCCTGGCATCGAACACCTTTACCTGCTAAGCCATTTCATTGGCCCCTTAGAGGTTTTTCTTCACACACACACACACACACACACACAAAACACACACACTCACACAGAGACACATGCATGCACACACACAACACACACACACACACACACACAGGTTTAAGAAAGACATCCAGGAACAAGCAATGTTGGCACAAACTTGGGAGGCAGGCAGATATCTGAGCTTGAGGCCAGCCTGGTCTACAGAGAGTTCCAGAACAGCCAGAACTACACAGAAAAACCATGCTTTGAAACATCAAAACCAACCAAACAAAAAAAAAAATCAAAAACGAGAAAAGAAAGCAAAGTGCTTAGGAAAGGGCAAGGCCCACCTGAAAGTGTGGGTACCGGCTTCTCCAGAGAGCTGGCTGTCTTTACAAAACCTAGCTACCTGGCTTTGGTGGCTTCTAAAGTCAGGGCTCACAGGGTGGCTAAGGAATTTCTGGGGTGGAGAACACCAATCATAGGGTGGTTGGTTCCTGACGTGCCAAGGACGGGATTGTAGCTGATTAGGTAAAACCCTCCTTCCCAAGGGTTGCATGGGAAATTCAGGTGTTTTCACAGTAATTTTGGGAGAGTCCCAGAAAACATGTGAGTAGGGAGGGGGGCCATGGTTACAGTAATCTACGCTCAGGCCTTAAGAACGCTTTGCTGCGGTGGGCTGCAGAGGGGCTCATGACTTTAGCTAGCAAGCTAGGACCACTACTGTGCATGCCAAGCCTGAAGACTTGAGTTCAGTACCTCGAATCCACATAAAGGAGAGGGGGGGGGGAGACTCCATGGAGATGTCCTCTGCTGGGAATGGAACCTAGGTTCTCTGGAACAGGAGTCAATGTTCTCGACCACTGAGCCATCTCTCCAGCCTCCGTTATTTTTAAACTTTTCTATTTATGTGTATGGGTGTTTTGCCTGCATGTATATCTGTATACTACATACATGTAGGGCCTGCAGAGGCCAGAAGGCAATGCTGAATCTCCCAGAACTAGAGTTACAGCTCTAAGTGGTGCTAGGATTGGAACCCAGGTCCTCTGGAAGAGCAGCCAGTGCTCTTATTCACTGAGTAACCTCGAAGCCCTCGTGATTTATTATTATCACTTTTTTTCTTTCTTTCTTCTCTTTTTTCTTTTCTTTCTTTTTTTTTTTTTTGTTTTGGTTTTTCAAGACAGGATTTCTCTGTGTAGCCCTTGCTGTCCTGGAACTTACTCTGTAGACCAGGCTGGACTCAAACTCAGAGATCTGCCTGCCTCTGCCTCCCAATTGCTGGGATTAACAATGCGTACCACTGCCAAGATGGCTTACTGCCTTTTAAAATTTCTTGTAAAAATTACATGTATTCTTTCTTTTTTCTTTTTAAGATTTATTATGGGGGGCTGGAGAGATGGCTCAGAGGTTAAGAGCACTGACTGCTCTTCCAGAGGTCTTTAGTTCAATTCCTAGCAACCCCCATGGTGGCTCACAACCATCTGTAATGAGATATGGCGACCTCTTCTGGCCTGCAGGTATCATGGAGGCTGAACACTGTGTACATAATAAATAAATAAATCTTAAAAAAAAAAGATTTATTATGTATAGTGTTCTGCCTGCATGTATGTCTGCAGGCCAGAAGAGGGCACCAAATCTCATGATGGATGGTTGTGCAACACCATGTGGTTGCTGGGAATTGAACTCAGGACCTCTGGAAAAGAAACCAGTGCTTTTAACCACTGAGAGGTCACTCCAGCCCTAGTCAGGGTTTCTTTTGCTGGAATGAAACACTATGATCAAAGCAACTTAGGGAGGAAAGGGTTAATTTGGCTTACACTTCCACATTACTGTTCATCATCCAAGGAAGTCAGGGCAGGAGGTGATGTAGAGGCCATGGACGGGTGCTGCTTACTGGCTTGCTGAGCCATCTTACAGAACTCAGGACCACCGGCACAGGGATGGCATAAACTATGAAAAATGCCCTACACTGGATCTTATTGAGACTGAGGAAGAAGGATCATTTTTGGAGGGGGGGGGCAGAGCAATTATTTATTATGGTTTATTAAACTTTATTAAGGGGGAAAGGACTACTATCCAGGGTGGGAGAGGCTCTGGAGAACCAATACCGAGAAGGTCCCTTAAAGACCTCGATAGTGCCAGATCAGCTTGGGCAACATAAACGTTGCAGCTCAGATGGAAAGGAATCCTGGCAGTCAGGAGCCAAGGAACACTAAGTGCTATAGCTCAGATGGAAAAGTATTCTGGCAGTCGGGGGCCAGGGAATCTGAGTGTTACAGCCCGGATGAAAGAGTATTCTGGCAGTCAGGAACCAGGGAATAGCACAGGTTTCACTAAGCAGAGCAGGTTACAGCCCTGCTCTAGGTAGGGAAAGGCTTCCTCAGTGTAACAGCTCTGCTCTGGCAGGACAGGGCTTCCTTTCCCAGTGAAGTATTACAGCTTGGCTCTGTAGCAACACTGCTCTGCTAGGGGCAGGTCCCCCAGCGAAAGTGTTCAAGAGATCTATTGGGAGGGAAGAACCAGGAGAGTAGCTGCCTTTTCCAGGGTAGAAGAGCAGCTGCAAACTGAACAGGCACAGAGCTTATATAGGGCTTCTTAGGAGCAGTTTTCCCAGGTAGAAGAGGGATTGGCTAATTTTCCCTGTTCAGGGACTGCTTAGTTTAGTTGGTCGGGGCAGAGATGGCTGATTTCAGAGACAAACTGTGTTTCCTTCACTGACCTCTTAAAGCTTTTCAGCTCCAGTTTTGGGGCCAGGGCATATTTCTTTCACAGACTCTGATTCTAGAGCCAATGTGTGTTTCTTTGGCACAGGTTTTAGGGTCAGGGTGTATTTCTTTGGTTCTGGGTTCATGACTAAAGCATTCTTTCACTGGTTTGGGTCTCAGAGCCAGGGTGTGTTTCTTTCACTGGTTTTGGCTTCAGGGCCAGGGCGGGTGTTCTTTGGCTAGCCCTTTTCCCCTACAGTCAACAGAGTAAGGCTGTCACAGAAAATAAAGTTACCTTTTGTTTAAAGCCCAGTGGGTCAAGCATTTACTGAGAAAGCACGAACACTGGAGTTCATATCCCAAATGCCACACATAAAAGCCACGCAGAACTGCTGTCAATTGTAACCCTAGGGCCAGAGAGACCCAGAAAGGAGGATCAGTAAGTTGCTGACCAGCCAGTATGTCAGATCTCCAGCTTTCAGTTCAGGTGGAGACTCTGTCTCATAAATTAAGACGGAGCATGAGCAAGGAAGACGTCTGACAACAATCTCGGGCCTCCTAATGCAGCCACACACCACACACACAGGTTAGTAAGAATTGTTGGATGGTGAGATGGATCAATAAGTAAAGGTGCTTGCTGCCAAGCCTTACTACCAGAGTTCAATATCAAAGACCCACATGGTGGAAGGTGAGAGTCAAAGCCCTCAAGATGTCCTGGATCTCCCCATTGACACATAAACCACACAAACCAATGAACCAATGTAGGGGTTGGTGAATGCCCAACCCGTACATCCCCTGCACTCACTTTTACACTGGGGATGTTTCAAAGGCCCTCTGCTTATTCCTCCCACACCTGGGGAAACTGAAGTTGACTCGGACGCGCCCCTTGGCACAGCCCTGCCCGGATGCCCAGAAAGTCCGTCCCCTCTATTCTTAGCCCTGTGAATTCCAAGCGGGGCGGACGGTTTTGCTCACAGCTGAGTCACCGGGATCTCAAAAGAGTTTCCCTCACGTCCTTCCCGCCCGGTGACCGGAAAAAAATCGGACAGTCCAGGGGTCAGATCGTCACATGGCTCAGATGGAACAGGCGCAGTGAAAACCCCCGAGGTCGTCCCATTCTTGGGCCGCGCCACTGAGACGATGGGACAGAGGGTCTCCCTGGGTGTCTAAGCCCCGCCTCCGCCCGCAGCGGAAGCCGGAAGCAGCCGCAGGCCCAGCTAGCCCCGCGGCGTCCAACTCGGTAGTC
Organism: Dicrostonyx torquatus; assembly: GCA_028555095.1. NCBI lineage: Eukaryota > Metazoa > Chordata > Mammalia > Rodentia > Cricetidae > Dicrostonyx > Dicrostonyx torquatus. The sequence goes on from JAQHUG010000040.1 coordinate 3,300,359, forward strand.
TCGGAGGCTCGCAGGATGGGGGAGAAGATGGCGGAGGAGGAGTGAGTGCGCTGCTCCGGGTGGCGGAGGCGGCAGGGCCTGGCCGGCGGGCGACAACGGGCCTCTAGCGCCCGGGTAGAGTGGCCCTGGCCCAGTCGGCCGGGGTCGGCGGGGGGCGGGATGAGGACTTGGGCCCCGAGGTCATACATCGGCCTCCGCGCGCAGGCTTGTAGCGTAGCCGGGCGGAAGCGCGAACATGGTTCCCGCTCCCAGTTTCCGGTTTTCTGAGGTGTCCCAGGTGCTCCTCCTCCAGGAAGTCCTCCCATTGCCACACAAGCCTCCTTAACCATCAGCAACTTCAGTGTTTACGTCTGTCCCCAGACGGTTTCATTCATTCATTAGCTGCTGTTTGTCCGCTCCGCTTGCCTTTGGGCTCCAGGAGCTGCCCGCAGGGGGCGGCCGTTCTGCTATCGTGGGAGGCTTTGTGTGGGCAGAATGTTTTCCGACCCTGCCAAATGTTTGGAAGGAAATTGAGTAGTGTGAGGGGCGAGGAGTCAGCCCTGGAAGAAAAATGTCTTGTGACCCAAACCTTGAATCCCCGGGAGAGATAGGGAGGGTGACAAGTTCCAAAGCCTGAACCAAGAAAGGGCTGTAGTTCCGTGACTCCCCAGTTCAGTCCTCATCCCAGGCAGGAAAGAAAAGGGAGAGGGCCAGTACTTTGGAGTGAGGCGCTGGCCGCTGGTTGACAGTGTAGAGATCATCTTCCCATAATGAGGTGAGCTCCCGCTCTCTCTGGGCATGTGCCGCTGTTAGTCCATCTTCCTACTTGGCATCTCTTGCGCTATGTTACAAATTCCGTCTTTGGAATGAGCTCCTGAAAATGAACAAGGAACCCCCCTAACTTGTACTGGAATATCATTAATTTCAGGTATCTCTTGGCCAGTCAGGTACCAAGTCATGAACTCTCTGTGTATGTGTGCTGTCCCAGACGCTAAAGTAGGCCTTGGCCATTGAAGACTAAAGAGATAATGTGGGGTCAAATGGTACCAAGTGTGTGTTTGAAGCTTGGTCAGTTATGGAGTCTCTAGAGATCTGCTGTGTGACTAGATGCTGGAGTGAAGCCCTGCTCGGTGGATACCACCTGTTAGGCTCCCAATTGTGCCCCTACTGCATTAACTCGGAAACCTAACAAGAAGAGCAAGGACCGAAGCCTTGGTTAGCAACCCGAGCCTTCTGACATTCGAGAAGGGTTTGGCACGGTAGGTTAGGGCACCCTGAGCACAACAGCTGGGCAAACTCAGGTGACTTTTTCAGTTTATGGACATAATCTCAGAAGGACTGGGATCTAAGTTGTAGAGCCTTGCCGGCCACACACACGTCCTGGGTTCAAGCCCGAGTGACATACAGTGCATACAGAATCCGAGCAGAAAGTGGCTAGAACAGGAAAGGCTCCCAGTAAATAGTGTGGAACCTGGGGTGTGGGAGGCTCCAGTCCCACTCGGGGAATCTGTTTTGTTTTTCCTTTTTGAGACTGTTTCATGTAGCCCACAGGGCTGATCCTCAGCTCACTGTGTATCATCACTATGTGGCCTTGAACTCCTAACTTTCCCACCTCTGTCTCCCAAGTGCAGGGATTGCAAGTATTGGGTTTTACCATGCCCTGCTACCCTCACTAAGTTCAAAGGACAGACAGTGTTTTTTTTTCTTTTCTGTTGTTATTTTTATTGGTAAGGGGCCTACTGAGGATTGACCTGTAGAGTCTGGTGCATGCTGAGCAAGCCCTCTACAGCCAAACTGTTTTTAGTCATTTATTTGAGACAGGGTTTCGGTATGCAGCAAACTTGTGGTTCTCTTCTGTTGAGATTACAGGTGTGTGCCTCTTTTACTTATTTTGAGAAAGGGTCTCACCAAGTTTCTTAGGCTGACAATGAGCTCACTACCCCCTGCAGGTTTTTAACTTGTGGTCCTCCTGCATAACCTACTGTTTGCTTAGGCTCAGCATTTTTGCTTTGTTAGACAGGGTTTCGTGTTGCCCAAACTGGTTTTTAGCTGAAAATGCCCTCAAACTCTTGGTCTTTCTCCTCTTCCTCCTGAGTACTGGGATTATCGGTCTGTGCCACATACATCTGGTTTGTACAGAACTGGGGATCAAACCCAGGGCCTCATTGTTGGCCTTACCAGCTGATCTACATCCCTGGCCTAGACCCAGCCTTTTACATTTCTTTCTCCACAGGCCTGACCCCCTTCTTCCTGACCTCTGGATGGTCAAGGTCAAAGATGCTAGAGGTCACTGGCTGGGACATTTGTAGGCAGGGCTTCTCTCCCTCTTCAAGACCTGCCTACTATTTGTACCCTCAGGTTCTCAGTCAGTCAAGGTGTGTTTTGATCCCTTGAGCCTCTTCTTAATCTGACTCCCACTTGTGTGTTTCCAACAGGTTCTCCAACACAACCCATGAAAGCTTCAACTTCACCCTTCACACCACCCTGGGTGTCACCACGAGGCTGGTGCTCCCAACACCCGCCAAGCCCATCCTTCCGGTGCAGACAGGGGAGCAGGCCCAGCAGGAGGAACAGTCGAGTGGCATGACCATTTTCTTCAGCCTTCTTGTCCTAGGTGAGCACGCCCAGGGCTGTTAGTTACCTACCACATCAGAGGCTTAGCAGTTCTGAAAACCTTTAGTGCAATGTCTTGGCTTTTGAGGAAAAAAAAAAAATTTTCTTTTTAAAGACAAGATCTCTCTATGTTGTCCTAGAGCTTTCTTTGTTGACCAGGCTGGCCTCAAACTCATAGCGATCCTCCCACCTCTGCCTCCTGTGTGTTGGGTTTAAAGGGTGCGCCACTATCCTGGCCATGAAAAGTCTTTTGATCTGGACATGTGTGGTGGCTTGCATTTGTAATCCCTTGCTGGGATGGCAAAGACAGGAAGATCCCTTGGGGTCGTTGGCTAGTCAGTCTACTGGAATCAGTTATCTCAAGGCTGGTTGGAGACCCTGTTTCAAAGAAGGTGGGAAGCATTTTTGAAGATAACACCCAACATGTCTTCTGGCTTCCATCAGAAAACACAGATATTTACATTGTGAATCTGAATATTATGCCCAAGTTTCTGGTTCCCAAATAAATTCACGGAGCCTGATTTCCGATGCAAATTACATGAGGGTTTTAAATAATATTCAAACTTAAGTTTGGACCAACACTTTCCAGCACCCCAGCATGGTGGGTGCAGAAAGTGTGGCAGGAGCCCTGGGAGGGTAGAACTTTTAAAAGGGAAATGTCGTAATCAGGGGAGTTCATGTCTTGTTGTCTTGGGATTGGGTAAGGAGTACATAGGATAAGGTAGTTAGTTCTTGAACCCATTTGTTGTAAATGGGTGGAGAGGTGCGTGTTGTGTTCCCCAGCCGCCAGCTGCTGGCCCGCTCAGCCACTGGTTGCTTGCTTATGCCCGAAATAACCACATGAGAACTGTATTAATTCAAATACTGCCTTGCCCATTATCTCTAGCCTTTTCTTGGCTACCTCTCACATCTAAACTAACCCATTA
>JAQHUG010000040.1:3318609-3337805 GCA_028555095.1 Dicrostonyx torquatus
TTCCCAGCACCCACATCAGGTGGTTCAGAGCTGGCTGTGACTTCAGTGGGTCCAATACCTACTTGTGGGCATATGCACACGTACGTGTACAGCAGACTGTTAAATGTGGGTGCTATGACTCCCCGACACCAGCACTGACCCTCAGACTCTCAGCAGACATGGCTGCCCAGCAAGAGCCTTTTGCCACTTGTTTCTTAGAAATAAAACTTTATCTTGTACGTGGTTTTTGCTACTGGGAACCGAACCCAGGGCACCACAGGCAGGTGGATGCTCTCCCACTAAGCTGTATTCCCACCCACCTTTGGTTTTTTGAGGTAGGGTTTCTCAGTGTAGCCCTGATTGTCTTGGCATTTCCTCTATAGACCAGGCTGGCTCCAAACTCAGAGATCTGCCAGCTACTGTCTCCTGTGTGCTGGGATTAAAGGTATGTGCCACCACCCAGTGGAATTTTCATTTTGATCAGGCATCTTGCTGTGGTGCCCAAGGAGGAAGGAAGTGCTCAGATAGTTTTAGTCTTGGCTATCATGATATCACATGTTTCTTTGCTCTGATTGGTTGAGGGGATAAGACAGTCGGGCCAAAGGGAAGTGTTCCAGGGTGATGGGGTTTTGTTCTCCTTCCTGGTAGAAGTGAGAGAAGTTAGCCTCCCCTTCCTTTGGGATGTGATGCCTGGAGCACTGTAATCATCTTGCAATTACATGGCGCAAAGACAAAAATCAAAATACTGAGTCTGTCCAAGGGGACAGATGGGAAGACAGGAGTCTTGGTTTATTGTTGTCCTGAACTGACAGCCCATGTAACCTGGGGCTGGTGAGACAGTTCAGTGGGTAAAAGTGCTTGCTGCCAGCCTGAGTTTAATCCTCAGCTTCCACACGGGGTAGAAGGAAACAACTGACTTTTTTTTATTGTTAAAAGAAAAATTTACATTTACTCCCCTTGTGCCAGGCCCTCCCACTCCCCCAATACCCCTCCTCCCTCCCCCTGCTTCCTTAAGAGGGGCCAGGGTACCCTGCCCAGTGGGAAGCCCAACAACTGACTTCTTTAAGTTGTACTCTGAGCTCTACACACTACAGCATGAAAGCCACTCCTCCATAAAATATATTAACTAATTTTTAAGTGATGGGAAATGGACTTCTTCAGCTGGAACATGGTGTCACATATGTTGAGGTGGCTCCTTCAAGACTGTCTGACTGTTGTGCCAAAAACAACTCCACAGTAGGCTGAAAGGAAGCAGACCTGTCCCCTTGGGTATATGTGGCCTTCAGTCCCCTTAGCACATATTGGCCTTTTGTGTTGAGGTTAAGAGGACCTCCGTCCACACTTAAAAGCACTTCCCCTTCCACTTTCCTGTGCTTTGAGCGAAGGCCTAGCTGTCTTTTCACTTGCTCCAGAAAACAGTTCCAATTGTGTGTCCTTAAGAGGGTTCCTTGACCTGGTTCAGAGCTGTCTGGCTGTCTGTGTTTCAGGGCATTACTCACAGGAGCAGAGTTGACTCAAAGACAGTAGCATCACCAAAGCCCACCCCAGCATGGGCTTCAGCTCACCAAGGGGAAATCGGCCGTGCAGGCCTACCAGCAGCTTAGCAGGTACAGCTGGCATTTCCAGGCAGCTCAGCTGATCTGTGCTCCTTCCAGATAGCTCACAGCTGCTGGGAGAGAGAGAGAAAGGCAGGCTTTTTAAAGGGGAAATGGCCCTGGTAGAAGGCCACATATCCAAGAGAATATATGGGCAACATGTATGGACTTGATAATTTTGCTTTGTTTGTTTGTTTGTTTTTCCAGACAGAATCTCACTATGTAGCTCAGGCTGTCCTGGAACTTTCTATGTAGACCAGGCTGGCCTCACATTCACAGAGATACATCTGCTTCTGCCTCCTGAGGTGGGATTAAAGGTGTGCATCACTGTTGCCAGTGTGTTTTTTAAAAAATAAAAGAAGAGGGCACAAAGTTGAATAACATTGCAGAAAATAAAGGAAAAAAACAAACAAAAATCAGAGGTAGAAGGATCAGGAGTTGAAGGCTCTCCTAGTTACACAGTTTGAAACCGGCTTGTGCTCACCTCTACCTGCCCTTCCCCTGTAAACCACACACAGCAGTTGTTTGTGTGCCCTTGCTGCTGTGCCACGTAGAGGTCAGAGGACAACTTCTGGGAGTCGGTTCTCTTTGTAGCCTGTGAGTCCTGGGTTAGAAATATCATCAGGCTTAGTGGTAAATGGCTTTACCAGCTGAGCCACTCCACCCCTACCCCCATTTGTGAATGATAGAACTAAGAATAAGCAGTATAGGACATGGCTGGCCTATAACCTTCTGCTGTTTTCCATTGAAACTGGGTGGTCCAGAGAGGGTGACCAGCCGTGAGCCCTCCACACCTGGCATAGCAGTGACAAGAGTTTTCTTCTCCCCACACACCTTAAATTTTGCCGTGGTGTGATTGCCTGAGATATAAGTGGGAAACTCAGTGATATGCCCCACTTCCTGGCAATTCCTGTTCTTATTTTCAGGCCTGGACCTGCAGAGCTCTAAGACAGCCTGCTCTAGTGGGCACCACCCAGTCTAGGGCACTGCCCTGTCCAGCCAGGTAACCTTAGGCTGTGTTCTACTCAACTTTGCTTTTCTCCCTTCCAGGTATTCTCATGGGAGCAGTTATAAAAATTATAGAGTTTAAAAAGCTGGCAAATTGGAAGGTAGGTTTGACATAATCACAGCTTTTGCTTGTCATTGTGTGTGTGTGGATGCATGAGCACATGTATGGAGACCAGAGGCCAATAGTCTTGGGTGTCACATGTTTCTCTGATGCTGTCCACCTTATTTTTAGAGAAAGGTCTCTCCTGGCCTCGAACTCATTATGTAGGCCAGGCCGGAAGGCCATGAAGCTAGAAACCATCATGTCTCTGCATCCTTGGTGCTGGGATTCCAAGTATGTATCTTATCTTTATGTTTAATTGCCGGGGATAGATTCCTCCTCCTCTGTCTCCTGAGTGCTGAGATTAAAGGAGTTGCCACCAGACTTGGCTTGGTTTGTTTTTTCGAAACAGGGTTTCTCTATATCCAGGAATTGTCAATCCTCCTGCCTCAGCCTCCCAAGTAACTGGGACTACAGGTGAATGCCTGGGCGGTCGTTGGTTTAATGTGGTGCTGAGGATGGAACTCAAGGCCTTGAGCATGCTAAGCATGGACTTTACCACTGATCTGTACCCCTATAGCCTATATTTGTTTTCTAAATAGATTAGATGCAGATGAAGTCAGGGGTACTCTAGGGGCAGAACCTAGTACTGTAGCCTGGACTACAGATTAAGGTTCTTGTGAATACTTAGGGTTTGAAAAGACCCAAGTGGGGTGTGGGTTGAAAGGTGACTGTGGTTAAGAATACTTGCTCTGTTGTGAGGACCTGGTCTCAGTGCCCATGCTGGGCGGGCAGTTCACAAACATCCATTTGCTCTCCGGGGACCTGACCCCTTCTTCTGGTCTATGCACGCATGCACGCACCTACTTTTTTGAGATTTATATATGTTTTATCTGCATGTATGTCTGTGTATTACATACATGTATGCCTGGTCCCCACAGAAGCCAGAAGAGAGCATCAGATCCTCTGGAACTGGAGTAACAGATGGTTGTTAGCCTGCATGTGGGTACGGGAATCAAACCTGAGTCCTCAAGAGCAACCAGTGCTCTTAAGCTCCGAGCTGTCCCTCCATCCCCAGGACAAATCTTTAAACGAAAAGAAAATTAAGAAAATGAAGTTTAGTTTTCTTGTCTTTTGTTTTATTTTTGATGGCCTGTCTTGGGACATGGCCAAAAGGTGCATGGAACCTTCCCATCTGGTCTTCTCTGGTCTGTCCTCTTCTGACTTGCAGGAGGCTCCCTTAGTTCAGGGAGCATAAGGCCTTGACTTCAATCCCTAGCACCAAGAAAACATGAAACAGCAAATACATTGTCTCTGGGTCCATGCCCTTGTCATCTGCCTGTGTCCTTTCCTCACTTCTGTTCGTACCCTGACCTTGGAAGACCCTATTTCCAAGTTAGGTCACAGTCTGAACTTTCTGGTGGACTGGATCGAGGAGGGGAACACTGAAACTCTACTCTAGATAGCTCATCCTCTCCCAGGAGCTCTGGATGCTCGCCCTCCAAAGCATCCACAGGGCTGTTCGCCAGCGATCAGTGATTTATTGTCCCTGCCTGGTTTGTCACCAGGTGGCTGCTTCAGTGATGTGCATTTCTGCCCTGAGCAAAGGACTCCTCAGCTCTGCACTGACTGATAGCTAGGTCTCATGGTTGTGCACTCCCACTACTGAGTGTCCTCCCTTTTTGACTTCATAGGAGGAAGAAATGTTTCGCCCCAACATGTTTTTCCTTCTCTTGCTCCCACCCATCATCTTTGAGTCAGGATATTCACTGCACAAGGTAAGGTTCACCTAAGGGTGGGGGTAGGGTGCCCCATCAAGTTCAGTACCTTTAACAGCAGTGACTCCTCATTCCTGGGGAAGAACTGACTGATATGCTGATTCTGCATGCAGTCTGAGCTTCTGGGGCGGCAGTTTGAAGGTTGGCAGCCATGACGGTGCATCAGGCTGCATTAGCAGAAGGCCTCCCTTTTTTTTTTTTTTTTTTAAGATCTCATTGTGTGTCCCTGGTTAGCCTGGACCTCACTGTGTCTCTGCTTCCTGGGTGGTAGGATTAAAAATGTATACCACCACACCTAGCCACAGTGCATCCTCTTAACTTTTAAGCCATTTCTCCCCCCACCCCCACCCCAGAGGATACTCTTGAAGTAAACCTGACCCTAGTAACAAGGAGCAGAAATCTTGGTCACTGAAACCCTTGATGCCTCCTACGTGGAGTCTGTGAGGGTCTAGTAGCTTTATTTCCTTCTCATGTGGGAATGATTTTTCTCTTTTATGGTTTAGGTTCTTTAGAGTTAGGGTCTAAGATAGCCCAGGCAGCCCTGGCACTTTCCATGTGGCTGAGAATAACCTTGAACTTCTGATCCTCCTGCTTACATCTCCCAGGTGCTAGGATTACAGGCATATATGTCCCAGCCCCTGGTGTATGCGGTGCTGGGGTAACGCAAGGCTTCCTGCATGCTAGGCAAGCACTTTACCAGTTTAGCCCTGCCCCCCGGCGAGCTTTCTGCCTCTCTATTTGATGCTGCTATTACAGCATAAAGGACTGGTTTTTTTGTTTTTTGTTTTGTTTTTTGAGATAGGGTTTCTTTGTAGCTTTTTGGAGTCTGTTCTGGAACTAGCTTTTTGTAGCCCAGGCTGGCCTCGAACTCACAGAGATCCGCCTGCCTCTGCCTCCTGAGTGCTGGGATTAAAGGCGTGTGCCACCACCGCCCGGCCATAAAGGATTTTCTAACTGAGCGAAAATGAGGGCATGGCCCCTCCTAGGTATGGTTAAGGTGAAGTCTTTAAATATGAGGGAGATGACAGCCAGAGGCATCAAGAAAGGTCCAGACCAACCATGGCTAGCAAAATAGACAGGGTCACAAGAGGAGAGAGAAGGGGAGAGAGAGAGGGCAAGCTGATCAAGAGAGATCCAAGAGCAGAGCCCAGAGCCTGTGGCCAAATGGCTGAAGAAAGAGAAGTGGGGGAAGGGAAGGGGAGCTCAGGGACTGGAGAGGTTTAGGGTAGGGGACTGGGTGAGAAGTGCTGGGAGGAGCCTGGACTCTGTAACAGGTGTTTGTGATGCTGAAGAGCCTGGCAGGCAGCTTCCACTTTGATGTGGTAGTAGGCACTCAGCTTTTGTCCCAGGTTTCTTTGGTACCTAACACTGACCATTGTTCTGATCTTGGAGTTTAGTTGACTTCAGAATGCACCTTTTAATTGAATAAAAGAAAACTGGGATAGTGTGGATTTAGACTGAGACCAAACATGGACCATGGTTGATTTTTTTTTTTTTTCCACACCTGTGAATTGAGCCTCGTCCATATGACTGATGTCATTGTTCCTCCTGAGCCTTCAGCCCTTTGAGAAAGGCATTTGTCAGTCGGCTTTACATAAGTGAGGGCTGCAGTGCTGCTGGCATTGAAAGAACACAGCCAGATCCCTTATGACAGCCAGCGGGGAGGGGAGCACAGGACCAGGGAGGACCGCTCTGCAGGAGCTTTAGCATAACGTACACAAAGCAGGATCAGGGCACATCCTGTACCCAAGGTGGCATGCTGATTCATGAAGGCACAGGCCTTCCCAGGTTCAGCTGGGGTTGGGGCTCATCTCGAGTACAAGTGGGAATCAAGGGAGAGGCAGCACCATCCGTCTGAGCTTTTGCAGATTACTCTGGAAGCTGTACACAGTAGAGGGAAAGGGACTGGGAACAGGTGAGACTGGTTAGTTCTTGCCTTGGCTTAGGATAAGGGACCTGTGAGACAGGGAAGCTGGGAGACGGCGGCAGGGATTCCAGCCAGCAGGGCAGGCAGGGGTGCCCTGACCTTTGCGGGAGTGTCCAGCCTTGGAGAAGGCACAGTTGGGAAAAGGCTATTTTGGCTTCCCTGGCTCACCAGTTGGCCTCTTGTCTCTCTGTTCCCCCTTCCCAGGGGAACTTCTTCCAGAACATCGGCTCCATCACCCTCTTTGCTGTCTTTGGAACAGCTATCTCTGCTTTTGTAGTAGGTGGAGGAATTTACTTTCTGGGTCAGGTAAGAAAAGCACCCCTGATAACCTTAAAGATCTTCTATTGGAGGGTAGTGCAGGGTGGGGCAGGAGCTGCCTGGTAGTGTGTGCCCTCCTTGGAGGAAGTCCCCGCTCATGCATGTGTCTAGGGCATCTGGAATTGAGGGGACTGTCATAACCCCCAGATACTTGATTCTACTTCAAACCAGTCTCTTCCATTGGAATGCCATGAAGCGAGTAGTGTGCAGTACTGCAGCCTGAAATGATACAGGTGGCGGTTGTGTTCTCAGGACAACTGCAGTAGGGCCGAAAGTTGTTCTTGGGTGAAGATTTGCCTTTAAACCAGAGCTGGCTATGAACCTGTTCTCTCAGTTCCCATGATGCTCCTTGCCATTGTGAGCCCTTCAATAAGGCAGCAGCCCAGGCTTTGGCCTTCACATTCGTTTACTTCAGCTAGAACGAAAGCCTCGGAAGGTGGCACTCAGACCTTCACGGTGCGTGCTGTGCTGTGCTGTGCAGCACCTGTTCTTGTGTGCAGAAAGCTGAGCCACCCGGTGCTGAGAACAAACCAAGCTGAGGTACAGCAGATTGCTGTCCAGGTGGCTGCTGTTTCTCTTGGTAGCCACAGCCTATTCCTGCTGAACTGTGTTACCTTCATGGCTGACTCAGCAGCCAAGATCAAGTCTGCCCTGCAGCTTTCCTGATGCTCGCCTTTGCTGTGTTCCCTCGGGGTCAGGGGAGCCCCCTTTTGAGCAGAGGATCATAGCTGCCAGGCTGGAAGAAGGAGAATTGTGCCCATCCTTGGGTCTAGGTGCCCGTGCATGCTCACAGCAGCCCTTTGGGGTTTCCTTTCAGTGGGGAATGAAGATAATGTCCTTATTAGTTGATAAGAAAGCACTGATGGACATTTTCTTGGCTGTTCTCCAGGGAATTTTTTTGTGTGTGTCTGTGTGTTTGTGTGTTTTATTTTACAGGCTGATGTAATCTTTAAACTCAACATGACAGACAGGTAAATCTTTCACACTGTAATTTTCTCATGCAACTGCTGTTCAGGCCTGGGACATTTTCTGCACGTGGCTTCCTGGGTGTGGTCCTTTCCTCTCCTCCTCTGCCTGACTTGCCAATGTTTCCAGTATAGAATCTATTCTGAATTAATTATCTCTGAAATGAATCAAAATCATATTGAGACTTTTAAAGACCCCTGGTCACAACATCGTTGATTGAAATGATTGCTCTCATTTATGCTTTGGAGGGAATGACTGGCCAGTTAACTACCCACCCATATCCCAGTCACATCATATACAAACAAAAACTTCAGTTTTCTTTATAGACATTGTGGAAGGAGGTTGCCTTCCCAATAAGTATGGAATGGGAGAGAGTGACTCTAAAATTCCCACCAGGACTAGGGAAGCAGGCAGGACCCGGCCTTGGGATGGACATCCCCTCTATCTGAAGCCACTCCAGAAGACACTGCAGTGACCTTCTGCTCAGGAGGCTCTTAAAATCTTCTTAACCCACTCAGGGAGCAGCAGCTTGGGCAGCTGCATCCCAGAAGGCACCAGGTCTAGAGTTCCAAAAGGACCCTAGCCCAGTGCAGTTGAGAAGTCTGGATTGTGCCTGGCTCTGTGTACCTGTGTCCACTCTCAGCACCTTTCAGTGGCCAAGTGGGAAGCTGAGGAAGAAAGCCAAGTAGTCAGTTCTAGATCATTCCTGTGAACTGAGAATGTCAGACTTTAGCTAAAGTGTAGCATCTTGGACCAAGGCCTCAGAACCTGTTCATGGAAATGGGCCACTGATAACAAGCTTGGTCCCCAGTGCCCATCCTTCACCCTCCCCAGGCAGGAGAATTGGAGCTTTTGTTGTTTAAAAAAAAGAAAAAGTATTCCTTGTTTGTTTGTGACAAGGTCTTATTCTGTAGCCCAGGTTGCTCTGAAACTCAATATGTAGCGCAGGCTGGTCTCCAAACTTGAGGCAGCCCTCATGCCTTAGCCTTCCAAGTGTTGGGATTACAGATGTGTTAGCAGCCCAGAAAGTTTGATACATAGACAAGCAGCCGGAGTCACCTTCCTTCCTACCGGAGGAACCTGAAGTACAACAGAACCAGGACTTGGTGTTTTCTAGGTGTGCTGGAAAGGAAAGGAAATATCCAGAAGACTCTTGACATTAAGAAAGGTGTGGGCTCTGCCTACTTTGGGGGATACTTGTGTAAAAGCAGTGTTGATCATTGTCTAGAATGAAGTTAAAGCCAGGAGTTGGACATTTGGGTGGAGAGACAAAAGCAATACCTTTGGCTGAGTGGGTAGACCTCCAGCCAGCCTTCCCCTTTGTGTTGGAGGCTCTGTGCATTGGATGGAGACTGCTGTATAGGACAGCAGAACCTTAACAGAGGGGAGTGACCAGGGTAATGGAGGTCTGAGGGTGGCCATAGGTGAGCTCTGCTGTCTGCAAGGGGCAGCACTCCTCATCTCCTCCTGATCGCCATGTGAACACATGGCCTGCAGTTACTAAATGTTTAAAAAGTTTTTCTTGGGGCTGGAAAGACGGCTCAGAGGTTAAGAGCACTGACTGCTCTTCCAGAGGTCCCAAGTTCAACTCCCAGCAACCACATGGTGGCTCACAACCATCTGTAATGAGATCTGGTGCCCTCTTCTGGCCTGCAGGCATACATGTAGACAGAACATGGTATACAGAATAAATAAATATTAAAAAAAAAGGTTTTCTTGTGCTGGGGATGGAGCCCAGGACCTCATGTGCTCGGCACATGCTACATGTATGTGCTGCTGCTCTGCTTTACAAAAACCTTCAGGCCAGACATAATGACCCACACCTTTAATCCCAGCACTCCAGAGGTAGGTAGATTTCTGTGAATTTGCGGCCAGTCTGATCAGAGAGTTCCAGGACAGCCAGAGCTGTTATACAGAGAAACCCTGTCTTGGGGGAAAATAAATAAATAAATAAATAAATAAATAAATAAATAAATAAATAAATAAATCTAAACTTCTCCTTAGCCAAAAGGAAGTCAGTTTCTCTCTCCCTCTCCCCTCTCTCCCTCTTTCCTTCCTTCCTTACTTCCTTCCTTCCTTTCCCTCTCTCTCCTTCCCTCTCTTCCTCCTTTCCCCACACACACAGACAAACATACACAGTATGGATTTTAGAAAACTAAGTTATAGGTGTTTCCTGGGACTTTTCCAATTTTGTTTTTCTTGGCTTCTTTTTTTAGGTGGTTTTTGTTGTTGTCATGTAGTGCATCATGTAGCCCAGACTGACCTCAGAGCTGCTGTGTAGCTAAGGATGACCTTGAATTTCTGATCAAGTTCTGGGATTATAAATGTACACCACCATACCTTGCTTCAGTTTTACTGTTTGCTTTTTGAGCCTGGATACCCCTATGTAGCCCTGGCTGAGCTGGAACTCACTTTATACTGCAGGCTGCCCTTGAACTGGAACTTAGGGAGGAGGTTCGCTGTCTGGCATTAATGTTGTGCCACGCCCAGCCCGTTGCTTCAGTTTTTGAGTGTTGACAACACCAGTTTTCCCACAGACCCACAGGCTGCCTGTCTCGCCTCTGCTCTTCCGAGAACACAGCCATGGCCAGTGACATGAGCCTGGCCACAGGTATCTCTGCTGGCGAGAGTTTGCCCTTTGTAGACGACAACAACTCTCCAGCTTGTCCCTGTTCCTCCCCAAGTCCGGCCCTGTCCATCTTTCCATGTTTTGTTGGTGTCACTAACTCTGAGGGAGAGAATAAAAGAACATGTTTTTAGCTTGAATCCTTTCGAGGACTGAGTCCTGACAGTGGATGTGGAACCACTGCTGGCCAGATCCAGGCCTTTGGAGGCCTCAGGGCTCATGGTCAACCCTTGCCAACTGAGTTCCCTGTGGGCACCACTGTCCTGTGCTGGCTTTTCCACAAGGCATGGCCCCAGTTTTGTATTCTGAAGAGTATGACTCAAACATCGAGACCCTGTGTAGCGAGCACCTGCAGCGCCTCCCGACCTGCATCCAGCATCTGTGTTAGCGTTCCCTCTGTCCATCCCTCCCCAGGCATGCCTGTGGGCCCTGATCCCAGAGTTCTGATTAAGAGGCTGTAGTAACTGTAACAAAGTAGCTTGGCCAGGCATCTCTCTGTGTACCTGCAACCGGTAGGAACGAATTTCACATCAAAAAGGGTTTTTGCCTCATAGGGCTGAAGTGTCTCAAGCATGATGGCCCTAGCTCAGCACCCTCCAGGACACTCTCCTCTCAAGGGTCTCAGACCAGCTCTCCCCTCGCTGGTGTCCACCTCACGTGGAGCACAGGCAGCTCCAGGCACTTCTCACTTAGGGTCAGTCCAGTCCTAGTGACCTGGCAAAACTGGTCCAACCTTGTGTACTGTACCCACTCCCTAGAAAGTGGGAGGACAGCACCCAGAGGCTGTGGGTGTTGGGTAGTGAGACCAGAGACTGTGTCTAATGCACTCCATACAAGTCCCCTGCAGAACACAGCCCACTGTGGCCTCCTGTGACACAGTTGAGCTGTTCATCTTCCTTGATGTTACTGTGGGTGATATCTCCCAAGTGCTGGGGTTTCAAGTGTGTACCCCTAAGCTGGTTTGTGATGCATGGGATCAAACCGAGGGCCTCCAGCATGCTTAGCAAGCACTGTAACCCAGCCCACATTGTGCTTCCTAAGTTGACCTGGGCCTTGCTTATTGCTACACTCTCCCTCAAGGCCAGAGGCACTGGCTGTGAACTAGACAGTCAGTGGTGAAGGGCTTGGGGCCAGATCCCACGTGCTAAGGAGATGTTCACTGGTGAGCCCTAGGAGCTGAAAACCTGGTAGGCAGATGACCAGTATTCGGGCATTGGACCTTATGATCAAGCGCTGCCTATGAAACCTGAGGGCCCAACTTGCAGTCAACAGACCAGGCTGCATCCCTCGGTGGCTGCTCGCTTTTGGCACCTTCTTGGATGTTGCAAATCTAAGTGGAGGCTGGTCTTGGTCTCAATTGGCACAATTGACCTGGTGGTAGAGCAGAGGTCAAAGCCTACAGTTTATAGGATTTTCTGGCTGAGAAAGCTGGGAAGCATGTGCTAGGGTGAGAAGCTTTCTGGGCAGCGTTGGCCAGAACAGAGTACAGCACTGCTGCTGGGATGCAGGTACTCTCAGCACTGTGTCTAAGCCTCTCCGCTCCTGTGCTAGGTAGGGGTCGTGGGAAAGCCCACCCTCTCTCCTGGCCCTTGAGCTGCCATCTCAGCATCATGTCCAGAGCGCATCTGTGTGGACCCAGCACCATGCTTTACAGAATCTGCCTTGCTTTTCTCCTTGCAGTTTTGCATTCGGCTCCCTGATATCTGCGGTTGACCCAGTAGCCACTATCGCAATTTTCAATGCACTGCACGTGGACCCTGTGCTCAACATGCTGGTGTTTGGAGAAAGCATTCTCAACGATGCAGTCTCCATTGTCCTTACCAAGTAAGTAGGAGAGAGTGGAAGGTCCCAGCACCACTCTGATGCCACTACAGAGGTTAGTCCCATGTGATCGGCTTTCTACTGCCTCTGCATCGACTGTGTCTCAGCCAGGCTGCTGCAGGAAGTTGTGTCTGTGTTTCTCAGCATCCTGGAAGGGCTTCTCAGAGGTGACATCCCAGGTTGCACCTCATAGCCTCTTTTGCAGTGGGTCTGTGGTATGCTTTCTTGATGACCGGTGGCAACCAAGTGAGGGATTAGTGTTCAGGCAGCATTGCTAGAGTAGTGAGTGCAGTGTGGGCCAATGTTGCGGGCTGGCTCAACCCTGTTAGAGGCCATGGTGCCATGTCCAGCTCCAAAGAGACCAACAGCTTACAGAGGGCAGGAGTGGAATTCCAAATGATTGTGAACTGCAGTGTGGGTTCTGAGAATCAAACCAGAGTCCTCTAACTGCTGAGCCGTCTGTCCAGCTTCCTCCAGCTGTGAGATAAAGTCTCATGTAGCCCAGGCTAGCCTCAGATTCACTATGTAGACAAGGATGACTGTGACCTGCTGTTCCTCCTGCCTCTACTTCCCATGTGCCAGGGTAAGAGTCCTGCTCCACCACATGAGGTTTAAAAATGAAAGTCCATGTTCCCTGGGGTTGCTGCCTTTGATGGAATCTGAAATCTGACATGTTACAAGGCAAAGCACAGGTTTTCCTGTTGACCCCATCCAGCCATGTGCCTTTCTTAGCTCCCCAACAGATTATGTCCCCCGTGATAATGTGATGGTAATAATGGCCTTGGCCTCACGTTGAACTGAAGGACTGACTAGGTGGGTAAATGCAACGCCATTTGAGAGGCAGCCTACCTTCTCTAGCCCTGCACTGTTCTTATGAGGTCACCTCTTTACCACCTGCTGCAGGCAGGGCTTGGCAAGCAATGCACAAATGCAAGAAGTCCTCCTCTGACCTTAAAACAGAGCCAGACTTCAGAATGTGTCTGTTATTCTAAGGCTAATACATATTCTTCATAAAAAGGTAGAAAATGTTGGCACGCAGTTATTATCCTTAAAGTGGAGGTGAGAGGGTCAAGAGTTCAAAGTCACTGAGCTTTAGTGACTCACACTCGGGAGGCAGAGGCAGACAGATCTCTGAGTTCGAGGCCAGCCTGATCTACTGAGTGAGTTCCAGGACAGGGAGGGCTATACAGAGAAACCCTGTCTCAAAATAAAATAAAACAAAACTGTCTATGGTATCATCACTTTCTGGGTGTCACTTTACTGTCATGTCACCCACTGCCCTCTCACTGGCCTTCTTACACCCCTCTTGATAGAAATGCCTGTAGATTTAGGTAGGAAATGGTGAGCATCATACATATGGCCTTTAGAGCTGGTTTTCTTCTGTAAGATATTTCCTAAAAGTTTAACTTGGTTGGTACAGTGCTTACCCAACATGTACAAAACCCCGGGTTCCGTCCAGAGCAGCACGTACAACGTGCATGGCAGCACATACCTATAATCCCAGAATTTGGGAAATAGATGCAGAAGGACCAAAAGCTAAAGGTTATCCTCTACTACATAAGGAGTTTGAGGCTAGCCTGGGCTACCTGGGACCCTGTGTCCAAAATAGGTTCTGTTCTGAAAGCTTCTTAGCTCTTTGACCACATGCCATCTCCTGGTGTACACACTAAGTGTTGTGGTAAGGAATTGCCTGCTTGTAGGTGATGGCATGAACTATTTTTAAGTTTAGGAGCAGAACTCAATTGCTTTGCCTCTGATTTCTTTGAAAACAAGTCTGTCAGTAGGAAAATATCAGTTTTCTCAGGCCTCTGTTGCACAACTGCCAAGTTGAAGAGATATTTTTAAAACAAATGGGAAAGGTTGTCATCATTACACATCTTACTGGAAGAGTGGCTTCGATGGCCACCCACATTAGTTCCTGCAGGTGGCTCTGGATTATGTATATCTAGAATGGGCAACTTCCTTTTTTATTGTCAGGGCCACCTCCATTACAGTCAGATTCTCTGGACAGCAAATGTTCTAAAGGTTGTGTACCTTCTGCCTATGTGGTTTAGATTTCAGTTGGGTGTGACTTCCTTGGTCCATGGTGGACCAAAGAGGAGTGGCACACAAGAGAGGGGCAGAGGCAGGAATGCCATGGAGGATTCCAGAAAGGGTGTCTTATGCTCCAGGCCAGTGAGCATTTTCAGACAGAAGCAGGAAGAATGGAGATTGGAGATGAAAAGAAGGCTTGTCTCCTTTTCATTGGCCTCTGAACTTCCAAATCCAGCTGCTGTCCCTCCTGGTTCTGAGGGGATGCTTGTTAACGACGGTTCTTTCCAAAGTGCTCAGGGCCTCCTTTCAGTGTTGCCAGAAAGCAAAGCCCTTCTGGTTCTTCTTTAACTCCTGGGTTATTTTTAGCTTTATTTATTTACTTGGTTTGGTGATTTTATTATTACTATTTTTTGAGACACAGTCTCCTGACACAGGCTGGCTTGAACTCCTGATCTTTCTACCTCAACCTCCTAGTAGCTCCTTTCTAGCTTTAATTTGCTGTTATCACAGTTTTTCCTTTTGTCAGTTGCTGGGGAGGAAACTCCATCTTATACCCTGAGGGTGTCAGTCTGCTTTAATTTCTTTGGTGTCCCTGTAGGCAGAGGAATGCTTGTTCGTTTCCCGGCTGCCCACACCTGAAATAATCACACAGAAAATATATTAGTTACAACACTGCTTGGCTAATCACTTAATTGCATTGCTAGCTAGCTCTTATACCTTAAATTAACCCATTTCCATTATTTTATATTTTACCACGAGGTTCGTGATTTACTGGTAAGGTTCCTGAGCATCAGACTCCTTCAGTGACTACATGGCATCTCTCTGATTCCACTTTCTTTTTTCCTCTATCTCTGCTTGGAATTCCTGCCTTGCTCTATTCTGCACTGTAATAGGCCTAAAACAGCTTCTTTATTAAACAATGGTAATAAAACATATTCACAGCATATCATGATCCCAAGGCACCTGCTGGTCCTTGGCTATGGCAGCCAGTTATTCTGTGGAACTCTGCTCCCTGCTCTAGTAAGCAGGCAGCAGATTAGTGTGTTCCAACCAGAAATACAGAATGCTGAGCTGCACAGGGAGACTTGAGGGAGTGTGTTCATGAGGGACACTGAGATGGATAACTAGGGTGATAAGTAGTTTGTTGGGAAAGTTGCTAGCACCGTGGATACCAGAGGCCATGGTGAGGGCTCCAAGAACCTTTCAGGCTCTAGCATCAGAGATACCATGCAGGGTCTGGAGGAGTTAACCCATGAGGCAGAAGTAGAAGTTTAATTTTTACACTTTTCTGAGGATGGAAAGGTTTCACAACATAAGCCTGGATGGAGGCTCTCTGATACCCAGGTAGGAGGCAGGGGAGGGAGTGGGAACAGCATGTACGGCCACCAATAGGCCCTGGTTCAGGGAAGTCTGTTATCCAGGCACTCCCAGTGTCTCAGCAGGGTGTCTGTAGGTGACAGAGGGGGGAAGCTGTTTATGTCCTGAGCAGCAGCTGGGCTCTCCCACTGCATTCTTACAGTTGTGGGTGTGTTCAACCAAATCAGCTTCCAGCAAGAGCCCTAGTTGATCTGCTGGGAAAGAAGGAGTAAAGGAGATGACACAGGAGCCCAGAAAACTTAGGTGATGAGTTCTTTTCAGTTAATACTTTTATTTATTTTGTATGTATGTGTGCACCTATATGCACACAGTCCTGAATTGGAACTCAGAGCACATCCTTCCGCAGTTGACGCTCAGGTTTTGCCGCAGGCCCCTCTGTCTTCTGGGCCATCTTGCTGCCCTCTGAGGGCAGACTTTTATTTGTGAGACCTCTCAGAACTGTTTCATATTCCTCCAGCCTGTGCAGCTATCACCAGGGATCTCAGGTCATCTGACCAAGTTATCTCTTCATCAGATAGAACACCAGTTAGTGAAGCTGAATGGCTCTTAGTTTGTTGCCTGATTCCACAGACACACATGAGTACATCTGATAGGCTGCGCTGTGCTCTGGCCTGGGACACAGAACAGGATAGAGAGAGTCCCACTGTAGTTGCCACACGCTCTGAAGGAAGAACTGGCTCAGAGGGAACTGGAAATGGGTTGACCTGCTCAGGAAAGGTGTTTAGGGAAGGAGGGGACTGTCCCAAAGGACAGGTAAGTTAGCAGAGCCAGGGACAGTGAAGAACTCCCTGCAGAAAGAGGCCAGTGCCCATGTAGGACACCACAGAGGAGAAAGAACTGGGCAAGAACAGTCATGGACTGGCCATGCTGAAGCTTTGGAGCAGCTGTTCTTGGCAAGTGTGTGTTAAGGGGATCCCTTCAGCTGCTGATGCACAGCTGTCTTGAAGACAGATGTTGCTCAGAGAAGGGTGGAGGTGTGGCCTGTGAACAGATAGACCCAGGATGGAGAGCAGAGGACCCTTTGTGATGTTATCAAGAGCAGCTCTCTATTAATGGTGCTCTTCCTTTTGGGAACAAAGCCACTTTGACTGGCTTCCCACAGCTGCTTTGGCACAGTGAAAGGGAGGACCTTCTAGCTCATCTCTGGGCTCCCTGAGTCCTTCTTCCTCTCAGCCCAAAGCCCTGTCTGGGGCTTTATGGTAATATTCCTATACTCAAAATGGTTGAGAGGTGAAGCCTTCAGGGTGAACCGCTGGCCCTCCCATCAGTGATCCATGGGCCCTACACTGGCTGCTGCTCTCCCACGTCCTCCCCCACTCAAGCTCCCTACCCCTGGGCAGTTTCCTTAGCCTGAGAACCCTTTCTCTTAAGTGGAAACCCAGTCTACATTGAGTCAGGAACCTTCCTCAATCACCCTCTCCCCAGTCTGAATTAGATGCCCACCCTGTTTTTACTGCCCTTTGCCCTTCCCCCTCATTCCCAGGGCAGCTCCTGGGGACATCACCTTTGCCCTCACCTCTGAGCCCCAGAAACCGCCTGGACAAGTAGGTGACCGTAGAACATCGAGTGATGGACAGAATGCGGGAAAGAAGGGGGATCTGGAAGGAACAGTTATGCTCAGAGCTGAGGCTGAGGACTCCATCTATAGCACTTTAACTTTCTGTTTCCTTCTTTTCCTAGCACGGCTGAAGGTCTAACAAGAAAACATATGTCGGATGTCAGTGGGTGGCAAACGTTCTCACAGGCCCTCGGCTACTTCCTCAAAATGTTCTTTGGCTCTGCAGCACTTGGCACTCTGACTGGCTTGATTTCTGCATTGATATCCTTTTAGCATGGGAGCTTAAGGTACAGGGATCACATGGATGGCATCCACTCTCACTATTTTCTCCTCTTCCTCAAGGGTCCAATTTTAATCTAAAGCTTTCTAAAGGAAGGTTTTGTGCTACACTGTGGTTTGAGAAAGACTCTAAACTCAAGGACTCTTAAATTCAACCTCTGAAGTATTGGAGGACACTTTCTCTTCTAGACATCAGCTGGCCTTGAGCTTTGTGTCCTGCTAAAATGACAGGTCTTCCCGCCATTACTCAAGGATGCCAGTTTCTTTCTTTTATTTATTTTTTTTTTGAGACAGGGTGTCTACATATAGCCCTAGCTGTCCTGGAACTCAGTATGTCTGACTAGGCTGGCTTTAAACTCACAAAAATCCACCTGCCTCTGCCTCCCAAGAGTTGGGATTAGAGGTGTGTACTACCACTCCTGGCAGGGATGGCATTTTCAAAGCCTTGTTGTTAGGATGACAGATTTGATCTGACCTGCTGCTGCTGCAGGGTGAGAACCACAAACAGATGACCTCATTCTAACACTGTCATGGTTCTCACACCCAGAAAACTGGGAATTTTCTTAGCCACTGTAGGTTGTGTGGTTGTGTATGGGTTTTGTTTGTTTTTATTTTAAGATTTACTTTTAGCCACGTGGTGGTGGCAGTGCATGCCTTTAATCCCAGTACTTGGGAGGCAGAGGCAGGTGGATCTCTGAGTTCAAGGCCAATCTGGTCTACAGAGTGAGTCCTGAGACAGCCAGAGCTATGTTGAGACTGTCTCAGAGAGAGAGAGAACAGTTGTGAGCTGCTGATATGGGTGCTAGGAACTGAACTCAGTGAGGTGACTCTTCACTGCAGAGCCTTCTCCCTCGCCTAGAAGTGTGGTACTCTGACCATCCTCCCTGGGTGAGAGTTTATCTGGAAGGATGGCAAGGGCTTTCAGGAAGTACCACCCACATGGTTTGCACTGTGAACTGCTTTCCAGGTGAGGGCTGTCAGCTAGAGAACAGGACTCTATAGCAGGGAGACGTTATTGCTGGTGACAATTTATCTGCAGGAATAGGACAGGCTCCGGAGAAGTTCTGCAACTGGCCCATGTCCCCAGAATGGCCACATGGCCCTCATGAAGCAGTTTGTCTCTCAGCTAGCTAGAACACTCCTGCCTGCTTCTGAGTATGTTTCCTACTGTCCTGGCTGGGTTCTGGTCTGTTCCTCTGTCCAGAGGCTGAAGGCTGATTGAGTTGATGGACAGCTGTCAATAAGCAGAGTGAAGATGTAGCGTTTCCTCCAGACTTACAGCTCAGCAGTTAAGAGCACTTGCTGCTCCTACAGAGGATTCACATTCAGTTCCCAGCACCCATAAGACAGCTCACAACTACCTGAAACTCCAGTTCCAGGGGATCAGACACCCTCTTCTGACCGCTGTGGGCACTGTACATATGTGGTACACAGACATACAGGCAAAACCCTCATACACATAAAATGTAAAAAAAAAAAATTAAAACATGTCAGAGATAGTGATACATGCCTATAATCCCAGCATTCAGGAGACTGAGGCAGAAGGATTCCCACAAGTTTGAGGCCAGCAATGATGCATAGTAAGATCCTGTCTGAAAGAGAAAGAGAGGCAAAAGGAAGAGGAAGGGGCAGAGAAGGAAAGAAAGAAAACAGCAGTGAATGTGGCTGCCTTCAAGGAGCACGTATTGTAATGAGGCAAGAACATGGGAACTCAGCTTCAGTCAAGGCCTGAGAACACGGGCCCTCTGCTCCTAGGGGCATGAGTGGTATTCTGCAGGGACAGGAAGGACAGGCCTCTCAATAGGGCGATGAGTCCTTGGAGAGTAGGCAGTTGAGTGACTGTCTGTGTCTCTGAATGTCTGTCAGGTTCTCTTTTCTTTTTTTTTTTTT
>JAQHUG010000040.1:3342568-3368167 GCA_028555095.1 Dicrostonyx torquatus
ATAAGACGGACTATGTGCTGTACATAATCCAGCTAAAGATGAGTTTTTGTTTGATGTTTGAGCAGGTAAAATATATGTCACATGTCTTGTAATTTTTTTAGGTTTATTTCTTTTTGTTTATAACCAGAATTTTCAGGGGGTCTTCTCCGATCAAATCTGATCTCCATCAACCTTGAATGAATCCACAGCCTTTCATTTTCTATTGAAACAAAAGCATAACTTCTTCCCCAGTGTAACATTTTTTGATTTTCATTTTGAAGTTAAGACTTTTTTGTCATTTTGAAACAGGGTTTCTCTGTGTAACAGCCTTAGCTATCCTGGAACTAGCTTTTGTAGACCATGCTGGCCTCAAACTCACAGGAATCCACCTACCCCTGCCTTCTGGTTGCTGGGATTAAAGGCATGCACCACCACTGCCCATCTAAGTCATTGTTAAAATATATAGGATGGTTTAATTTAGCAGTCCCTTCTACAACCCAAGGTCTCTCATCAGCTGTTATCTGTTCATTATCATTTTAAAATCTCAAAATTAACAAAGTACCATATAAGGTCAAACTCCTATTTTATAATATTTCCCATCCTTACATGGAATATTCTTCTTTATTACTTTACTTTTCTCTTAAAGGCTACTTTAGTTTTTAATTATTTTTTGATTGTCTATACCCTGCTTTTTTTTCCCCTTAAGCCTACACACTGTTAACACAGTGTTAAACACACTGTAACCTGTTTAGAGTTTTTTCTCTTTGAATCTGCTTTACTGCGTGTCTGTAATTTTTTCTGTCGACATGAGCAAAGCCTTAAACCACTGCACAGCTTAGTTCATGGTACAGTAGGGACTGAAGCCCACAGGCAGTGACCGAGAGATGCATCTCAGTACTGCGGCCTGCAGGAGAGACTGTGGGACTAGGAAGTCATGTTTGGCTCTGTTTTTGTGTGTTTGCAGCCTTTTTGGTTTTTTTTGTTTTTTTTTTTTTGGTTTTTTGTTTGTTTGTTTGTTTGTTTTTTCGAGACAGGGTTTCTCTGTGGCTTTGGAGCCTGTCTTGGAACTAGCTCTTGTAGACCAGGCTGGTCTCGAACTCACAGAGATCCGCCTGCCTCTGCCTCCCGAGTGCTGGGATTAATGGCGTGCACTACCACCGCCCAGCTGTTTGCAGCCTTTTTAAAGAGCTTTCTCAGGTCTTATGTGGAAATGTGCCCCCCCCACGTTGGGTGCCATATGTTGTAAGTCTTTCTCTGTCCTGGCAGCCAGCTCCCAAATCACAAGGATACTTCTTATTAATTATGAAATCTCATTCGATAACTTAGGCTTGTTTCTAACCAGCTCTTATAACTTAACCCATTTCTATTCATCTGTGTGCTGCCCCGAGGCTCATTTACCTCACCTACATTGCTCCCCTACTTCCTCCATGTCTGTCTCTCGACTTCTGTCTTCTCCCCAGCATCTTCTCTGCCCTGAAAATCCTGTCTAGCTCCTAGCTTTTTATTAAACCAGTCACAGTGACACATCTTCACACAGTATAAAGGAATACTCCACAGCTGTGATGTTTAGTTCATATCTCCCACTCACCCCTGACTGTTGTGGGAGCAGGGACTGCACCACGGAAGGAACTACAGCTTGGAGATGGGGAACCACTTGGCCAATGTCACCAGCTGGCAGAGAGAGAGGCAAGGCCCTGTCCATTTCTCTGTAGCTTCTGAAAGGCCTCAGGATTGTGTATCTGCAGCCCCCCTTCTCTCCCTGCCTCCGTCTCTCCCCACACCTTGTTTCTCACTTTCTCTGTCTCCTCATTTTTGAGGCAGAGTTTCATGTAGCCCAGGCTGCCCTCAAACTTGCTATTTAGCCAATGATGACCTCAAATTTCTGACCTGCTGTCTACTTCCCAGTTGGTAAGATTGCTAGTGTGTGCCACCACATCTGGTTATGTACTACTAGGGATGGACCCCAGGACTTCTTGCATGCTGGGCAGACAGTCTACCAACTGAAACTGCATCCCAGTTTCTTTCTGGATTCTTTCCTTTTATGCACCTGGGTGCTTTGCCTGAATGTATGTCTTTGTACTGCTTGCAGAGCTGGTGCTCATGGAAGCCAGAAGAGGGTGTAGGGTCCTCTGGAACAGGGGTCACACATAGTTTTAAGCTGCCTTGTAGGTGTTGGAAACCAAATGTGGGTCCTGTGGAAGAGTAGCCACTGCTCTTTACCTCTGAGTCATCTTTCCAGACTCTCCATTTTCTTAAACCACTAATATTTGGGGTTCTGCGATCCAGAGAAGAATGTGGTCTAATGTGCACACCTGTCCCTGTGCTGTATGTCATGTCTTCCCTCTGCCCCTCTCTCCAGGCATCATGGCTATCCTGTTTTCTGGCATCGTGATGTCACATTACACACACCATAACCTCTCCCCAGTCACCCAGATCCTCATGCAGCAGACCCTCCGGACTGTGGCCTTCCTATGTGGTGAGTCCCAACTCTTGAGTGTCAACATAAACTATGATTCCTGCCCTGATGGGGTGTAAGCTGGGATTTTTCCTTGGCAGCAGGGCCCAGAATCCTTCCAAGCCCAAGCAAGTACCATGCTCCTAACTCCTGAGTTGGCTCCTGTGGTTTTGTAATTCCATAAAAGATGTGTAATACTTAAGAAATTTTTGTTTGGTGTGTGCAGTTTATGGCCAAAAATAGAAGTGCTGCTGAACATTCCAGATGTTAATGTGGAGATCTCCACAGGTGTTCCTTAGAAATGATGCTGAGGATGGTTAAATGGCCCTACCCTTGAGTGGTGGAAACTTTTTTTTTTTAATATTTATTTATTATGTATACAATATTCTGTCTACATGTATGTCTGCAAGCCAGAAGAGGGCACCAAACCTCATTACAGATGGTTGTGAGCCACCATGAGGTTGCTGGGAATTGAACTCAGGACCTTTGGAAGAGCAGGCAATGTTTTTAACCGCTAAGCCATCTCTCCAGCCCCAAATGGTGGAATCTTAGGCTTTCCATCTAGGGGCACTGTGAGTTTCTAAGCGAGGGCATCCTAGTGCTGGGGGAAATTCCAGAGCCGTGTTCCCTTGGGATAAATATGAAGTCTGTCAGCAGTGACAGTTGGAGCTTCCTCCCCCTCCACGTACCACATACCCACTCCTGTTCATACCTGGAGTCAAGATGCTATCTTTAACCATCCCTCTAAACTGCTCAGGTGCACACACACACACATATCCTGGGGCTAGACCTCAGCTGCAATTTTAGCATTCCCTGGTGTTGAGGGGCCTTGTTTCACTTTGGAGCCAGGGATAACAGGGCTGTCTGCAAGGTAGGGAAGCTGGGTGAGGAGAGGCCAGAGAGCCCATTGCCAAGGTACAAGCTAGGAGACAGGCCAGTGGCTGTTTGATCCACAGCTCTTACCAGAAAGCCTTGGCCAAAGGCTCTGACCTGGTCCTCACAGGATGGAGCAGAGAACAGCACACCTCTTGGCTTCTGTTTTGTGCCCCTGACCAGCTCTAGTTAGCACTGAGTTCTGGGACTGTACATGCATGCCATCTCCTCTGAAGCTCCATCACAGCATCCGTGGGAATTCTCCAGGCGTGTGCTTTCTCCTGACCTGCTCTCTGTGAGTAGGTTAGCCAGCGTGCTAGGCTGCCTTCTTGTAGCTTGCATTGCTGGAAGCAGCTTATGTGGCCACCCTGAAAGGATGGGTTAAGTCAACCACACTTTCCGCTGCTAGGGAGAAGTGGAGTAGGCCTGAATGCACTGGCTTGAAGGATCACACATTATTAGATAAGGCATCTCAGGGAGGGGAGGGACAAGCACCCTGCTAGTCGTGGGCTGTGTTGAAGAATACACAAACTGCAAATACTGCAAACGCCACTGAAGTGATTTAAATAGCTTCACCAGCTGATGTGCACATTTTAAAACGCAATCCCTGTCTTCTTAGGTGTTGGGTTTCTGTTGGGTTCTTCTTTTGGGCCTGGAAATTCATGAGGTGCTCTTTTTAGCACACACAAGTGTTTGCACCAAGTGTGACCAAGCCTGCAAATGGGCCCTTTCCACAAGCTTGACCCTCCAGCCAACATCAGTACATTCTGTCCACCAGTGGGTGCTGTTGGCGCGATGAACTGGGAGGGAGTTAACTAAAGCCCCCTTTCTCACTTGTCATATGGCACCTACAGTCACATGCTTGGAATTCTTGCCACTTTGAGCCGTGTAGGACCCTGATTGATTGAGTGTTCAGCAGATGCACAGGTGGGAGCTTGTTTATTTGCATACAGTATCTGACAGCTTACTCATTCTGTTGGAAAGCTGTCAATAGCAGAGACACATTGCCTATGTGACAGTAAGGGAGGAAGCTGGTCATGGTGGTTCATGCCTGCAATCCCAGCACTCAGATTGCATTCTAGGCCAGCCTGGGCCAGAAAGCAAGACCTTATCTGAACCCATCTACCCCTATCTAGGCCAGCCTAGGCCAAATAGCAGGACCTTATCTCATCCCATCTAGCCCCCCTCCCAAAATACTAAGTACAAAGTCTGACCACAGTATCTGGTGCAAGATTTTTCCAAAAAATAAGATGGCTGTTGGTGTGGCTTTGGGGATGCTTGCTTAAGTTACTACTGAATTGTAATAAAGGAACTGGGGTAAATAATCCATTCTTTGATTTCTTTCAGAAACATGTGTGTTTGCATTTCTTGGCCTGTCCATTTTTAGTTTCCCTCACAAGTTTGAAATTTCCTTTGTCATCTGGTGCATAGTAAGTATTCTCTTGTTTTTATTGAATGTTTATTGTTAGAATATCAGCTACATGGTCTGGACCAGTTCAGAGTCAGCAGCTACAGAGACATGCTTCTGTTGAAAATGTCTTTTCTTTAAAAAATCCCAGACATAAAGCATCTGGACGTTTTACATTTTCAGTGTCCTTGAATGGTGTGGTCTTAGCCAGAGCATGTCAGTAGGTGCCCATAACCCCAGCACTGGGGAGATGGAGGCAGGAGGATTAAGAGTTTAAGGCCAGCTGGGTGTGATGGTGCACACCCTTAATCCCAACACTTGGGAGGCAGAAGCAGGCAGATCTCTGTGAATTTAAGGCAACCCTGGTCTGTGTAGCAAGTTCCAGACCAACTAAGGCTACATACACAGTGAGACCCTGTCTCAAGAAAAGACAATAAAAAGTTTTTTTTAATGATTTATTTATTTTTATTTTATGTGCACTGATGTTCTCTCCAGGCCCCCAGGAAGAAGTCTTAGGGGCAGTTTTAACTACATGGCTCGTAGGCAGAATCTGCCTCAAAGGAAAGGAGAAATGTGTTCAACTGCACGAGACCCCAGTTTTCTTGGGTCCTTTTGACTCTTTCCCGTTCCCATGTGACCTCTGTTTAGAGTGGTTCCCTGCCTATGTCACAGTCTGTCCTGTGATCACAGGTCTGGGGGAGCCTTGGGAAGGCCTTTCACAGAAACTCTTGACAGTTTCTGAGTTGTTGGGATCTAACCCAGGGCCTTGTGCAGAAGCAGATGCTCGGAGCCCAGCCCTTACCCCAGCCCCTTGGAGCTGTGATTGGCTAAAAGTAGGAGACTTTACCCCACAACAGGCCCAGGACTTGAGCCACCTTTGTGCTCCCTGGTAGGCCTCACTCAGCCAGACCCCAGAGCAAAGGCAGAAGTACTTGTGTCCCCTCTTCCCCACAGTGCCACAGTGGGGAAGATTAGCATAAGCCTACCCTGTTATGGAGTCCTGGTTGTCTCTAGGCCCCACTGGGAGCCTGGTGGTGCTGCCTTTCTTCTGAGGCTATGTGACTAAAGCCTAGGATGATGCTTCTAGTCTCTTCTTCTAGCATCTGAGACAAAAAGTCAGACCGAAAAGCTCCACCCAGGCAGAGCCAGGGCAGCAGCACATGTGTGAGTCTCTGACTATTGGGGTCTCTGTAGCTGAAGGCAGGACTACTTAGACAGGTGTGTTACACTGATGTTGGTCTCTAGTTGAAGGCAGGACTACCTTAGACAGGTGTGTTGCACTGATATTGGCCTGAAGGTGCAGTGGATCCCGCCTGCATTGAGCGCATTGATATCAACAGGTACTGGTGCTATTCGGCAGAGCTGTCAACATTTTCCCTCTGTCCTACCTGCTGAACTTCTTCCGAGATCACAAAATTACCCCCAAGATGATGTTCATCATGTGGTTCAGTGGTGAGTGGCAGCCAGGGTGGGCGGGCCTAAACCTGGGCTGTGTACATGGGCCTCTGGCAAGCCAGGCTTCAACAGGTGTTACCAGATGGCACCCTTGTTACAGCACTATAAAGTGGTTGGCCCTTTTCCAACCCTGGAATGAGGATGCTCAGGTTCCAGGAGGGCAAAGATCATGCCTAGCATCCAGGAACCCTTGGAGGCAAAGCAAGAACCTGTCCAGCTCCATGCACACCCTTGGCAGGCCTGTGTAGCATGGTGTGTGGTATGGGGTGGTGCTAAGCATGGGGATTCGATCCAGGGCCTGCTGTTGCTATCCAGGTTATTTTTCCTGCTGCAGAGCCCCATAGCTGAATCTGACGGTTGCAGCTTTCTGTCGATCACACCTCTCTTTGTCAAGACTAGAATGACTTTGTCAATATTCAGCTCTAAAGAACCAGTGCCTTAGGAACTCTAACTCTCCGTACTCTTCCTAAGTGTCATTAGTCAGGTGTGGAGGCACAGGCCGTGATCCCGGCAGAGACAGGCAGATCTCTGTGAGTTCCAGGCCAGCCAGGGCTACAGAGTGAGACCATCTCAAAAAATAACTGAACATTTCCATGTGGGTTGAAGTGCTTCATAATGTTCACTACAATTTGCCTCGTAATTCTTTTTCTTCAAAAAGGCCTTATTATAAAAACTGAGCTAAGTACACTGGCACTTAACTGTAGTGCCAGCTGCTTGGAAGAACAGGGCAGGTAGATTTCTAGCTTGAGTCCAACCTGAACCCGTCTCACATAAACATGTAGAGGTCTAGCTGACCCGAAACTTGCAATGAAGTCTAGGTTTGAACTTGCAGCCATCCTCCTTGCCTCTGCCTCCCAAGTGCTGGGATTATCATTTAAACAGTTAATGTCTCCTCCCAGTTAAAACCAGAGCTACTCCCCCACCCCAGCTCCTCACTCTGTCCTCATTTTCTTCACCTCTGGTCCTGTCTGCTGTGCCGGCCTTGGCCCTGAGCAGCTCACCAGTGGCTTCTGCAGAATCAACCCTTGACCTAGTGTATCTGCCGGGCTTCAGGCTCCCTCTTCCCACTCCTGTTGCCAGTATGCCAAAGACACCTCCCCAGCCTCCCACCCAGCGCTTCCCACACCAACCCCAGACAGTGGCATCCTGGGTCATGGCCCCACCTCTTTCTGAACCTGTGTTCTGACAGTATTGGACTTCCTGATCTGGCCTTTCCATCTATCCAGCTCTCCAAACCAGCCCTTCCTTTGGAACCCAGTTTCTACTCCTTTCTACTTCTGGGTGTCATGGGCCACAGCAAGTTCCTTGAGCCAGAGCCCACTGCCTGCCTGCTGCTTGGCTTGCCCTCCCTTCCATGGGAAGCAGCACGGTGGATTGGTATATATTGCTCCCTTCCTAGCCCTGCTAGGCATATGTGCACACTGACTGTCACATGTGTCAGGTGCCCTCATCCTATGACCCTTGTAGGTTTGGAGAAGAGTAGCTCGCCCTGCTTATATCTCTGAATCCTGGCCTCCTGGCCATCTCAGGTCTGGACTGCTGCAGCAGCCAGGCTTCTCAGAGCCCCCACCCCTTACATGTCTAAGCTACCGCACTGTGGTCTCTTTTCCCAGTGACTCTTCTGAATTTAGTGTTGTGTTTACTGACCTAGCTGCTCTGGAAGCTTCTGAAAGCGGGGCTCAGAAGCCTCTGCTCTGTGTGTATGGTACAGAGCAACTGTCTCCCAGCTCTGTTCTATCATCGTTGCCAGCAAGCTCCACAGCTAGGAGAGTCACTAGGCCAATCATACCCTCACTGCTGACTGGTCTGCTGCACTTCTACTCTAGGCTGGTCCCTGCCTGGGCGCTGTGGATAGTGGCAACACCTGCTGGACAGGTTTCTGTGGCAGCCAGCCCTGTCTGTGCACAGAACACCCAGTTGGGGGCCTGGGGCACCCACGTAGGACCCAGATACCATCGCTGTCATATGACAGATCTGATGGGTCCCCGAGTACGCCTGCTACACAGCAGCAATGGCTGTGGTCACCTTGCCTGGAACCAGCCCATGCAGAACACACAAGAGACTTCAGCCTGTCCACCCCCCTGCTACCTAATCTCACATCCTAGGCCATTTCTTCAGGTCCTACTGTTAGTGGTGTTAAGCTGGAGCCACTTTCTTCTCTGTTCTCTCACCCTGCTTCTAGCTTGGCCCTGAATCTCCATTTACTGTTCCAGGCCTTCGAG
Organism: Dicrostonyx torquatus; assembly: GCA_028555095.1. Taxonomy (NCBI): domain Eukaryota; kingdom Metazoa; phylum Chordata; class Mammalia; order Rodentia; family Cricetidae; genus Dicrostonyx; species Dicrostonyx torquatus. Next base: position 3,350,961 of record JAQHUG010000040.1, read on the forward strand.
GGGCCATCCCCTATGCACTGAGCTTGCATCTGGGCCTGGAGCCCATGGAGAAGCGACAGCTCATCGGCACCACCACCATTGTCATTGTGCTCTTCACCATCTTGCTTCTGGGAGGCAGCACCATGCCTCTCATCCGCCTTGTGGACATTGAGGATGCCCGGGCACGCCGCAGGAACAAGAAAGACGTCAACCTCAGCAAGACTGAGAAGATGGTTAGTGTGGCTGTGGGCCCTGTGGCCTGTCTGCCAGGGAGAGCAAGTCAGGCTCTTGCATATGCATTTGCTTACCCTAGGGTCAGCAGTGCAGGCCTGAGAACAGGTGCGGCAACTTGGCTTCTGAAGCATGACTCTCTGGGGTAGGGTGTGTGCCAGCCTTGTGACCTCCTGAAGCCATAGCAGCTGAGAACTGATGCCATCTGTAGCTCAGGACATTTGAAGTAGAGCCTGGTCCTATGCCAGAGTTCTGGGAGAGTGCCTCTGCTGCCAGGAGCTGAGCCAGAAGCCTAGGTCAGGGATCAAATGGTTTCAAAATTAGGTATTCTTCAGTGTGCGTTTATACCTCTTGATAGGGACCAAGAGGATGATGGCTTGTAGCTGAGGGGTCAGCTCAAGGTGGCATCCTCAAGGACACAGTGGTCATGGTTCAGGGCCCACATGTTGGAAACTGAGGCTTTTTGTTTGTTTGTTTTTGTTTTTGTTTTTCGAGACAGGGTTTCTCTGTGGCTTTGGAGCCTGTCCTGGAACTAGCTCTTGTAGACCAGGCTGATCTCAAACTCACAGAGATTCGCCTGCCTCTGCCTCCCTAGTGCTGGGATTAAAGGCGTGCACCACCACCTCCAGGCTGAAACTGAGGCTTCTGTGCCCCCTTGCATACCTCTGCTTCCTGTGAGCCACCCCCTGCTGCCTACTCTCAGGCTGGGACCATCTTGCATTGGCTCCCTGCCCTTCTTTCCTCACGGCAGCAACCCTGACTCCTGACCTACCCTTCTACCCACCCTCTGCATTCTGAGATGTATTTCCTTCTAGTCTCCCTCTTTGAGGAAGATGTCAGTAACTTGGGTCAGTCATCAAAATGCTATCTGGAATATTGGTCCAGGCCTTTCCTCTAGGTAGCCAGCCTTGGACTCTGCAGGTCCTTCTCATGCTCAGAGCCCTCTCTGCCCAGCTTCTAGCTAACCATTTTGCTTGGGGTTGTGTTGCGATCTTTATTTTTTTGTTCTTACTGTTTTTGTCTCCTTATTTTTTTTAAATGGTTTATTTAACTTTATTTTATGTGCATTGGTGTGAAGGTGTCAGAACTCCTGCAACTGGATCTTCAGACAGTTGTGGGCTGCCATGTGGGTGCTGGGAATTGAACCCAGGTCCTCTAGAAAAGCAGTCAGTGCTCTTAACCACTGAGCCATCTCTCCAGCCCCCTTGTCTCCTTATTTTTAACTTTTTTTTAAAGTCTGCATCTGTCTGTGTATGTGTAAGCTGTGTGTATGTGCTCACGTGTGCACACACATGTACATATACTCATGCCCATGAATGCAATAAGAGAGCATTAGATCTTCCAGAACTGGAGCTACAAGCAATTATGAGCCTAACATGGGTACTAGGAGCTGAACTACAGTCCTCTGGAAAAGCAGCAAGCATTTGGAATGACTGAGCCATCTTTCCAGCCCATTTTTGTGTTTTGATATGGGCTCCCTGTAGGTTAAGCTGGGCTGTGTTGTGGCTACAGCTGCCTTGCAGTGTTCTTGCCTCTACCTCCCAAGTACTGGGAATTACAGATGGGATCCTTGTGTAGGCTGACATTTCTGCCAAGCCTACAGTCCCTCTTGGACAACCATAACACAGTGTTGTGGCCAAGGCACTTGTACTCTGCAGGAAGCAGGGACTTTCATAGTCCCCAGTCTGCAGGTGAAGAGGACACTGAGGCACGAAAAAGGTTCCATTCAGAGCCTGCACTCACCAACAGATGCTCTAACTAGGTTTTGAGAGGAGGGTCGCCAGACCAGCAGCAGTGTAGGAAGTTAAGTGTGCGGATGTGGTAGCCCTCCCGCTAACCTGCTGTCACAGGAATTACAGCTGGGGCTGAAATGTGTAGCATCTTCAGGGCTCTCAGATCCCAGAGACTGACCATGCACCTCCACTGTCCTCTGCACTGCAGACCCAGGCAAGCAGGGCTTTGCAACTTTGGAGACTCCTATGCTCCAAACTTGTCATTGGGCCTCCCTGCAGAGAGTAGGCTTTGCGAGCCCTTTGGTGATCACCTATACTAGGGTAGCATGCATTAGGGGTGGCATTCTGGAAGGAAGGTAGAGTGGGAGCTCCCAGGGAAGTGCCTGCTCACACTGCCAGCTCTGTCACACAGGGCAATGCCATTGAGTCAGAGCACCTGTCTGAGCTCACCGAGGAGGAATATGAAGCCCACTACATCAGACAGCAGGACCTCAAAGGCTTCATGTGGCTGGATGCCAAGTACCTGAACCCCTTCTTCACACGGCGGCTGACACAGGAGGTGGGCATATGAGGAATCCCTTGCCTACCATCAGGCCTGCAGTGGCCAGGGGTGGGGAGGGAAGTCGCTGCTGGGGCTAGTAAGCAGCCTAGCTCTGACCCTGCTGTCTTTCCTTTGCTGCACGCCTTGGAAGATGGTTAACAACAGTTTAGGCTTCCCTGCTGCCCTCACGGACATGAAACAGCTTCTGATGCTGAGCCAAGAAGTCTTAGATCAGCCTGTGACCCTGGCCCTCCAGGCACTGCAACTGCCTCCTCCAGGGGTGGCAGGCTCTCCTGGATGATCTCCCTCTCTCCACAGCAGCCCCTCACACCCCCAAGACCATGTCCTCCAACAGCTAAGCGGCAAAACATGTTATCTCATTTGACAGCAGGGAAAGTTGAGGCCCAGGAAAAGCTCACATGCACAGGGCAACATGTTCCAAAGCTGGCAGAGACGAGGCTTACCTAATTCCTAAGGCTGAGTTTCTAAAATGCCATTTCCCCCTCTATCCCTCAGTTCTCAACAGGCCCTCCTGTTACCTCCAACCCATAGGTTCACAGCAGCCTCTTGTTCCCTGACCTTGTCACTGACGCTTACTTGTCTTGCTCCAGGATCTCCACCATGGGCGCATCCAGATGAAAAGCCTCACCAACAAGTGGTATGAGGAGGTCCGCCAGGGCCCGTCAGGCTCTGAGGATGATGAGCAGGAGCTGTTCTGAACCCACAGTGCCCTAGGCCCAGAAGATGATGCCTTGTGCAGCCTCCTCAGAACACGGGATGGTAGGTTGAGGGCTAGTTTTAGCTAGGAAGCCTCAGGCCTTTGGAGAGTGCTGACTTTGGGAATGTGACTGCCTCCATGGCTCACGAGCCAGACCTGCCGTGTTGCTTCTGGGCCTGCAGAGCAGAGGAGGACAGCAGCAGCCTTCTTTCTGCTTCTGTGCCAGGCCCAGAGAAAACTTGGGAGGCTGACTTGCTCAGCTCACACCAAACCAGGGCCACACCTTCCTCACACCTCTGGAGCACCTGTTGGCAGGCACATCTGCTGTTTGTCTCTGCATTGTCAAGGTGCCTTGGTGGTGGCGGCGACAGTCTCGGGCCTGGTGCCGTGGCTGAGAGACTTTAAAAGCCCCACAGTCCCTGTCCTGTGTCCTCAAAAAGAAAGGCTGAAGTATGTTTTTCTTGCCATGGAACTGGCACCTCTCAGGCCTGCTTTTGGGCAGACAGCTGCAGCCCTCCTGTGGGCATACTGCAAATGTTTACACCTGTGCCTGGCAGGGAACATTCCGCAGGCTTCCAGGAAAGGTGGTGGTGGCCTGTCCCCTGGGTTGGGTGGACTACTCTCCGGAGACAAAGGGGGGTCTTTTGACCCTGGAAGTACAGAATCCTTGGGGGCACCTTTCCCAAGTGTCGGAGCTACTTCCATATCCTCTCTCCTCTCCACCACTGCCTCCTCCCCCATCTTGTACTCAGCCCAGAGGCCTCTTTTCACCCAGTTGCTGTCCAGAGCCCAGCCTCTTCTTTCACCAGTTCCTGGAGCTTGGGTCCTCTGCCCTCTACGCCAGGACCCCAGATCTCCAAGACACGGGCAGGGGCCAGAGCACAGCCGCTGAGGCCAGGGGTCCCTACTCCAGTTAATTGCCTCTTGGGATGCCAGTGACTTTGGGTCACACAAACACACTCCCACGCATGTGTCAGTGTAAGGCGTGCTGGATCACACCACAGGCAATGGTTACTGCTTGATGTCCCCACCTGCCCGTTTATAGCTGCTGCAGTCCACCCTTCCATGGCCCTTCAGCAACTACTCATGTGGCCATAGTCCTTCCTTGCACCCCAGGTGGCTTAGTTGTCATGTGTGGCCTTGTCCTCACGATGGGGACACAGTGGGCCTGAGTGGGCTAGTTGCAGGTGTTTCCCATCTCAGGTGCTGTGGTTCTGCTGTTAGGAGACAGCCCTCCACCTCACTTGCTGCAGAAGGTGGCAGAGTTGGAAGCATGTAGTTTGTTTCTGTATATAAGGTCACTTATCCTTGGCATAGCCAAGATATGGTCCTCTTCCTTGTCTCTCACCTTAACCCTGGAGCTGGAGCCACCCATGGCCTTGTGTAATTGGGGGTGGGGCTGGGGTCAGGCTGGATTGTTCGCTTTACAGAACTTAAGCTCCATCTCTAAGACGGAAGTTGCTTTCCAAGCTCAGTGCTGTCTTTGATTGAGCAGTGAGGCACTGGGATGTCACTCAGTGCTGTCTTTGATTGAGCAGTGAGGCACCGGGATGTCACTCTGCTCTTGTTGCCAGGTCTCTGACACGGCACTCTCGGTCCTTCATGAAGTGAGATCCTGGGAACTTGGTGGGAGGACTGTTGCACCAGCCCTGAAAGCCAGTAGGCACCTCTGCCCCTTCCTGGGGAATGTGGGCTTAGCAGCTGGGAGAGTGCCCAGCCCTCAAGGGCCCATGGCCAGGGAGCATAGCTCTAGAGGGGATTTCTCAGATGAGAAACAAATGGTTGCCACCACCTTCTCAGACCCGCCCATCCTGTTGTGTGCAGTGGTGGATGTCTATGGTAGAAGATGACCCAGTTGTGCTGCTAAGTTCAGGTCTAGGCCAAGGGACAGACCAGCTGAGCACACAGAAGGTAATATTTCAGAGTGAGGGGCATGGGTGCCCTCGAAGATCCGGCACTTTAGCCAGTGGGCAAGCCCCACCCTGTAGTTCCTGGTGGCCCATCCCTGCAGTGTGTATGAGCCAATTCTTGGGATCAATGACCTGCTTTTTGTAGTGTTAAGGTCACAGGGGTCCTCCAAACAGCCTCATCCAGCATTTTGGGTGAAGCCTGACAGGCTGACGGCCTGATGTGCAGATTCCTTTCTATGCAATAGAATGCCAAGAGACTGAGCAGAGAGCCTTCTTACAACCCACCCTAAGGACTACTAGGTCTACATGTCCATGGTAGGTTCTGGGCTGGGTGGCTGCTGCCCAGACCCCTTCCCCCTTAGCTGTGGAGGTACACATGGTAGAGGTCAGCTGTTCCTGGCTGCCAGGTGAGGAGGAATTCAGTAGCTGTCTGCCACCCATGAGGCTTCTGAGATGCCACATGGAGACAGGAGCCCTTCTCATTCTCTCAGAAATAGCAGCTTGATTTCTCTGCTGGCTGGTACCCAGGAAACCAGGTCCAAGTGGTGGCAGCAGCAAGTTACTGGGTTCTCTCAGGGTCCCAGAGCCAGGCTGTGTTATCTAAAACTGAATGGTGGGAGGGAGGGAGGGCCTTGTGGTGGCCCTGCTTCTCCACCTAGCCTTCCCACCTGTCCACCCAGTTTCAGACGGGGGAAGTGCTATGGCCCCCTCACCAAGGCACGATCATATGCACTTGTGGTGGGACAGGCCACTCTTGGTGGCTGTGGCCCTGATCTCGACATGGTACTGGATGGGGACTGGTGGAGTCCCCTACTTCACCGGAGAGGCTAAATTTAGGCTCTCTTCACAAGCCTGGGTTCCTTTCTTCTCTGACAGTGGAAGGTTTTGGAAGAGCACTGTTTCTGTTGTGGTTTGGGGAGGCAGCTGGGAGCCATGTGTGTAAAGTCCCTGGGACCTGGGGGACCCTTTGCTGCTTTCTGGAAGGGGCCTGGGCCTGAGCAGTGCGAATTGTGTCACTCTGCTGGAGCTCCCCTCACCACCTCCCTGAATAGTTAGAAATAAAAGGCTGTGGAACCAGAGCTGCTCAGTTGTGTCAGTGACTTTTTAAAAGCTGGGTTTGCGCCGGGCGGTGGTGGCGCACGCCTTTAATCCCAGCACTTGGGAGGCAGAGGCAGGCGGATCTCTGTGAGTTTGAGACCAGCCTGGTCTACAAGAGCTAGTTCCAGGACAGGCTCCAAAGCTACAGAGAAACCCTGTCTCGAAAAACAAAACAAAACAAAAAAAGCTGGGTTTGCACACTCCTGGATGTGGCTTTGGGTCCCTACAGCTCTCCAGGACAGCAGTAGGCATGTTCCAAGAAGTGCCATGTTTAGGAGCCACATGGAAGGCAGAATGCTCCTATCAACCATGGTTTCCTCTCAGAGCTCCAAGCCTCTCAGGGCCTGTTGCCGCTTGGTTTCCCATTGATTTTTACAGCTGTCTACCTGCAGAAAAATGGAAAAGTTCTCCATTAAATCCACATGATTGAGGAGCCAGAGCCTATCTGGTCCTCAGCTCACAAAGGGAGGCCTTATGTAAGGTCCTGTGCATGCACACACAGGGCAAAAACCAATTTCCTGGTTTCTAGCCCTGAGATTCCCCCACACCCACCAGCTGAGAGACTGAAGTGACACCCATATCTACCTGGCGCCAGCCGCAGGCTGACGATGCACCAAGGGTGCAGGACATGAGGGCCCCTCTGTGTAGCCTGGGCCCTGTCAGGGAGTCAGGGAAAGCTGCCTGAGTGTAACATCTCCCAGTGCAGTAACTTAATTAACTTAAGTCAGGGAATACACTGGTAAACAACAGACCAAATTCTCAGGATGCCCTGGCCTTGAAGATGACTACGAGTTTCTCTGAGTAGTGCCAGCCTGGAGGAGAGGGCTCAGTCTCACTGAAAGATAACCTGGGCAATTCCAGAGAAAGCCCTCAAGGTAGAGGGGAGAAATAGGAAGACATAACTTCCCCTGAGACCAGAAGCAGTGGGAGAAAAGGATCCCAGAGCCCCCAAACCATCCCATAAAGGAACTCAGTCTGAGGAAGAGTATGCACATTTAGTGCACGCTAAAAGCATGCTGTCTTGGGTGTGGTGGCGCACACCTTCAATCCCAGCACTTGGGAGGCAGAGACAAATCTGAGTTGGAAGCCAGCTTGGCCTGCATAGCAAGTTCCAGGCCAACCAGGGCTACACACTATGCTGCCAGACATAGTGGTATAACCGTAATCACAACACTAAAGAGGCTGAGACAGAAAGATGGCCTCAATTTTGAGCCAGCCTTGATTAGACAAAAATAGTCCAAAAAAGGCAAAGCAGAAAAGACACATGTACTACAAACTACACTGAGTTCTGTTGTCTCTGGGCCTTCGGCTTTGACGGTGGGCAACTGTCTCTGGAAAGCTAGGCCCGGTCCCACTCCTGTCAGTCCCTTCACTTGCTGAGGAAGGCCTCAGACCCAGCTGGCAAGAGAGAGCAGCTACTCATGGTTCCTCCCCCTTATATGCAGGCGTAAAACTTGGACTTGCGGCAGCCATTCTGAAGCCCAGAGGGAAGGTTTCATGAGGACGGCAGAGCATTATTTTGGTTTGTGTTTTGAGACAGAATTTCTCTGTGTATCCCTATCTGTCCTCAAATTCAGAGATCCGCTTGTCTCCTGAGTGCCACCATGAGCTGGAATTACAGGTAGTTGTGAGCTATCTAAGGTAAGGCTAAGAACCAAACTCCTGTTCTCCAAGACATCTCTAGTCCCACATCTGGCATTTTAATGTACATTTTGGGGAACAAATCGGGTTTTCATAATTGAGGGAAACATTTAACCAAATGAGCCATCTCCCCAGAACAGTCTGTTTCACATACAGCTAAGGTATGATGGTAGGTACTTAAAATTCAAGCATTTGGGAGGCTGAGGCAGGAGGATTGCTTCAAGTTTGAGACCAGCCTGGGCTCCATGAACACCAGCTAACAATGATTAGAGAGACATTCTTGCAAAAACCAGAAAATGTTTATGTGGTGTGTGTGTTTCTTCAGTTCTGCGTGGTTTTTCACGTCTAGATTCAGACCACCACAGGGAGTCCTTTTCTAGAAGAGACAGCAATGATCCAGTTGCTAAAAGAACTGGAGTGCCCACATGTTAGCATTGAGTGAAATGACAGCTAAGTAGGGAATAGTGGCCTCAACGGCCTCGACATGCCTCCTGCTGAAGCAGTCTCTTTCTCTGAGCAATGCCAAAGAGCCGCAGTGTGTGCATAACCGTCCATGTTAGCAGAAGGAAAGATAAAGCTATGGTCATTTCTACTGAGAAAGAATATCTGACCACATTCCAGATGCTTCTATAAGAAAAGCATTCAACAGTGAGTTTCCAGGACAAAACCAAACAAAGAAAAAGCCCTACCAAATGGGACTAAAGAGACGGGTCAGCAGTTAAGAACATGCGCTGCTCTCACAGAGGTCTGGGTTCCAGTCCCAGCATATCTGGTTCTCACCCTTAACTCCAATTCCAAGGGATTCCATGCCCTCTTCTGGCCTCAGTGGGCACTGCATGCATTTAATACACAAACATACACACAGGCAAAATATCCATACATATAAAAAAAAACTTAAAATTTTGGTTTTTTGGGGGGGTGGCTGGAGAGATGGCTCAGAGGTTATTAGGTTCTGAGTTCAATTCTCAGCAACCACATGGCTCGCAACCGTCTACAATGAGATCTGGTGCACTCTTCTGGCATGCAGGCAGAACACTGTATACATAAAAAATAAGTAAGATTTTAAGCCAGGCAGTGGTGATACATGCCTTTGATCCCAGAACTCGGGAGGCAGAGGCAGGTGGAGCTTTGTGAGTTCAAGGCCAGCCTGGTCTACAGAGAAGGTTCCAGGACAGCCAGGCTACACAGAGAAACCCTGTCTCAAAAAAAAAAAAAATTAAATAGATTTAAAAAAAAATTTTTTTAAGAAACAAATAAGCCTTATATGCATGAATTAGAACTGGACCCCTGCATGACCTGCTACCCCACATCACCCTCCTCCACCTGCCCGCACAGACCTGCTACCCCACATCACCCTCCTCCACCTGTCCGCACAGACCCTAAAATGTTGCCAGTGAAGACTGGAGTGTCAGAACCAGGCTGTGCTTCACTTACACGCTAAGCTGGCCCACTGTAAGGGCACATGTGACAGTAGGATTGGACTAAGCAAAGCTCAGACACTGTAAGCCTGTCAAACCAGCTTCTGTGAGACTACATCCATGGGCTCTGGGTTTCACTGATACCCCATGTCAATGAAGATGGAGAGCTATCATGCCAAGGGCTTGCACATATACATGTGCACGTGCAAACATGCACACACATCTCACATAGAAAAGTCTCTGCAGGGCAGCCTCGGTAGCAAAGGCAATGGCAACTTAAAGACACATCAGTCTGGGCTGGCACAGACTAGTTCAGTGGCACATCACTTGTCTAACATACCATGACTTCAACACCTCCACCCCCACCACACACCCCAAAATGTGACGGACTTGAGCTTGATGGAAATAAAAATACACACAATTTTTAAAATTTTGTGTATGGGTGTTTTGCCTGCACATATGTATGTATGCCATGTGCATACTTGGTGCCTGCACCAGAGGCCCGAAGAGGGTGTTGAGAATTGAACCTGGGTTCTTGGAAGGGAAGAGCAGCCAGGGTTCTTAATCATTGTTAGCCTTTTTTTTTTTTTTAAGTTAAAAAGAGAAAGCTGGGCAATGGTGGCACACGCCTTTAATCCCAGCACTTGGGAGGCAGATGCAGGCGGATCCCTGTGAGTTCAAGGCCAGCCTGGTCTACAAGAGCTAGTTCCAGGACAGGCTCCAAAGCTACAGAGAAACCCTGTCTCAGAAAAAAGAAAAAGGGAATCATTGACTGGGTATGCCTTTAATTAGAGAAATCTGGAGGGAGGAATCTTAATAATGTTTGCAGCCACCAACAATTATTACTCCCAGAGGACACAACCCACTTTGGGGAAATGGGCAGCTTGACCCCTGAGCCTGGTTCCCATCTCCCCCAGATGACCAGACAGTTTCTGAGTCCTGTCACTTGAATTGACAGTGGCTTAGAGGCCAGTGTGCTGCAAATGAGAGAAGCAAGAAAAGGGCTATAACACCATCAACACTTTGTTTAACAATGGAAGACACTTTATTTAGTTTTTTTTTTTTAAATCTCTGAACATTTCAACTCTGTAGAAATCAAACGCAAAATATGTGCATTTTTAAATTAGCATATACTCAACTCTCCTGATCACAGCGCTCTCCTACGGTGAGACACACCTAGGAGGGTGAGGCCATGCCAGTCTGTACACACAATATTTCCTGGGAGAAAGCACACTGGACTAACCTGGGCAACCTGGCATCCATCTTAGAGTCCCTGCAATACTGGAGCAAACTGGAATGCAAAACTAGAGCTCTCAGGAGTGGGCCAGGCATTGCCAGTTCCAAAGCAGGGAACTTCAAAGACCACTGCCCAGGGAGGCTAGTCTCAGTAATAAAATTGCTCAAATTTAGCTGTATATACACCTATCTACATGTAATCTATCAGCTAGAGATTTAAAAAAAAGAGCCATATAAGATTTGAAAACCTTAAAATCACTCCAGTAAATCGGAAGAACACCAGCAAATTCACAGTGGCTCAGGGTTTGGCCAGAGTCAAGCCTGCTCTAGAGCTGAATGCCTTTCTTTGGGAAAACCCCACTATCACATGTCCCAAACAGCAGACATCACAGCTGCCTATGGCTAAAGTGTGTTACCAGTTCACAAGAAAGTGACAGTTTCAAATTCCTGCCCTACTCCTGGCTCTGCTCCCCAAAAAAGGAAAATCGAGAGGTGGGTAATTTATACAAGGAGTCGTGAACACTCAGCTGCGTACTGGAGAAGCATTTATCCGATGGGCACATACCACCTCTGCCCACCCTAGTGCAAAAAGACTTGAGAGCTACTGCTGAGAGCCCTGCGAACCAGTGAGGAAGGCTTAGATGGGGATGGAGGGAACCCACCTGAATTTCCTTTTGAAATGAACTTGAGGTTTGGGGTGCGAGGTCATGCTCAGCAGGCACCAAGACCAGAGCTGTAGATGTGAGGGCTGAGGTCTCCACCTTGTCACTGGGGTCATTGCAGCCCTCAGCACCGTGCTAACCCCACGTGCACACTGGAGGTAGGTGTATAATATTAATTGTAGGGAAGGGCAGCCGCCCTCTACCCATACAAGAATGACCATGGGCTTTGTCAGTCCCCTACCCCGAGGCTTTTGGTTCCACCCTAGAAGTGGAGACCACCCCCCCTTGGAAGACTAAAGGACCCAGGGCACCTTTATAAATACCGTATCATTAATTTCTTTCACCACATTGAAACACACAGCAAGTTGAATACTCACTTAAAAATAACCTCAAACTCTGTATATACAGTACAGTGGGGGTGGGGGGTGCAAACAGGAAGGGACATCAGTCCTGCTGTGGAGTCTACTTTCCAATTGCTGAGCAGAGCTCACCAACACTGTGGGCTGATTGAGTGGAGCTGGCAAGATGGCATTCAGCTAATACTGGACTTGCTCCCCTTTGATACCAGTTGGGGGGAGATAGGGGACGGGAACATCTGCCTAGGGATCCTTGTATCAGGGGAGCAGGAAAAGAGGCGAGCCATCAGAGAGGCCCGGTATGGCAGGAGGGCTCATTTCACAAGCCAGCAGGCCTCTAGCTCGCCACTCCTGGTGGGCATTTGAAGGTGACCCAAAGGATCCTTCCCAGTCCAAGCTGGCTTTGCAGTAGGAAGGGTAGATGTGGCAAGAGTCCCAGAGACAGAGACCTTCTTTCAAAGGAACCAGAACCGAAACCCAAACCCAAACCAGCTGAGCAGGGAGTGGAGAGGTCAGCGGAATGACTGAATGGAAGTGCCACCCTGTCCCTCAGACTGAGAGTGTGAAGGAGCAGTGACCCTGGCTGCTTCCATGGTCAAGCTCAGGTCCCAGCTTCTGATGCTGCTCTGCTACCTCTGGACAGGACCAAGCCAGGTCAGCGGTGTAGCCCTTGTAGCGGAAGGTGGGGCGGGGCCTATCTATACACGAGATGGGAGAACTGAGTGGATTTGTAGTTCAGCTGGTTGTTGGGCATGAACTTGTGCAGCTCACTCTTTCTGCAGCAGGGGTCGTAGTGGTAGGCGCCAAGGCAGGCGTCACAGGAGACTTTTGAACACTGGGTGCAGGTATTGGTGGCACCCACACGGTTACAAAAGCCACAGCGGGAGGTGGCTGTGGTGGAGGGCTTGGGCTTTGAGTGGACAGGTGGCAGCCGGTCAAGGCCCTGAGTCTGACCCACATACTTCTCCCGCATAGGCGCCCCATGGACCAGGCTGTCGTGAGCAGATGCCTTGCTGGGAAAGGCGCTGGGCTTGGAGGCCAGTAGACTGTCACAGCGCTGGCAGAGGGAAGAGCTGCAGGACAGGCCGCAGTTTTGGCACTTGGATAGGGCAGACTCTTTGGTGGGGGGTGAACGCTTGTGGTAGATGGGGTGGGCATCGTTTTTGACCAGCCATACGTCCGGCCGCAGAGCATCCTGCCTCCGATAGGCGGCCCTGGGTTCTGAGTCCGTATACAGGTCCACATCATCCTGAGTGGAAAAGTACGTACTGCGCAGCAGGCCAAGGCCATTGATGGGGGAGATGGATGGAAGGTCATCAGGGCTACCATGGGGGGAGCTGGACATGGTCAGCAAGGAGGGGGATGGGCGGATGATCTCATCCTTCAGGTCATCCCCTACATCCATGGCCAGGGGCTCTTTTCGCAGACTCAGTGAGGCCTTTGAGGGGAGCTTCCTGCTCTCCCAGTAGCTGTCGTAGGCATCCACCGACCTGGAGGGTTTGGTCACTCGAGGCTTGTAGTAATCCTTGGCTGCCCGCTCACTGGCTGACTTCTGAAGTGCCACACGAGCCATGGATGTGGTCAGGTGTTCCCTGCTCCCAGCCCGTCGCCGCAGAGCGTCTGAGCACCCATGTGCATCCTCTGTGCTGCTCTTGCGTTCAGTCACCACATCCAGCTCTGAGTAGCCCTTGTCCTTCACCTGCGAGTGGATCCCCAGCATCTGCTCACACTCGACCTTGGCCAGGAAGAGCTCAAAGGAGACCATCTTCACCTGGAGGGACTCCACAAGCTCCCTGAGTTTGTATGCAGTTCCCAACTCAGGCTCGTAGCCCATGAACCTCAGAATGGCTCGGATGTCCTCCTCCAGCAAAGTGGACTTGACATAGTAAACAAAAGGGCCTGTGTAGGTCTAGGGAGAAAGTGGGCAAAAAAAAAAAACAAAAACAAACAAACAAAAAAAACAAAAAAGAGGCATGCTACAGAGAGGCCTGTTCAAACCAAGTGCAGAGCAGGACCAGCAGGGAGAGAGGCGGGAAGATTCTGCCTGCAGATCACAGAAGCAAGAGCATGCTAAATGCTCACCACCAAGCAAGGGACACATGGCCCCTATGAGCCCAACAAGGTCATCAGCTGTGTAGGCATGAAGGCTCTGCTCCACGAGGAAGCACAGGGGATGGGACTCTAGGGAGTGGAATACTAAGCCCAGAGAATGTCCCTTTGGGGCCTTCAGCAAAGTCTGAAGAACACATGGAGCCTGGGGATACGGCATGCACTACAGGTTTAATCCCCACTACAGTAAGCAAACAAACACATGGAACATGCCATGGTTCCAGCCTGGCCTGGGGCAGTCTCTACTCACCCCCTATTCCCCTGCTATGGAATCTTCTCTCAACCCCCCTCCTTCCCCAATTGGAGCTTTGGTCCACACCAGCTCGCAGCTGTTTGGAGCCCATGGGATGAGAACAGGGTATGTGCACTCAGGAGGGAACAGCAGGCAGAGGCGGCCACCCCACCTCACCTTGATGCTGCGGAATTCCTTCTTCCAGGGGAACAGGAAGAGGTTGATGGCCACCGTCTCTAGCATGCTGAAGGCGCAGTGCAGAGCACTCAGGCTGGAGCTGCTCAGTGAGCGGAGGGAGCTCTCCACCACTTCATAAAACCGGATCAGCCGAAATCGGTGCAAGGGGTCCACCTTGTGCAGGCTGAGCAGGGTGGCGGCTGCCACTCGCAGGTACTCATCGCTGCCAGGCTGCTGCTTGCTGGGGGTGGTGTCCACTTTGCCCTCATGGAACTGCACGTACTTCCGAAATAAATCATCCTTGTACTTCGTATCCATTGAACTGGGCTTCCCCAATCAAACCCAAGGGCTACCTCATCTCCCCCATGGCCCTGGAACTGGAGGCTGGTACATCACATGAAGAATTGGCAAGGTGCCCATGGACCAGCACATGCTCTGAAAAGGGAGGAACAAGAAGCCATTACCCATCTGACTGGTCCCTACCCCAGCTTCAGAATGCTGAGGACAGCAAAGCCCAGAGCTGGCCTAGGCTTTTGCTGGCTCTTTAGCCCAGATGGTCACCATATGCTCTTCCACCTGGCCCAGATATGGAACACAACGTGGTGCAAGGAAGAGAAAACACACCAGGTCCTGCGGTCCAGCAGCTCACAGGAGTGACTAATGCCTTGGAGGCAGGGTCAGGGAGCTGGTACACGTTTGGCCTTGGTGTCGCGGAGGAGGAGTTTGGGAAAGCCCCGAGGCAAAGTTAAACCTGAAGCACTGCCAGGCCAGGGTGTGACACTGGAGGTGGCGGGAGGGAGGTGCTGAGCTGGCTCTGTACTTAACTGCCTCACTCCTAAGCAAGTGGAGCACAGGAGCTACTGTGGGTCCTGAAGACAAGCAGCTATTGAGAAAACTACCCAGGGTCACAGCTCCCAAGGCAAAGCTAAGGTCAGAGACCAGGCACGCTCTGGAGTCCACCACACCCAGCTTTCCTGGAGCAGGAAGTAGCTTGGAACCAACAGAAAGGAGGCTGCTAACGATCAGGCAGCAAGAGGAGATGGGGGAAGGTTGGAGAAAGCCGACTACTCACAGGGCATACCAATCACTGTCCTGGTGGTAGGGGCTGGGACTGTAGTGATCTATGTGGAGAGACCCTGGGTCCCGCTCCCAGCAGCACACACAGCAGGGTTTCTGTGAATGGCCACTGAGGAGTTTAGCTCCAGGATCTGAAGAGAGACCTCAGAGACCAGACAGACTGCTGTCCCCCTTCACCTTAGATGGGGCCATAGCCTTCTGAGAGAAGAAAGTGCTGAGCTGGGGGCAGAATGCACATCAGCCCAGCAGCTCACAGGCAACCTTGGGTAAAGAGAGCAGCATTCACACTGCCACACATTGCTCAAAAGGGTACACCAGGACCAATGAGGCAGCAATGCAGGGGCTCCCAAGCCTGAGTTCAGAGCCCTGGTCCAAGTCACTGGGACAATCCCTCAACCCCTGGGCTCCTTTTTCATGAACCCTGATCAGCACACATAGCTCTGCACAATGTGGCCAAGTAAGGACTTACACTTGTTTAGCGAGATGGTGAAAGGACCTTCTCCACCCTGGCAAGATGCCCAATCGCAAGACACCAGGCTCTCTCAAGAAGGCTCCAGCAGAGTGGATGTGAACCACACCTAACACTTTCCTGGCCAGAACCCCAGAGCATGGGTGGTGACCACCTTACTCTAAGCGAGCCTCTGCACCTGCCCAGGTGGGGCAAGAGTTCATCAGCATCACTGAGACTGTGGGAGGAAAAGGGGGGGGTAGGTAGGCTGGCCTGTGGGGTCCTCTAGATCTGTGCTCTGACAACAATCACAGGGTCCACAGAACCACCCTGGCCTCAGTAAGCCACAGCTCAGGAGCTCTGGTTTGGGGAGATGTCTGGCAGCACTAACAGAAGGGCGAGAGGTGGAACACACAGCAAAACTGGGGGCACACAATGGATGTGGGGGCACACTCTGGAGGTAAGGCATAATAATAGCCTTGGTTACAGAGTGAGCTTGGAACAAACTAACAGACACTTAAGGACCTGAAAGACCCCCTTCTACCCACTGTCCTCGAGGGCACCCAGCTCTTTAGAAACAAATGTACTGAGTGCACAGAAGGCAATCACAGGGCTCCAAAAGCGAGTGCCAACTCCAGACCAAGGCCAGAGGTCCTCTGTGTCCCACTCGCCCTGAGGCCAGGGTGGTTCTGTGGACCCTGTGATTGTTGTCAGAGCACAGATCTAGAGGACCCCACAGGCCAGCCTACCTACCCCCCCCTTTTCCTCCCACAGTCTCAGTGATGCTGATGAACTGACACCCTCTGGGCAACAGCCATACAGTCCCTTGCTCCTCAGCTGTCAGGATGGCTCTACAGCAGGACGTTTGCACATGCATGGTTCTTCTGTTCTGACTCCTGGGTGACTGGCTCACCGCATCCAGCGGGCCTCAGCTCCAACACAGAACTGCTGCTGCTGCTGCATCACACCGAGTAAATCCCACCTTCCCAGTCCCTCAATGCCATGTAACCCTACAAGAGCCACAATATGAAATTACAAGCCTTATTCTTTTACTAGCTTCCTCTCAGTTCCTCCCTCATAACCTGTAACTCCCACCAAGTCAGAGGTCACCACAGTACTTAGTGCTGATGCAGTTCAAAGTAGCCACCTAATACATAGAACAATGCATGATGTAAGGAATTCATGCACACACACACAGTGACCTTCACCTCTCAGCAGGGTCATGAGAGCAGCTGGAGGATAAGTTGCAAATATGGCATGCCATGCAGCCTGAAGCTGAGGGTGAGCCTGTGCCCAGGACAACCATGAAGTCCATGACAAAGCACCTACCTTCTGCCTGGCCTGGTTATGGGTGGGGGACAGGAATTGTAGAAGCCATCGGTAAGGAAGACAATGTGGACCAGTTCTACCTAAACAGTAGCCACCCGAGCATGCACATCCTCTCAATATAAACTCACTGCCAACCAAGGAGAACATTTGCAGCTGCTCTAGATAATAAATATGGGGTTTAGCTATGAGAAGCTCCCTCCTGCTTATGAAGCTGGACTGGTTTTTGTTAAGTTTAAAAACCAAAAAGAAAGCCGGGCGGTGGTGGCGCATGCCTTTAATCCCAGCACTCGGGAGGCAGAGGCAGGCGGATCT
>JAQHUG010000040.1:3383749-3405640 GCA_028555095.1 Dicrostonyx torquatus
ACATCCTGTCACACCCAGGGCCTCATGCATGATGAACTACATACATCCTGTCACACCCAGGGCCTCATGCATGTTGAACTATAGCCTTACAGTGAAGCACAACTTTTTTTTATTAATTTGGCTTTTGAGACAGGCTATCTCTAAAGAATCCAGGCTGCCTAAATCCTAAAGCTCCTCCTGCCTCAGCCTCCCAGAAAGTTTTGAGATTTATAGATGAGTACCATCATATATCCTAGGCCAGCCTCAAGCTTACTGTCAAGTCCAGGATGGCCTTCACCTCACAAGTGCTGGAGATTCTGAGTGTGAGCTACCACACGTGGGGATGGAACTCAGGGCCTAGGGTGCATGCTAGGCAAGAACTATACCTAGGCAGCCACACCCCAGCCCTAGACACAGTTCTTTCTGTAATCAATCCTTCGTTGATATTGGAAATTAATCACTGCCAGTTCCCAACAGAACACTTTTTTTTTTAAATATCTTATTTATTCATTCATTATGTATACAGAGGGCACCAGATCTCATTACAGATGGTTGTGAGCCACCATGTGGTTGCTGGGAATTGAACCCAGGACCTCTGGAAGAGCAGCCAGTGCTCTTAACCTCTGAGCCATCTCTCCAGCACCCCTGTCAGAATTCTTGGCACCTGGAAGTTACTGGCTGGTTGTGCACAGTCCAGGGTCTTCCTGCTATACCTCCTTCCAGTCCAAGCCTCTGTCTTTCTTATTTTCTGTCTTTCTTATTTTCCCAGGATATACAAACCATAGAGAAAGGGAGACCTGAAAAGACTGAAGGGAAGCAGTGTCTACCTATAGGCCAGATGAGTATGTGACATACCCATGTACCCCCTTAGAGGAAATCCTGGCTCCTTGTTTCCAGTCAGGAAAAATCTTAAGAAATCTGATAAAACCATCTGGCTATACCTGGTGGTGCCGCCTGTATCTCCAACTACTTGATAGGTTGAGGCAGGAGGTTGGAAAGTTCAAAGCTCGCCTGGGGACGTTGGTGAGTTGGCTAAGGTCAAGGGTAGCAATATACATTCATGGTGCGAGTTCCTGTGGGCACGGAGTGCCTGGGTCGCCTCCTGGGGAGAGCCTACCTTCACCAGGCCGCCATCAGCACACCTGCAGGGCAGCGGCTTTCAACCCCGCCCCCCTCTCCGGCCCCGCCCCCGCCCTCGCGCGTGCGCAGCGCCGGCGGCCCCGCCCCCCCCGACAGCTCTTTTTCTCTCGCGGAGCGGCGCTCCTCAGCGGCAAGATGGCGGCGGCACAGCAGGACGGAGCCGCGCAGTTGGCGGCGCCCGCGTCCGATACTGACCCCCTCAGCCGCTTCACATGTCCCGTGTGCCTGGAAGTGTTCGAGAAGCCGATGCAGGTGCCCTGCGGACACGTGTAAGTGGCGGGCGCCGGGCGGGACGGGACGGGGCGGCCGGTCGGTGCCCTCGAGCCTCGACGTCGCGCCCCACCCGCCGCGGTCCGTGCGGCCGAAGTGTGCACGTGACCGCCGGGCGGTCAAGCGGGGCTCCCGTCGGGCGGCCAGAATTGACAGCGGGCACCGGGCGAGCCCCGAACGGAAGGGAAGCGTTGGGGGGCTCGGCCTTAGCCGCGGCCCGGAGGCGGGGCGCTCACGGGGGCGCGCTTCGTTCGGGCCGTAGCTAAACTCGCGTGGCCCGGAGGCCCGTGTCACTGTCCGGGCTGTGTCAGCCGGTTCAGGAGCTGAGCGCGGGTGGCCTGGGCTGCCCTCGGTGCTGGGACCGTACAGCGGGGTTTGAATTCCACCCTTGCACGTTGACACTCCCGTCAGCTGCAGGGACTGGGGACACGCCACCACCTGCTTCATTTTCTCCTTTGTCCCGCTCACCGATTGTTACCTAGGGTTGGTCTTGGCGGGCCCCGCAGGCGTTCCCACGGCCGGCCTGTGCTGGCCAGCCTTTTCCAGGTGAATAGACTTTGAAGGCTGGCATGGGGCCGCCTCACCTGCCCGGCTGTCCCCAGGTGGCTCGCCAGGTCTGGTTTAGCCCAGACCCGCTGCCCGCGCGGGGCCAGGCCGGCCTTCCCAGCAGCCAGCAGCCCTGAGCTCCTTTGAGCTGTAGTTGAGGTGTAGGTGACCTGGCTCCACCATCTCCTCCCCACCAGTGTTCGCGCTTCACGGCCTGGCATCGATGACCTCTTTCCCTGCTCTCCTGTGGCGGCTTTGCTTGCTTTTCCATACCCAGAGCCGCATGTAGGGACCATAAGAACCGGGGTGCTATGCCTTTTTTCCCCCTTAATGTAATCCATTGCTCGGCACTGTAGCTGTCCCTAGACCCCTTGCAGTCAACTGGGGTGTCTGTCTGCATGCCCTCTGCGTGCTGGCTTCGGGGTACAGTAAGAAGGCGATTTGGCCCTCGGTTGACAGCCCGGGAAGATGATAGAAGGTAGTGGCCGATGAGATGGCTCAGGTGAAGGCATTTGTGACCAAACCTTATGACAGTTCTCTCCTGGGGAGCTACATGGTAGAAGAATTGACTCCCGAGAGCTGTCCTCGGTGGCATTCACATTTGCACGCGCGCATGCGTGTGTATACACACACACACACACACACACAGAGAACATATTTTTTAAAAGAAGTACTAATGATGAAGCTGTGGTGTAGGTCGCATGCGGTAGGAAAGCATTGCAAGAGTGGTGTGCAGCTGGTAACTTTGCGAACAGACTTGACCAGATTGAAAAGCAGCCAAATTTGAGGCTTCCTTGACTTTTTCCTAGGTCAGAGGTCAAGGAGCTGAGTACCATCCAAGTACTCAGCAGTTTGATGCTGCCCGCAGTCAGACACACCTTGAGAGAGAGCCTTCTGCAAGTGCTCTCTGCTCTACCTAGTTGATTAGTGCTTGCCTGTGGAGCTGGAGACTTCCACAGCTGTGCTGGGGACCTTTGCTTCTTATGAAACTGAAATCAAACCCTGAGTGGCTTCATCCTCTTTGGTCTGGGTGGGGTGTAGATAGCTAGAGCTAAAGGAACGTCCCCATTACTAGGAAGTGGAAACTGAAAGCTCAGTTAGAAGCCGCTTCCCTGTCAGGGTATAACTGAGGTGTACCCAGTACCTGTGAGAGGCCACTGAATAAGCTGCCTTTATCTGCATGCTGGGTGGGTTTCCTCTGTTGTCTGGAGTTACTCTTTGGGTGACCTCTTGCAAGGCCCTGCCTTCCTTGCCTTTCTCTGTGTGACCTGCCACATCACTGTCCCAAAGGTCTTCTTGTCTACTCTTGACACTTTCCGTCATGTTTGGTGTCATCTCTGTGGCACTCTTTGTCCAGGTCTTTGTGACCTGCAGTTCAGTGTCACCTCCTCAGGGGCACTTCCTATGGTGTTATTCTTATTCTTCATCACCATAAGAAGTGACTGTGGTTTCTTCAATTTAAAAATATAACATTGTGGTCAGTGTCTTTAATCCCAGCATTCAGGAGGCAGAGACAGGCAGCTCTCTGTGAGTTCAAGGACAGCCTGGTCTACAAATCAAGTTCCAGGACAGCCAGGATTGTTACACAGAGAAACCCTGTCTCAAAACAAAATTTATGTGTACATGTGTGTATCATCATAAAGACAGAAACTTGATTCACCACTCTGCCCTCAGGTAAATGTCTAGAACTCCCAGCCTACACTAGAATTTTGCCTAACAAATGATAGAGATTTTTTTGTTTGTTTGTTTCTTTCAAGACAGGGTTTCTCTGTAGCTTTGGAGCCTGTCCTGGAACTAGCTCTTGTAGACCAGGCTGCCTAGAACTCACAGATCCACCTCTGCCTCTGCCTCCCGAGTGCTGGGATTAAAGGCGTGTGCCACCACCGCCCAACGATAAAGATTTCTTAAAAGTAAAAAATGGGTCAGCTGTGCTTTAAATACATATCCTGGGCTCTTCATCAGATTTTGTCAATGGAACTGCAGTGGCTGAGTAGTGTGTGGTGCCCTGGCCTTCATAGCCATTCTTCCTGTGTTTCTCCTCAGCATCATCACCTGCTCTTCTCTTCTTCCAACTCCATGAGCCAGCAGGTGCTGCCTCTGACTCTGGCTCACAGTTGCTTCTGTGGCCTCTGGAGCTTCCATAGTGACTGCCCAAGTTACTCGTTAGGTTTGCACTGTCTTCCTCATTCAGAAAGTGTGCTGTTGTCTGCAGTGCACCAGAACCGATTTCCTGAAACTTGGATTTGATGTTAGTATCTTGCTTTAAACCTTTGACCTGCTTTTGAGAAAATTTTGCCTCCCAAGTACTGGAATTAAAGGTGTGCATTACTACCACCTATATAGAAACACTTTAGAATTTGGTTTCCTTAGTACTTAGAGAATTTTCAGCCTGAACTCCCCCTCCCCCCAATATCCTCTTTTCACTGTTTAGTTTGCCTGCCTATGAGTAAAGTTCCCTTGACATTTTGAATTTGGGATTGATATTTGTTTGCTTTGTTTTTTTGAGACAGGGTCTCTCCCTCTGTGTAGCCCTGGCAGTCCTGGAACTTGCTATATAAACCAGCCTCGAACTCAGAGCTTCCTACCTCTGCCACCCGAGTGCTAGGACTGAAAAAAAATTTTTTTTTTCTTTTTTTCCCCCTACACCATGCATAAACTGAAAAAAAATTTTGGCTTGAGGTCATGGAGTATTCTTCCTTTGTCTACTGCAGGTTTTTTTTTTTTTTTAAGATTTTATTTATTATGTATACAGTATTCTCAGTATGTATGCTGCAGGCCAGAAGGGGGCACCAGACCTCATTACAGATGGTTGTGAGCCATCATGTGGTTGCTGGGAATTGAACTCAGGACCTTTGGAAGAACAGGCAGTGCTCTTAACCACTGAGCTATCTCTCCAGCTCCCTACTGCAGGTTTTTTTTTTCTTTTGTTTTGTTTTGTTTTGAGACAGGGTTTCTCTGTAGCTTTGGAGCCTGTCCTGGAACTAGCTCTTGTAGACCAGCCTGGTCTCGAACTCACAAGATATCCTCCTGCCTCTGCCTCCCGAGCGCTGGGATTAAAGGCATGCGCCACCCCCGCCCAGTGGTCTATTGCAATTTTTTAAGGCTGATCCAGAGGCTGCCTCTGAGGTCTGATGCCCGTTCTTGGGTTATAATTAGCTCCACTGGGTTTGTGTGTACCCATGCTTTGCGTTCACCTCTGAGAGAATAGCAGTTCCACATACTGTTTCACACATGCATGACACCCAGTTAAGTGTTTGCTACTCATGGGCCATTCTCCAGCAATCCTCCAGGTGGGTATGATGTCTTCAGTTTCACACACAAGCAAATGGGGTCAGGAAACCCCACCAAGATTCCCTAGTGACAGGAACTAAGCTTTGAAGGCTCAAGCATAATAAGCACAATTTCTTTTTCTACATAGTGTAGAGTGTGTGTACAGTTCTGTCCTGAAAGCACTTAGTATTTTATTTGAGTAAGTAGGAAGTAGGCTGTTCAAATCCATCATTCATTGGTGTCTTTTAAAGAGTTGATTCACTTTTGTTGTCTTGTCTCTTTGCATGACAGAGGTTCTCTGTATGTCTTGTTCTAGCTTTTGCTCTGCATGCCTGCAGGAATGTCTGAAGCCGAAGAAACCTGTCTGTGGGGTGTGTCGCAGCGCTCTGGCACCTGGCGTCCGAGCTGTGGAGCTCGAGCGACAGATCGAGAGCACAGAGACTTCTTGCCATGGCTGCCGTAAGAATGTATGTGGACATATGGTGGAGAGTCCTTGTCTTTCAGTGAGATGGTAAAACAGTACAAATGTCTAGAGTTAGAGTTAGAGGAGTGACTGACAGCACAAATGCATGCCTGCTATTTGTGGTGGTCGCTGTGCTGCTGGGTTTTTTTTTTCCCATGACCTTGCTGGGCCCCCCCATGACCTTGCTGGGTTGTTTTTTTTTTTCCCCACGAGTTATTTAGTTTAGCGATTTATACATTTTACCTTATAAACCCCCACCCCCATAAAAGACCCATCTTCAGCTGGGGAGTGGTACATACTACTCTAAGCACTTGGGGACAGAGGCAGCAAAGCCAGGAGTCCTAAACCAGCTTGGGTTACCGAAGACCTACCTGAGAAAGTGTTAACTCTCTTGTTTGCTTTCTTTTTTTTTTTTTTTTTAAATTTATTTATTTATTATGTATACAATATTCTGTCTGTGTGTATGTCTGCAGGTCAGAAGAGGGCACCAGACCTCATTACAGATGGTTGTGAGCCACCATGTGGTTGCTGGGAATTGAACTCAGGACCTTTGGAAGAGCAGGCAATGCTCTTAACCACTGAGCCATCTCTCCAGCCCGTTTGCTTTCTATTTTAATAGGACATAAGGGTATTTCATTATTTTAAAAAATATGTAAAATGAAATTAGTGGCTCAAAACATCTGGTGCTGTGGGTATAATTCAGTAGAGTACTTACTAGCGTGCAAGAAGCCCTGGGTTCCGTCCCAGTACTCTGGTAATAGGAGTGTGGTAATAGGAGGATCTGAAATTGTACCCTTTAGGCAGATATCAGTGTAAATATGTACAAATACACAGTGAGGGTACACCCTTGCTACTTAATTATATTCTTTCATCTTTTTATATTTGAAATTCTTGTTTTACTAACTAGATAGCTTTGTATGTCATCTTCTTTGTTACTTTATTTTAGTTTTGCTTTTTTTTTTTTTTGGTTTTTCAAGACAGGGTTTCTCTGGCTTTGGAGCCTGTCCTGGAACTAGCTCTTGTAGACCAGGTTGGTCTCGAACTCACAGAGATCTGCCTGCCTCTGCCTCCCGAGTGCTGGGATTAAAGGCGTGCGCCACCACCGCCCGGCTTAGTTTTGCTTTTTTAAACAAGGTCTCACCATGTAACTCTGGCTAGCTCAGAACTTGCTATGTAGTAGACCAGGCAGAACTTGAACTCAGAGTTCCACCTGCCTCTACCTCTTAAGTGCTGCAAAATTAATAGGCACAAGTCACCACAACCATCTGAATCTCATTATCTTTTGCTTACTCTGACAGTCTCAGTGCTAATCCCTGGTTGGTTGGTTTGTTTCATTTTTGTTCTTTTTTTTTTTTTTCAAGACAGGGTTTCTCTGTGTTGCTTTGGAGCCAGTCCTGGAACTAGCTCTTGTAGACCAGGCTGGCCTCGAACTCAGAGATCTACCTGCCTCTGCCTCCCAAGTGATGGGATTAAGGCTTGCACCAGCCACCACCACCCAACTGGTTTTGGCTTTTGGTTTGTTTGTTTGTTTTGAGACATGGTTACGGTTACTCTGTGTAGTCCTGATTGTCCTGGAGCTCTATATATAGACAAGGCTGGCCTGGGACTCATGGAGATTCACCTGCCTTTGCCTCCTGAGTGCTGGGATTAAATGTTTACACCACCATACCCAGGTTGGTGGTTTATTGTTTTTAAAAAAGTAAAGACAAAACAAAATAGTCTCATGATCAAGGTTGGCCTTAAACTGATCTTCTGCCCCCACCTGGGATTACGAATGTGAGTGATCATGCCTAGCAAGTTTCATTCCCGCCTCCCTTTTTATTTATTTATTTTTTAAAGATTTATTTATTTATTATGTATACAACATTTCTTCCATGAATGCTTGCATGCCAGAAGAGGGCACCAGACCTCATTATAGGTGGCTGTGAGCCATAGTTTTGGGTGCACAGTGAGACTCTTATAGGTTCGTTCCCACATTTATTCTCAGGCTCCTAGGTGGACAGCTGAGTCTGAGTGCTCTGGGCCAGGTCTAAGGTTGGCATCTGAGTCAGTGCGCTCTGGCCTGTGCCTACAGCTCTGGGATTGGAACCCTGTCTCCTCAGTTTCATTTTGAATCTCAACAAACTGACTTCAATCTTTCTTTTCTCATGCACACTCTTCTCCCCTGTGTGCTTTAATTTTTCTCTGTTTGTAAAGTTAGTAATATTGGCACATGCCTGCAATACCAACCAACACTGGGAAGGTAGAGGCAGGAGTATTGCAAGTTCAGGGTCAGCCTGAACTACATGAGACCCTGTCACAAAGCAAAATAAAAATTGATGGTTGTACGTTAGATGTTCCCCCCCAAATCTTTCTCTCCTTTTTCATTTTGCATATTTCTTTAAAGAGTTCTCACACAAGTGTGTTAGCGGGTGTCTGTATTCTTTCCTGGGGAAGCTGAGACAAGAGGATTTCTTCAGGGCAACTTGGGTAATAAATGCAAAACAACAAAGGTACAGTTGGAAGCAGATCAAAATACAATTCATCTCTGTATAGGTTAAATTAGCCTGGAACTCTTGGTAGTCTTCCTGTCTTACCCTAATCTCAGAGTCCTTGAGATCACAGATGTGCACCACCATGCCTAGGTAAGAGAAATTAAAATGTGAGTGTAGGGCAGTGAGATGACTTTGCAGTTAATGGTGCTTGCTGCCTAAATCTGACACCTGAGGCCTGAGTTCAGAGAGATGGCAATAGCAGAATCATCTGTAATTACATAGGAGAATCAGCAGAAGTTTGTGGGACACCGAGCCAGAAGAGGGCACCAGACCTCATTATAGGTGGCTGTAAGCCACAGTTGTGGCTTACATAGTTGTGAAAGTCCTTGTCTCAAGGACCAGCTCCTTGTGTGTTCTCAACACAGATCACACACACGCACAAAATAGAGTATAGAATACTTTTTAAAGCATCACTGGATTTGGAAAATATCAGTCAGCTGAGAGCAGATGATAAGAGTGACCTCATAGTAGAAGCAGATATAAGCAAGGTGAAACAGCTGAAAGGCCGCAGCTGTTTGGTTTCTGCCCACTAGCATAGTCAGGAGTTCTCTTGATTGTTAACCCAGTGTGTGGTCTAGTTCTCATTTCTTAATAGTTCCTCACTAACTCTTGGTCCTGCTCTTTATATTCAAGTGCGTCCTATCTAAGATCCGAGCCCACGTGGCTTCATGTTCCAAATACCAGAATTACATCATGGAAGGTGTGAAGGCTACCACCAAGGATGCGTCCTTTCAGCCAAGGTAATTAATGACTTACTCTCCCCAGAAAGATGTGTTGGAGGAGGATTTAGGTGTGAAGATTTGGGGATTTGGAGAGATGTGATCACTGGTGCTGGCTAAGGATGAGAAGTTCTGGGGTGGGGGATGTCTTCATGTGTTAACTGTGCTGATATCAAAACACTCAATTCTGGCACGTGATGGTCTTAGTTCTGAAAGGTAGTCCATGCCCCTTGTTAAATCTTTGCACTGATGCAATAAATCATATCAAGCCAAACTAATAAAAAAACAAGTTTAATCTGAGCAAAACAACTCCCTGTGTGTGGGAAGGGCAGGTGGGGAGGGTTGGGGAAGAACAGGATTGCTTCTTAAATACCCTGTGGGCATGGTCTTGGGCATCTCAGGAGGAGGAGCTGCCCCTGGCACGCTTTCTGAGGGCGGGGCTTGGAGAGGGAGGAGGGGGAACTGAGGTGGAACTTCCACTCAAACAGGTTCATTGGGGTGGGCAATGGTTGAGATGGTGTAGAATGGTTCTCTTTTTGTATCTCACCTCCCAGAAATATCCCAAACCGGTACACCTTTCCTTGTCCTTACTGTCCTGAGAAGAACTTTGATCAGGAAGGACTTGTGGAGCACTGCAAACTGTCACACAGCACAGATACCAAGTCTGTGGTAAGAATTACCTTTTCTTTGAATAGGTAAAAAGTCAGACATATAGAAAATTACTAGATTGTACAATGAAGTCTTAGCCTTCACCTAACAGCAGTTTGTTAAAATGTGCTTAACTGTGTTCTATACATATATGTGTGGTTTTGATGAGCCATTTAGGAAGTTACAGATACTATGATCTTTTCCCTCTTAAGTTCTTCAGCATATATCTTAATGTTTTCTTTTTTTTTTTTTGGTTTTTCGAGACAGGGTTTCTTTGTGGCTTTGGAGCCTGCGCTGGAACTAGCTCTTGTAGACCAGGCTGGTCTCGAGCTCACAAAGATCTGCCTGCCTCTGCCTCCCGAGTGCTGGGATTAAAGGCATGCGCCATCACCGCCCGGCTCTTAATGTTTTCTTTAAAAAATCGCTTAAACAACAACAACAAAGAGTCTCATGTAGGTTATGCTGGCTTCAAACTCATCTTGTAGCCAGGGGTGATTTTGCATCTTTGATCCTCCTGCTTCACTTTTCAAGTGTCAGGATTGCACTGAGCCAGCATGCCCAGCTCTGGATATTTTGTTTTTCTTTGTTGTGCTTGTGGTTGAACCCCTGCCTTATCTATTATAGGCAAGTGCTCTACCATTAAAGTCATGTCACCAGCTCAGAAGCTGTCAAGATAAGTGTGGTGCTATCATAATTGGTAGAGGTGATCCAAGCTCTTATCCCTATTCAAGATTGGGTGCTCTTAGTCATAGACAGTCAGAAAGGAAGTGAGAAAGCAAGTTCTGCCTCCTGATCTAGCTAGGCTCACAGCTAGTGGCTCCAGACTTGACCATCCCAGCACCTACCAGGTGTCTGCAATCAGCTCAAGAAGGGGAGGCCAGCTCCAGCTAAGGATGGTCTTCCAGGTTCCAAAGTGAAAGGTGACCTCTGAAAGGCCTGGAAAGTAAGGTAACCAAGCTTAGTTAAGGCAGGGGTATGTTGAACTTGGAGAGCTGAAATGGAGTTGGTGGCTTGGATTCAAGGAGGCAAACGTGAGTTTTTTGAGTTTAAGGAAGCCATGTTTGCCTCTTGAACTAAGGAGGAAACTGGGATGGTGTGCAGGTGAGGAAGTCTGCTGCCTGTTGAGTTCAGTGAACAGAGCAGGGAAATCAAGGGGAGAGTCGGTCCCAGTGCTGCTCCACTCTCATCTGAGCCAGGGCAGCATGCTCTGTCATTGCCCCCAAATCACTCCTCTAGCCCAGGCTGGCCTTGAACTCCTTGATCCTCTTTCCTCTCCCTTTTTGGTGCTGGGGTTAGAGGTATGTTCTATGTGCCTGCTCAGATTGGCTTTTCATGTGCACACTTTAGGCCTTATCCCTGTCATTCGGGCCTTTACTTTGTTATCATTAGTGTAAAGCTGAATTTTACTTTGTTGGGGATCAGTCATCCATCATTTTATGAGTCTTTACCCATTCCCACATGTCGTTTGAATTGAATAGACAGTGTTTTCTGGGTTGCTTCATGTTTATGGGGTAGAGTGACCAGGTCTTGAACTGGGGCTTGTCAGTAAAGCTGTCCTAGAAGAAAGGGGGCTGAGCAGAGGTCACAGAGGACCAGTTTTAGCTCAGGCATTAGGTCACAGTACCTTGCTTCCTCCTGGCAGGTTTGTCCCATATGTGCCTCCATGCCTTGGGGAGACCCCAGCTACCGCAGCGCCAACTTCATGGAACATATCCAACGCCGCCACCGCTTTTCCTATGATACTTTTGTGGTGAGTCTGTACCCACCCCAGGGGACAACACTGCTGCTCAATTTTCTGGAAGGGACAGCAGCCTGGGACACTATTCAGGCTTAAAGAACTCTCAGTCCCAGAGGGAAGTTGCACAGTGTCTCTTCATGGGTGGATGAGTAGGTGCCAGAGTAGGACTTAAGATATCTTCAGTTTTCCAGCTGTGAGACTTCCTCTTTTCTTTTCCCTACTCTGCCTGCCAATTTTGCCCACTTTTGCTATGTTTGATTTCTTTAGAGAACTTAGTTGGTTTCCACTCGGGTTGGCTGTCCAAGGACAAGGCAATGAATAGAAATGGCCCACAAGCTGACAGGGGCTGCAACTCCAACTACCTGGAAGTGTAAATGTGTCCTTGGAATATGGCTTAGTGGTAGAGCCTTTGCCATGCAAGACATCCTGGGTTCTGTCCCCAGCAATGTAAAACAGTAACACAAAACAGGGCCCTGCTAGAGCGGCAGCATTGAAGAGCACACGCTGCTCTTGAAGAGGGCCCAGCGCACCTGTAACTCCAGCTCTGGAGATCTAGCACCCTCTTCTGGATTCTGCAGATACCTGTAATGTGACATTCTCCCTTCTACCCTCCACACACGTATACACATAAATACATTAATGAAAATAAATCTAACCAGGGATGGCAGTACACACCTTTAATTCCATCCTTGGGCACTTGGAGGCAGAAGCTGGTGGATCACTTGAGTTTGAGGCCAGCTTGGTCTACACTTTTGTATGTGTTTTGGATTTTTTTTTTTTTTTGAGACATTGTAGCTTTGGAGCCTGTCCTGGAACTGGCTCTTGTAGACCAGGCTGGCTTTGAACTCACAGAGATCCGCCTGCTTCTGCCTCCCGAGTACTGGGATTAAAGGTGTGCACCGCCGCCACCTGGCAAAAGGCAGTTACACCTTTACTGGCACAATCTTGTTTTCCCAGCACTTGGTAATTGGGGGCAGAAGGATGAGGAATTAAAGACCAGCCCAGACTACATGAGACTTGTTTCAGGGGGGCAAACAAAGCCACATGTGGTGGTGCACGCCTTTAATCCCAACATTTGGGAGGCAGAGGCGGGTAGATCTCTCTGATTTTGAGGCCAGCCTGGTCTACAAAGGGAGTTCTAGGAGAGCTAAGACTGTTATATGGAGAAACCTTGTCTCAAAAACAAAGAACACGAAGAATGGATAAAGAAAATGTGGTACATTTACACAATGGAGTACTACACAGCAGAAAAAAATAACAACAGCTTGAATTTTGCAGGAAAATGGATGGAACTAGAAAACATTATTTTGGGTGAGGTAACCCAGACACAGAAAGACAATTATCACATTTACTCACTCATAGGTGGTTTTTAAACATAAAACAAAGAAAGCCAGTCTACAAACCATAATCATAGAAAAATTAGACAACAATGAGGACATAGACCTAATATACATGGGAAAGTATAAAAAGACAAGACCTCCTGAGTAAATTGGGAGCATAGGGACATTGGGGGAGGGGAAAAAAGAAAAACAAAGAATAAAACTTATTCTCAGTATAATATTTGGAACAAACTTGAAGGTTGTCCTTACTGACCCTATAGAGATAATTGTCTTACTGCTCAGGTAGGCTTCTGCCTCACCCACATGGCTGTTTAACTGTAGTGCCCACTGTGAAGCCTCTTGGGAATGGCACCTCAGTTGAGTGTACGTGTGTTTGTCTTATTTAGGTGTGTGTACTCTCTGGGACACTGAGTTCTCATTGGGGGAAGAAATGGAATTTTGTTTTTGTTTTGTTGTTTGCTGGAGAGTGTTCATGTGCACGCATGATCTGCACATGCATGGACAGAGGCCAGGTATCAACATCAGATGTCTTTTATCAGTCTCTACCCTATTCTTGAAACAGGATATCTCCACTTAGACTAGTCTGTTAAGTGAGGCAAGTCTTTGTGATCCCCGTCTCCTCTGTAGAGCACTGGGGTTACTGGTATGCACCTCAACACCCTCAGCCTCCTTTTACATGGGTGGTGGAGATCTGAAGTTGGTTTTTGTGCCTGACACAGCAGGCACTTTGCCAGCTGAGTCATCTCTGCAGCCCCAGGAATTACTTTTTATTTTTTAGATGTTTGACTGTATGTATGTCTGTACACCACATATGTGCAGTGCCTGCAGAGACCAGAAGGTGCCCAGTCCTCTGGGACTGGAGTTAACAGTGGTTGTGACCCACTATGGGTGATGGGAATTGAACCTGAGTCCTCTGGAAAAGCAACCAGTGCTCTTAACCACCAAGCTGTCTCTCCAGCCCCAAGCTGTTAACTTTTATTTAATGATGAAACAGCAGATACACTGAGAAATGGAGTAATTTTCCTGGTTTCACAGCATCTAAACAGTAGCCTGGGGTCCTTAGCAGACTGTCTTGCTAGGTTCCTGCTGAAATTGAATCTTCTGGGTGTGAACAGTTACTTAGACTGCTGTCTTCTGCCCTCAGGATTATGATGTTGATGAAGATGACATGATGAACCAGGTGTTGCAACGATCCATCACTGACCAGTGAGCAGGGTCCTCACTGTCCACCTCATTCTAGAGCTTCCAATACGCATTAGGTTGTGAGCCCTTTACTCCTGCACCTCACATGTAATGCAGATCTGGAAATGAACCATGGCACTGGACAGGGTCACTTCTCCCAGGGTGACAGGGCCCTAGGGCAGAGCCCTGTTTTCTTTGGGCTCTTACTGACATTGTCTTCCCCACTGGTAACCTTGTTTGTCTTTCACACCTGCTACTGCCTCCTTTTAAGAAGAGTCCAGCTTCTGTCCCCACATTCATCCTACTGTCCTGTGTTCATCTCCTAGGTCCTCCTAGCCAGCCAGGTCCTTCCCTTGGCCATGAATAGCACAATAAAACAGGGACTTCTTTCCTTGGCCCTGAGGTACCTGGGTTCTGCTGTGTACCAGGACAGGGCTGTGCTCATCTTTTCCTCTTGGGTGACCTTGGGCTTTCACAAACTGATGCTGGAAGTTTTGGTTACTGCTGTTTCCCTACACCTGTACATCCATAGAACTGATGGCTTCTGTCTTAAATGCCTGACAGTGCCTTTATAGGATAAGTATCACCATAGAAATGTTGTGGGAATGTTGGGTAGCAAAGCTGGGGTGCATTCATCTGTAAGTGGGGAGAAAGTGGAGTGGTGTGGCTTTTGGTTCTCTGTCACTCTGAGTGTTCCAGGTGGCTGGTTCCTGGGCCCCTTCTGTTGGGTATCTGCTGATAGTCTTGCTCTGAAGAATGAGAGCCCTTGGGTAATGGGAGGAGGGAAGGCACTGACTGTTGTATGTGCTGCTTGGTAACTTGATGAACCTGAGCATTCTTGCTGTCCTACAGCCCTCCTTGCTCAAGTGTGTGTTTTAAAACCCTGCCTTTCAGTGCACAGGCTGTGGCAAAGCCAGGGTCCTACCCACTTGTCTCTTCAAAGCCCCTGCTGGGAAGTTAAGGAAGCTAGGCCCCTGCCGAAGTTGAGAAAGGCAGTCTGCTGGAGGCTCTGTCGAGCAGCTGCTCTGCTCTAAACGCTGGAAGTCCAGCACATTTACAGAGTACAGTATGGGCACCACCAGGCCAATCTGCAGAACAGATCCTTCGACAGACCTAGGGCTTGGGGGTAAGTCATCTTTCCTGTCCTGTGGCTCTGGTCTAGCTGAGACTGCATACAATAGTGTGCTTTTGAAGCGTCCTTCCACTGCGACCTCTGCCTGCCAGGAAGAGCTAGCTCAGATCCTCCTAACCTGCAGAGTCGGGCAGGATCACTTTCCCAGGGTTACTGTTGGAAGAGCCCATACATCACCACCTCTTCACTGTACCCTCTGGAAAGGTTTGCTTAGGAGACGCCTGGAGGGAAGTCTGACACAACCTTGACCTGAGGAACTGAGAAGGACATAGCCATGCCACAGTGCAACATGAATCTCTTGTCCTATATCACATTCACTAACTATTTCTAATACAGCAACTTTCCAGAAAGTGTGGTGTTATGTTCTGGCTTTTAAAAGATGAAATACTAATAAATTTATAATTTATCCAACCAGCAGGCTCTAATGTGTTTTCATTAAATAGCTTTTTCTGGAGTCTGGGCTTGGCAGCCTCCAGAAGGTTGTTAACTCCAAGGGAGCATTCTTGTGCGTCCCCGAGTCAGCCTGGCTTCTAGTCAATTTCAAGCCTTCATCAGCTGGGCCTGTCTTCTCTGAAAAATAGCAAAAATTATCACCCTCTGCTTTCTGAGTGAGGAATTCACAGAAGCAGGTCAGACTCTAGACCCACCCCTGCAGTGACTTACGTGAGACAGTTAAGGGGTTCCAAGGGCTCAGACGTGGGTCCTTGTAAGTATGTGCATCTGTGCCAGTTTCTGACCCCTTAGGATAATGGTAGTCAGTGAGCCATCTAAAGGAGTGTGCAGAACGGTGCACTGGATGCTGCCTGGGATCTGTGGGGCTGGCCTCCTGGGCTTTGTTCCTATCCTGGTCCTGTAGAGACTTGAATATGGCTCAGAGGTCTCAGTGCATCCTGTCTCTACTGTACCCTTCCTACTTTGAGGAGAAATATCTAGCCCAGGTGACTTGAGCCTTGGACTCTGGTCAGTTTTCATTTATGTCCATTTGTTTCCTTGAGGTCTTTTGACAGTGGGAGTAAAATTCCTTGATATACTAGAACAGGTCCAAAAGTGACATTTGTCCCAGCATGATGGCACAAACTCTTAATCCCAACACTGAGGAGATAGAGACAAGCAGATGAATCTGAGTTTGAGCTAGTCTGGGTTACATAGTAAGACTGTCTCAAAGGGAAAAAAATTGAACTGAGTCCTGGATATAGCTGAGTTCAGAGGCCTATGGTGACAAAATGTTATTTACCCATGAAGCACTGCTGAGGTTCGGGACTGGGGGTGAGGGGTTAGTGGAAGAGACTGACCATGGGTAGGAGGCAGGTTGGAGGATCCATTGACTGAGACCAGGCATTGGGGGTTCTGAGGGACATGACCCAGCTTAGATGCAAGTGAGGCTCCTTGGACACATGGAGCAGACAGAGGCAACCACAGAAGTAGTCAGTGTGGTCGTCTCAGGTATGTTTGGAAGGTGCATTGTGAAGGCAAGAACTGGTGAGTGAGCCCATAGTTGCCCCTGAGGGTCAGGTAAGCAGAGGTTTGAGAATTGAGCTCCAGGGTAACTTGATATCAGTTCTGTTACTGCTGCTCTAGGTTTTGTTCAGTGTGTTGAGAGAATCTCGCCCTGCAGTCTAAGCTGGCCTCTCAGCAGTCCACCAACCTCAGCTTCCTCATTGCTAGAATTAGAAGCTGAACATCACTCCACTGTCCAGAAGAAGCAAGACCTGGAGCTGTAGAACTTTGTGCAGTTAACAAAGGGCCAGCCTGACTCTTTGGTGTGCCCCTCGACACCCCACTCCCTGCCCGAGTGCTGCACATCACAGCCCAACTTCCAGCCTCAAGCTAAAGACATCTCCCACTGCGACACTGTTCTGTTCTTGGATCTGCTAGCTAATTGCTCAGGAATTAACCTGAATATCAACTTGAACTCTTGTACCTCAGCTCCCTGTTATTCCCAAATCTAGCTTTAGTTCCTGAGCAGACTATCTCCCATGCAGCTGTCTCCAACATCTTAAAAGGCCCTGATCTCTAGCTGGGTGCAGGTGGTGCACACCTTTCATCCCAGCACGCTGGAGGCAGAGGCAGGTAGATCTCTGAGTTTGAGGCTACAGATCAAGTTCCAGGACAGCCAGAGCTACACAGAAAAACTGTCTCATAAAAACAAAACAAAATTTTGGAGTTAAAATTAACTAGGTGGTGTCTTTCTCTTTGATTACTTGCCTCACTATGGCAAGTCTTTGGTACTGGGGAGAGCCAGGCACAGCCTGCAGGAAAGTCTAAAGGGTGGTGTCCTAGGTAGGAGCATCCTTATCCTGAAGCACTGAAGCTGGGTGGTAGAGAAGACACAAGACTAAGGAGGCCAAGCCAAGGGGGTTGCTGCCAGGATGAAGTATGTGGCCTTCCCAGTCCTCCATGCGGTCTCTGAATACCTCTCATCTAACTTTACTACCATTCCCATCACACCGGCCAGGAGTGCAGGGCCAGACATGAAGGATTTGGAAAGCATGATCAAGTGAGACTCTAACAAGGCCTCCCTTCCCAGCCTCCACACACTTCATTCAGCTGTGTGACAAAGGAGAGTCCCAAAGTGACTTCATTCTAGATGTGTGAGAATCTCTTTGGGGTAATCCACATAAAGAATTAGGAAACTGAGCAGAACGTGACACATCTCTGGGACCTTAGCACTTAGGTGAAGGCCGGAAGATAGCAAGTTCCAGGCCAATCTGGGCTACTTGAGACCTACACACACACACCAAATTTGTTTTTTTGAGACAAGGTGCTCTCTATTATGGCTGTCCTGTCCTGAAACTCACTGTTGACCAGGTAGGCTTCTAACTAGGATCCACCTTGCCTCAGCCTCTCAAGTGCTAGGATTAAAGGCATGTAACCACCACACACAACTAGGAAGATCATCTCAGTAAAATTCTTTGTTATTTTTTAGATAGGGTCTGGTGTATCCTGGGCCGATCTAACTCTAAGTAGCTGAGGATGATCCTGAACTTCTGAGTACCGAGGTTATAGGTGTGTACCACCTTGACCTGTGTATGTCCTGCTGGGCATCCAACCTGGGCTTCAGTTATGCTAGGCAAGCATTCTACCGACTGAGTGACACTCCCAACCCTTTTTCTCTTCTGTCTTGTCTCAGGTATTCAGAATTCCATATATCCCAGGATCCTCCAGTCTCTGCCTTTAGTGGCTGGGATCACAGGTATGTGTCAACCACACGCAGTTCTGAAGCTTTACATTTAAGGGCTGCATGGCACTCCTGGGTACAGATGGAGGATACTTGTATTTTGTTGTTTGGTTTTAGTTTTGGTTTTTGGAGATAAGGTTTCTCTGTGTAGCCCTGTCCTGGCTATCCTGGAACTTGCTTTGTAGACCAGGCTGGCTTCAGACTCAAAAGAGATATACCTGCCTCCGAGATTAAAGGCATGTACCACCACCACCTGGCAAGTATACTTATTTTTGCAGTGAACTTCCCAGTTTGACACTGTAGTAGGCACTGCAGCAGCAAGCGCACCAACACCGCATGTTTGCCTGTGTGGCTGGATCTTCTGTCTGCAGAACTGCTGGATCACGAGGATAGAGGCAGAAACAAGGAGCCTAGAGCAGTGACTGATCTCAACCTTCCTAAGGCTGCAACCCTTTAATACAGTTTCTCATGTTGTGGTGACCCCTCAGCCATAAGATTATTTTCATTGCTACTTCATAACTAATTTTGCTATTGTTGAGCCAGACTATAAATATTTTTGAAGATAGAGGTTTGTCAATAGGGTTGTGACCCACAAGTTGAGAACTGCTGGCCTAGACGGCAATGAGAGGTAGACTAGGATGGAGAGAGAGACGAACATAAGATGGAAAGAGGAGAGGTATGGGGATCTCTTCTGGAGACCCCAGGTGAGGGGTCCCCAGGCTGGCCACAGGAATCCCAGCAGAAAGTGACTCAGACTTTTAGGAACACATCCTACAGATAAACGTAAATGGAATCAAACTCTTGGGAGCGAAGATTTTCAGGAGCTCCCTGTTCGTGGAAAGCAAGGTGGGGCTCAGAGATGGCTGCTGATAGGCCCATGAGTATAATAGTCTGTGTGTATGTATGTGTTTATGTGTGTATGTATGCATGTATGTATCTATGCTTGTTGAGCTTGTGTGCATATGTGTGTGTGTGTTCGTGTTTGTGGGGTGGCATGTGTGGTGGTAGTAGTGAAGTATGAGTTGCAGGTGTTCATGGCTCATGTGGATGTCATAGGACAACTTGTCACCCATTCTCTTCCTCTCCATGTTCCAGGAATTCAAATGAGGTAATCAGACTTGTATGGATTAATGCTTTTACTTGATGAGTCATCTTGCTGTTCCAGGACTATTTCTTTTCCTTCTGTTCGTTTGATTGCTTTGAGGGTCTTGTGTAGCCCAGCCCTCACACACACACACATACACACACAAAATATTATGTAGCCTAGCCTAGAACTCACTGTGTAGCCCAGGCTGGGCACTTGCTTCCACCTCCCAAGAGTAGTTGTGACTATAGGTATAAGCCACGACACCCTATTAGAACCAGTTTCTAAATAGATCTCAAGATTTTTTTTTAAAGATTTATTTATTATGTATTCGGTGTTCTGCCTGCATGTATCCCTACAGACCAGAAGAGGGCAACAAATCTCATTACAGATGGTTGTGAGCCACCATGTGGTTGCTGGGAATTGAACTCAGGACCTTTGGAAGAGCAGGCAAAGCTCTTAACCACTAAGCCATCTCTCCAGACCCGATCCCAAGATTTTTTAAAATTTATTTTTATTTGTGTTCTGCCTGTACATATGCTTATATGAAGGTGTTGGACCCTGGAGTTATAGACAGTTGTGTGCTGCCATGTGGGTGCTGGGAATTGAACCTAGTTTCAAAAGAGTAGTCAGTGCTCTCAACTGCTGAATCATCTCTCCAGTCACCTAGATCCCAAGATTTAACGAAGGAAACGGTGGGAGGTCCCAATTAAATCTGAATCTCAGCTCAGGTGTTCTCTGTAGTCTTCTGCTAAGAACTTTCTCGTGAATCTAATTCAACTTGTGCATCTGTTCTGTATCTGGCAAATTTATCTCTAAGATAAGAAGTGGAAGGATTGAAGTTAGCTCAGGGTATCTCCTGGTGAGGGCTGTACCTCCCCCAGCCACACATTCATTGAATGCCGGGTCTCAGGTGCTGGTTCCATCTCCACCACTGTGTGGGTGTGGTGGTGTACAAACTGTGCTCCCAGCACTCTGGAGGTGGAGGCTGGGTCAGAAGTCAAGGTCATCCTCAGGGAGGAGCCCAGGCTCAGCCCTCTGCCCTTAGCCTCAGAGCCCTAACCTCCAGAATATTCTTTTCCTAGCCCAGGGCTTTATCTCACATCCCCTGCCCTAACCACAAGCTTGTCTAAATGATACCCACACCTTAGCTGGGCTCTTCCGGATTATCACAGTACCCCATCCCCTCAGCCGGGTTTGTGGCTTGGAGGTGACATTAGCATCTCTGAACTGTTTGTTCACTGGGAAGATCTGTGGATTCAGCAAAGGCCTGTGAGCAGGAACAGGACAAGGGTCGGCTCTAGGGACAGGCCTGGTGACAGGAGCAGAGTTTGAACTGAGTCCAAAAGGAAGGCTAACTATGACCTTGGAAAATCAATGGCTTCCAAGAGTAGCAGAGGAAGGAGGTGAGAGAAGATAATAAAGGGACCAGAGTACATTCCATATACATGAGATTGTTCTCACATGGTACATTTTTCGAAAGAACACCACGGGCTGTTATTTTCCCCATCTCCCTCCCCTCCTTCCTGAATTTTTCTTTGAGGAAGGATTTTGCCTGTAGCCCAGGCTAGCCTTGAACTTTGGCAGTCCTGTCTCAGCCTCCTGTGTGCTGGGATTACACCACCATGTTCAACTTCATTTTAAATTATGTATGTGTGTGTGTGTGTGTGTATGTATGCCTGTGTGTGGTATGTATGCGCACATGAGTGCAGGTGTGCACAGGGCCCAGACCAGACCCCTGGAGCTGGAGTTACAGATGGTTATGATGCCAGACATGGGAACACAACTCTGTTCATCTCTCCACTCCCTCCCTGCCCCCACTTTCAGACAGTAGGGTCTTGCTGTATTGCTCAGGCTGGTCTCAAACTCCTAGGCCCAAATATATTTCACATTTCCCCCCCACCATTGCCTTATGGGGGAGGTTGATCTCTGGGGATTGATCTCAGGACTTTGTGCAATGGGATGCTTAAACCCTTGCTTCCCCAGCATCCTGCCTTCCTTCTCTTGCCCTCTGTGGTTCAGAGATGTTTGGAGATCTAGAGGTAGGAAAGCTGAGTTCCTGTGTGGGAAGGAGTGAAATCCTGGGAAGATGCTGCCAGGAGAGGCTCTGCAGCCAAAGGGCCCATGTGAGCATATGGGCAGGTGGATCTCCGAGTTAAGAAGCCAGCCTAGCAGGCGGATCTCTGTGAGTTCGAGACCAGCCTGGTCTACAAGAGCTAGTTCCAGGACAGGCTCCAAAGCCACAGAGAAACCCTGTCTCGAAAAACCAAAAAAAAAAAGGCCAGCCTAGTCTAAAGAGCGAGTTCCAGGACAGTAAGGGTTACTCAGAGAAACCCTGGAGAGAGAGAGAGAACTAAGCATCTCTCTGCAGCTGGGCTTCTTGGTGTTCCTGGGTTCCCCAGGTTCTGTTACTACACGAAAGGCCAGGTCAAGGTTGCCACCTGAGCAATCACTTGCTTCATTCACCTGGTATTTGCTGCAATGCAGACTGTAGGCCTTGGTCAGGGTACATAGTCCAGCAGTGATGTACCCCTGTCCTTATGGAGATGGGTGGAGAGTTGGCTGTGGATTTTGCTTGTTTGTTTATTTTTTACTTTGGTGACACAGGGTCTCTCTTGTAGCCCTGGCTATTCTGCAACTCGTTCTTTTTTTTTTTTTTTTTTTTTTT
>JAQHUG010000040.1:3414236-3427466 GCA_028555095.1 Dicrostonyx torquatus
AGAGAGAGAGAGAGAGAGAGAGAGAGAGAGAGAGAGAGAGAGAGAGAGAGAGAGAGAGAAGAGAGCACCCATGTTAGGTTGTACTTTTGTCCTCTTTTGGTCTGGATTTGAGGCCGGTCATGTATTCTTAGCTTTGGTAACTTTTTAAGTTAAGAGGCATCCAGTCGTTTTGTCGGTTTAAAAGCGGATGCCAGCAACCCCGCCCTAGATAATTAAATCAGGATGTGTCTGCAGGTGAAGGCGGGCAGGGCTTAGGTGTTTTTCGATACCCTTGAGGAAAAGCAAGACTGCAAAGCCCTGGGTGGCAGTCTGCCTAGGAAGAAGGCTTCCTGGGAGTGGGGGTTCACCTGTCACCTGTTGGGGCTGAGTCACACCTTTTCTAAGTGGCATGCCAGCATCCATCAACACTTGACCAAGGGGTGGGTGTGAGGGTGTGAACTGGCCTTTCTCCTGTGGGCTTCATTTGTTTTTGTTTTTTCTTTTCCCACCTTACTAAGGAGGCTGGGGGCAGGAGCTGGGGGTTGGGGAGGGGGGTTACTGAGGAAACAAAGGATGAAAGGAAACCCAGCCAGGTGTAGATGGGGAAGAGAGAACAGGAGCCAGAGGCTGGAAGGTAGGTGCCAAGGTCCTGTGGTAGGAAAGCCATTGAGCTTATGTCATTGAGCATAGGGGAGGGAGAAACCCGGTCAGCTGAGCTGCAGTTGAGACAAGCAAAGGGTTAGGGGTGGGGGGCTCAGTTTTCTACCTGTGGGCTCAAGGGGAGATGCATGGATGAACCAAATTAACCCAGAGGACAGAGTGTTCTGCAGGATCTTTGCCTGTTGTCTGATCTCCCTCTCGCCAGTGCTGGGCGGTCGATTCCACCCACTGTTGTTCCCTCCAGCGCCTGGAGACTCAGTTGTTCTACAGCCCCTCCATACTGTGGGGTGTGGGCTTGATTTCCGGGGCCACCCTAGTGCTAGGCTGTTATGACCCTTCCAACACGGTTCTCAGGAAGCCAGGAGCCTCAGCCCTGGTCTTTGCTACCTCTCTCTGCCTTGCACCTGCCGCCAGTGGTGTTTCACAACGCATCTCTAAACAGGTCCTCAGCTGAAAGTCCTTCCGTGGCTCCCCAGTGCCCTTAAGGCAAAGTCCAAACTCCTCCGAGGATCCGAGGCCAGCAAATCCGACCCCTCGGGGCTTGCCCACACCACCCCCACCCCTGGGAGCTGTTCTTAAAGGCTGGGCAGACAGAAGTTACTCTTACCTCGGGCCTTTCCCCTCCGTGTTTTCTCACTTCCCCTGGGAAGTCATAGACGCCCCCCCCCCGCCGTCAGGTGACCGTCCACCAGTCACAGCTGTCTCTCCCTCCCCACCTCTCCCCATCAAAGCACGCCTCCCTTTGCTTTAGAATCGCCTATTTACTCCGTCGGCCTCCCCCACGGACCGGGGAGCCATCCTTTGGTAGAACTGAGTGTTTTGTTCAGGGCTGTACAGGCAACTTCAGTACTCAGCCTGGATTAGAGCGGGC
This sequence comes from Dicrostonyx torquatus, assembly GCA_028555095.1. Taxonomy (NCBI): domain Eukaryota; kingdom Metazoa; phylum Chordata; class Mammalia; order Rodentia; family Cricetidae; genus Dicrostonyx; species Dicrostonyx torquatus. The sequence continues at coordinate 3,415,747 of JAQHUG010000040.1, forward strand.
GCTCCCCAAGCACGTGCGAAGGGAGCGCATCGGAGCATTTTCGGGGCGCGGGTCTGCAGCGACCCAAGGTCAGCAGCTCCGGGGGAGTGGGGGGCGCTGCACTCGGCGGAGGCCCGGCGCGGCCACCAGAGGGCGCCCGAGCTCGGACACCGCGCGGTCCGGCCCGGGAGGAGCCCAAGCCGAATCTCAGCGCCACGCGGCGGGAGCCTCTCCAGCCCAGGCGCACCTGCTCCTGTCGTGGTCTCGGGCCGCGCCGCCGCCCGCCATTGGCGCAGCCTTGACAAAGGGGCGTGGTCATCGCCTAGGCCACGCCCCCAGCCCTCCTACTTAAAGGAGTTTGCCTCTGCGAGGGGGAATCATAGTGCCGGCGTCCGGCCTCGCGAGCGGAGTAGCTTATCGACCTTGCGCGACCCGGTGACCCCGGCTACCTAGGTCGCCCCGGCCACCATGCCGCGCTCTTTCCTAGTTAGGAAGCCGTCCGACCCCCGCCGGAAGCCCAACTATAGCGAGTTGCAGGACGCGTGTGTGGGTGCGTGGCGGGGTGCGGGATGCGGGCGGCTCTGGGGATCCTGAGGGCGCGGAGGGGCGAGTCGGGCTCTGCGGGCGCGACAGGTGGACCGGGAATTCCGGATCTTGGCAGTTGGGGTCCACCGAGGGGGTCTGGGGTCCTGGGCGGGGAGGCTCCGAGACTGTAGACCCGAGGGAAGGCAGTCCTGCGGAGTCCGGAGTTCGGGTGGGGGAGGGGCAGGCGGGTGGGGGACCCTTCACCTGGCGCCCCGACAATCGGCCCTGTTGACCCTCTGCTCCCTCTTCTCTGCCCGCAGAGTTCACCTTCCAGCAGCCATACGACCAGGCCCACCTGCTGGCCGCCATCCCTCCGCCCGAGGTCCTCAACCCCGCCGCCTCGCTGCCCACCCTCATCTGGGACTCGCTCCTAGTGCCCCAAGTGCAACCGGTTGCTTGGGCCACTCTCCCGCCGCGGGAGAGCCCCAGGGCGGCAGAGCTGACCTCGCTGTCCGATGAAGACAGTGGCAAAAGCTCCCAGCCGCCCAGCCCGCCCTCGCCGGCGCCGTCGTCCTTCTCCTCCACCTCGGCCTCATCCCTGGAGGCCGAGGCCTTCATCGCCTTCCCCGGCTTGGGTCAACTGCCTAAGCAGCTAGCCAGGCTCTCGGTGGCCAAGGACCCTCAGTCCCGGAAGGCCTTCAACTGCAAATACTGCAACAAGGAGTACCTCAGCCTGGGCGCCCTGAAGATGCACATCCGAAGCCACACGCTGCCTTGCGTCTGCGCAACCTGCGGAAAGGCCTTCTCCAGGCCCTGGCTGCTTCAGGGCCACGTCCGCACCCACACTGGTGAGTGTTCCCACAGCTGCCTCTCATCTCTCTGCCGTCCTAAGTGCTTGGCCCCTGGCTCTGGTGAACTCAACACTTGCTCCTAGCGCTACCAAGCAAATGGCAAAATAGATGCTGGTTCTCCTGCACCCTGCTCCTTGCTGTGAGAGCTGCAATTGAGGGTGTGTACCCTCCGGCTCCCCACTCACAACTCAGACAGACAGAATATTGTTAGAGTCCTGGGTTGAGACCTTCCTCAGTCTCCCCGTTTCAGAAATGCCTAAGAACACTTTGTGGGACTTTTGTATATCGTGAAGTATTGGATGCAGGCGCCTTGCTAAATTAAGAAACGACTTTGCTGGTCCCTCAGCCTCAGAATGCGTGGAAAGCTTTTAGAAGCGAGGCATCAGCCTGTCCTGCATAGTAGGGATTCCTGTTTAGGGGGGCAGTCTTTGGAAAGAGTGTTGAAGGGACACAGCTATCAAACTTTGGGGTGTGAGCGGGCCTGTTGGAGCTGTGCATTTCCTGTTGTTGCCAGCATTGGCGCAGTAAGGCTGAGGGGTGGGGATGCCATTTGCAGGTCTCACTGACATCCTTAGGACATGAATGAGGCCACTCATTTCTCCTGCAGGCACACATTGCCTCAGATTTAACTTGTAAGGTTCTCACAGCCTGGCCTTTCTTCTGCACGGTGGCTAAGCAGAGGGGCTCTATCTGGGGAGAGCTGAAGCCCTCAGGGGGTCCTAGGCTGCCGCCCATCCAGAGGGAGTTTGTTTTGATGTAAAGGCATGGCTCAGACAAAACCCTTGATGAAATGCACCTCCCTGTTCTCAGGGAGTCCCATTGTGTGTCTTAATGGTGGCCCAGGGGGGTGGGGGCCTGCAGGGTTAGAGCAGGTGCATGGGGCAGTGGTGCCCAGCACCTGTTCTGGCCGCAGCTGCTAGCTCACTGCATGGCAGGCCCCTTTAATCCAGGGGGTATCGCATGTACAGTGCCCCCCTCAGTGGCCTTTGTCCCAGCCGGCCTGGTGCCGATTTCACACTTGCCAGGAACACTATAAAGGCGTCTGGGGGTCGGGGATCTGTGAAGGAGTGGGGGGGATCTACACTCCTGCACATGTCCTCAGACCCCCCCCCCAATTCCATCTCACCCGGTGTTGTCTGTTCCCCTACCCCCTGTTAAGATTTACTTCAATTCACTCCTTCCCTACTAAACTGACAGGTAGTGCTTCAGCCAGTCTTTGGGAGGGGTCACTACCCCTATTTTGTAGGGACCGCCAGATCTCTGTATGGGCAGTGCTGAGTTACCTAGAAGTGGAAGAGGGTCCTTGGAGGGAACCTGCAGATTGCCAGGCCTCAAGCATCCCGCTGGGCTTTCTTCTCCGCTCCTATGGAGTCCCACCTGCATGTGTGGAACTTCTGTGGGTCTGTGCCCCCTAGGATGTCTGGAAGCAGCTCTGCCCAGTGAATACCTGCTGAGTGGGTGGACCCTGCAGGAACCCTGCTGAGATCCCCTCCACCCAGAGACTCAGCACACCCAGGAGTCAGTCATCAGCCCTTGAATTCCAGCACTAGAATCTAACCAAAGGGCACCGCCTGTGGGCTAGCGGGCTGGAGAGGGGGCTGCCTTGCTTTGTTTGGAGAGGGCTGCTCCACATCCTTAGCATCAGGCTTTTGACACACAGTAGGACTGCGATGGATACTTGGTTCTGTTGTTGGTGTCTGTTAGTCTGGGTTCAAACCAGAGACTTCGTCCCTCTGTCTCTAGTGCTGAGATCACAAGCGTGGACCACCATGCTCTGGTCCCTTGTTATAAAAATAAATACTAAACAAAGCATGTTTATTAATTCTACAAGCATTTATTAAACACTTACTATGTCTTTAGTCCCTGTGCACTACAGCCTTGGCTGGCCGGTGGGGTGTCCGGACCCTACATGTCTGTAGCCACCCGGACTGAGCCTTAAAGTGGGCTGAGGAGAGGCTCCCCACTGGTCTGATTGGGGACCAGCCAAGATTTGGGATTGCTGTGCTGTGGGCTGCCGGCAGGGTACAGAGGAGCGGCCTCACTCGCTCTGGGTGGGGGTGGGGAGGCCTCTCCAGGCTGCCTCTCAAGCTCTGTCCCAGACAAAGTAAATCAAGGAATGACTTCAAGGCTGATAATAGGAACACCAACCACAGCTCCCTCTGTCTAAAGGCAGTGGCTAAAACTAAGGGCTGTGGAGGCCTGGTGGGTGACCTGGAACCTGCTGTGCCTCAGTTTCTAACAGGACTGCAGAAGGCTCAAATGACAGGGTAATCAGAAGTGGTCAGGACTTTGAGTTGACCCTACCCTGGGTAGGGAGTTTGGAGACTTGGAGAAGTCTGGTCAGAGCTACACACACGGGAAGCCCAGAGACCCTCATCCAGGGCAGGCCCAGGCACAGTAGCTATCACAGGGCCTGACTAGTATTTGGGCTCCTGTGGTGCATCAGGGCTGATGAAGCATGGTCTAGGCCTTCCTAACCCCTCTGGCATCTCTCCCCAGGTGAGAAGCCCTTCTCCTGCTCCCACTGCAACCGTGCCTTCGCTGACCGCTCTAACCTGCGTGCCCATCTTCAGACCCACTCGGACGTGAAGAAGTACCAGTGTCAGGCGTGTGCCCGCACCTTCTCCCGAATGTCCTTGCTCCACAAACACCAAGAATCTGGCTGCTCTGGAGGCCCACGCTGACCCTGCTCTCTCCCCATCCTCTCCGGCATCTTCCTGCTTCCCTGGAGCCAGTCCTCAGTGCCAGGACTCTGTCTAGCCTTGGTCCAGAGACCTGTGGAGGCCATGTCTGACCCTGGGTCTTGCTTGGCTCTCTTGGTGACCTTTTCTACAAATGACAGATGGAGGGCAGAGTACCTTGGTCCCTTCCCAGAGCCACTCCTCAGTCTTCATGAGGTCTAGCCTCTGGACACAGCTGCTTCGAGCCATAGGACTAAAAGCAAACCCACTGGCTGGGAAGCTCGAACCCCACTCAGGGGACCCCTACTTCCCTACCTCCCCCAAAGACCCTTCATGCCAAGTTCTTGAGGTACAACAGACTATGCAATAGTCTCTTCCCCCGCCCCCAACTGCATCCACGCCCAGCACATGTCCAGGTGCCTCTGGGCCTGGGCAGCTGTTTCAGCCCCCGCCCTGCCCCCATTTGTCCTGGTGACACCTGTCTCACAGCAGTTTAACTGTCTCAGAAGGGACCATGAGTAATGGCTGTCACTTGTTAGGGGCCAAGTGGGGTGCTTCAGCCTGGCCAATGTGTCTCCCAGAACTATTTTGGGGCCCAACAGGTGGCCCTGGGAGGAAGATGTTTACATTTTAAAGGTATTTATATTGTAAGCAGCATTTTGTATAGTTAATATGTACAGTTTATTGATATTCAATAAAGCGGTTAATTTATATACTAAAAACTGGTGTTGTTGAAGGGGGCTCATTGAAGGGACTTGTTGGAGAGAGAGAGGCCGGGGTCTTAAGTCCTGTGCTTCGGAATTCTGATTGGAGTGTCATGAGCTTCGGGGACTGGGCTGCCTAGCCTGAGTGTCTGGCCAATCCAGGTACTGTGCAAGCTTCCCCACGCTCTACGGTTCTTATCTGCAGCCTGGCCCTGGCCCTTGCTGTGGCTCCACTACAGCAGGTCTCTGGGGCAGGCCTAGCTGTCCCTCCCAGCTGAAGGAGGATGCCTTTCCTGTTCCCAAGGGCCTCCCTGTCAGGCAGGCCCACACCTCTGTCTGGCTGCTGGGTACCAAATGGCCTTTGATGCAAGGAAATGGGCTGGCTGGAGCCAGGAGGGTGAGAAGCCAGGCCAAAGGGTAGGGGTCACTCAGCTTCCTGCTCAGAGGACCAGAGCTGGGGCAATTCACCTCAGGCTAGCTGGTGCTGGTGACCTCAACTCTGAGGGCCTCCCGGGGCCTAGAGAAAATGAGTGGCCCTTTCTGAGCACAAAAGGTGCCGAAGGTGCCAGTTTCCTGTGGGGAGCTGAGCAGGCGTCGGCCTGTGGAGATTCAGCACAGCACAGCTCTAGCCGGGCTGGGGGTGGGGAGCTTCCAGCTCCAAAGAAGAGATGAGTCTTCTAAACAGGAAATGGTGACCCGCAGGCGGGAGCAGCCTAATGACTTACAGCTTTCCTCCCAAAAGGAAAAAAAAAAAGTTCCCTAACAATTGCCAAATTGTGGCAGGCCTCCCTGAAGGGAGGTTAGTGAGGTGGGTGCTGGGGGCTGGGCACCAACTGGCTAAAGGCCTACTGTGTCCCCAATAGGTTTCTCCACAGTAGGCTGCTCAGTGACTTCACCAGGGCCTGGAGGGATGGGATGGGCCTCCAGGACCAGAGTCAGCGCTGAGGGCCTGGCCCCAGGTCCTGCGCCTAGGACTTGGTCAGCCTGGCTCTGAGCGTGCTGGGAGTCAGGTAGGCCTGGCTCCTGGCCCTGACTCTCACCTCTCTGCCAGAAGCAAGCCAGCTTCCCTCTGCTCTCGGCCCCAGTTTCTGTCTCTAGAAACCGGACGGCAACAGTGCCTGTCTCTGGAGAGACTGTTAGGAGACATTCCTTCACTCTTTCAGCGGGTACTGTGAGCCGGGGTGTGCCAGGCCCTGTGAACAGTCGCTGCTCTCAGGAACTTCTGTTCTAGTGGGGGAGACAGAAAACAAACAAGCGATTAAACACCCTGCTTTCCCGTAGCGGTGCCAGGATGGAATGAGGCTGGAGAGCCGGAGAGCAGCAGGCGGGGTTCCCACCAAGGCATCCAAAGCCCTCAGGAGGGTTGACATTCCACTAAGGGGGAGGAGGAAGATGAGAAGGATGCAGGCAGAGAAAGAGTGGATGATGGGGTCACACAGGTGAAGAGTGGGCTGCAGGGCTGAAAGGAGCTGTCCCGGAGCAAGACCTTGTGGCTGGAAGGAGTCAGGGACTCTATAGAACCTCGGCCCATGAGGCTTTGAGACAGGAGCTGGGAGCCAGGTGCCACGGCTGCATGGGAGAGCACAGTTTTGGGGGAAAGAGAAGCTAGGAGAAGGAACAAAGGTGGAGGTGAGAGATAACAGGTGACAAATGGCCCTGACCAGGGCTATGCTAGCCTTGGGGATTTGGACTGGCCTAGGGCCCACCCAGCCTGGAGTCTTGCTCACTTGCTTAGGGCTGGCAATGCAGAGAGGACAGAGCTGACCCTGAAGGGGTTCCAGTGGGCCTGGAGCTGAGTGGACAGACAGCCCTCTGCAGGAAGAACAGGGGTGGGGACGGCAAAGGATCATTCACAGAAATGTGCAGGTTTTGACAATGTGGGGAGAAAAGCCCGTTCTAGGAAGGTGCAGGCCATGGAACTCGCCAAGGAGAGATGAGAAGTTTGCAGTTTTTTTTTTTCCTTTAGATTTGTTTGTTTGCTTGTTCTTTGTCTTTTGTTTTGTTTTTGGAGACAGGGTCTATGTAGCTCCGGATTGTTCTGGACCAAACTGTGAAGACCAGGCTGGCCTCGAACTCACAGAGACCCATCTACCTTTGACTCCTGAGTTCTGGGATTAAAGGTGTGTGCCATCACACCCAGAATTTATTTTATTTTACTTATTTGCTTATTTAGAAAAGTTTTTTGAGGCAGACTTTCATGCAGCCCAGGCTAGCCACAAGCTCTCCATGTAGTACAGATTCTGTTGGATGATCCTCCTTCCTCCACCTCCCGAGTATTTCCGTGACATCTACGCACTGTACCTCGCCTGTGCTCGTCTGAGGATGGACCCCAAAGCCTTGTGTGTTTTAGGCAAGCGCTCTACTAATGACGGTACATCCTTAGCCCCACCCCCTTTTTTTGAAGAGACGGTGTCACTGTGTAGACTAGGTTAGCCTCAAACTTGTAACAGGCCTTCTGCCTTTGCAGTGTGAAGGAAGGGATTAGAAGCCCTGCGGTTTTCTGGAGTGCTGGGGATCTAAGACCCTCACTTACGCTGGGCAAATGCTCGACCGCAGTCCCAGTTATGATGCTGGCATTTTTTTTTTTTTTTTAATGAAGTACAAGGCCATCTAGGCCAGGAGGCTCACACCAGCACTCTGAAGGTTTAGGCAAGAAGATTAACATTAAGGACAGAGTTCAGGATCTGCCTGAGCCACATAGTAAAACCTGTCTCAAAAAGAAAAAAAACAAAACAAAACAAAAGCCCAGGTGTGGTGGCACGCACCTTTAATCCTAGCTCTCGAGGGGGCAGGGGCCAGTGGATCTCTGTAAGTTCAAGACAAGCCTGATGTATAAAGCAAGTTTGTGCTGACAGTTTTATGTCAACTTGGCACAAGCTAGAGCCATTTGGGAAGAGGGAGCCTTAAATGAGAAAGTGGCCCCCTAAGATTTACCTGTGGCTAAGTGTGCAGTGTGTTTTCTTGATTGATGATTGAGGTGGAAGGGCCCAGCTCACTATAGGTGGGGCCACCCTTGGGCTGGTGGTCCTGGGTGGTATAAGAAAGCAGGTTGAACAAGTCATGAGGAGCAAGCCAGTAAGCAGCACCCCTCCATGGCCTCTGTATCAGCTCCTACCCTGACTTCCCTCAGAGATGGGGTATGATCTGAGAGCTGTAAGCTGGAATCAGCCCTGTCCTCCCCAAGTCGCTTTTGGTCATGGTGTCTATCACCATGATAGAAACTAAGACAGAATTCCAGGCCACTTAGGGCGAGAGGGCAGCTCATCTCAATGAGATAAAGCAAAGCCAGAAGCCCGTGCTGTGGATCATCCTTCTGAGCCGTCCTGCCGTTTCCTCACAGCTGAGTCTGTGCCGGGCACTCCCAACAGGACACAGAGGCAGACATGACAGACTGTTCGTGGTATTGTAAGTGCCGCTGGTCCCGTCTCTGGTGTCACTCAGCCACTTGGTCAAGGTACTGCTGCCCTGTCTCCATGCAGAGTTGGGCCCTTTCTCAGTATTCAGCCTACACCTTGGAAGGGACTTGGAGATACCCTGCGTCTGCGCAGCCTCCTGCCACCAGTTCCAACTTGCAATGGGGCTCTGTGCTGACCCGTCCCTAGCTGCTGTGGCTGGCTGGGATGTGCCTCAGTCCGGAGTAGCACGCAGCTCTGGGCTTGGTCTCAGCACTGCTGCACCAGGCATGGTAGTTCTTGCAGCAATCCCAGCCCTCTTAGGGGAAGGAAGGAAGCCCAGAAGTTCAAGGTCATTTGTGGCGACTAAGTTGGAAGCCAACCTGGGCTTTTGTCTCCAAAACAAAACAAAGAACCCATTTACTACAGTGGTCCCAAAATGGAGCCCCTCCAACACAGTCGTCCTTACTGCTCTGGTCAGTTGACTTCCTGCCCAAGAGCAAGCCCCTCTCTGGGCCAAAGCTCGAGAGCCAGGCCTGGGGAGATGCTGGCCAGGGCAGCAGGATCAGGCCAGGCCATTAGCTCTTCCCTTGGGATTGTCTTTAAAATCATTCCAGGAAATAAACTGACTGTAAAGCCACCCCCGGGTGAGTGTCCCAGCAGGCGGGTCTGGAGCCAAGGCCACCTCTGGGCACATCTGGGCCCTATTAGTGGCCTGGCAGCTGCTCAGAGGTGTCCCCTAGACTGAGATGTGTGGATTCAGGCAGGCAGGGATCTAGGGCAATCTTTTTTCTCTTGCTTTCCAATGTTCAATTTCACAAATAGAATAAGAATTGATGTCTTCGCTGGGCAGTGGTGTGCACGCCTTTAATCCCAGCACTCTGGAGGCAGAGGCAGGTGGATCTCTGTGAGTTCGAGGCCAGCCTGGTCTACAAGAGCTGGTTCCAGGACAGGCTCCAAAGCTACGAAGAAACCCTGTCTCGAAAAACCACAAAAAGGGGGGAAGGGATGCTGGAAAGATGGCTCAGTGGTTAAGAGCACTGGCTGCTCTTCCAGAAGTCCTGAGGTCAATTCCCAGCAACCACGTGGTGGCTCACAACCATCTGTAATGAGATCTGGTGCCCTCTTCTGGTATGCGGGCATACATGGAGGCAGAATGTTGTATACATAATAAATAAATAAATAAATCTAAAAAAAAGAATTGATCTTATCAATAAAAACAAAACAAACAAAAAACCTTGGTGGTGGAGGGATGGCTCAGCAGTTAAGAGCACTGGCTGCTCTCGCAGAGGACCTGAGTTCGATTCCTAGCACCTACCCAGCAGTTCACAACTGTCTGTAACTATAGTTCCAAGGGATCCAATGCTCTCTTCTGACCTCTGCAGGCACCAAGCATGTACATGGTACACATACATTCATACCACAAAAGTATTCATACCCATAAAACGAGAGAGCCAGAGGAGACATGAGACTCTACTGACCCAGGCCACTACAACTTTCCTGGTGCCTTTTTGTCCCCAGTCCACATGTCACGAAGAACTTGATTTACATTCTCTCAATTATGCTTTTGTTTTTCAAGACAGGGTTTCTCTGTGTAGCCCTGGTTGTCCTGGAATTCATTATTTAGACCAGGCTGGCCTCTAACTCAGAGATCACCTGCCTCTGCCTCTTGAGTGCTGGGATCAAAGGTGTGCACCACCACCACTCATGGGGTAGTATCCACCTTTAATACTGATATGTGGCAGAGGCAGGTGGATCTCTCTGAGTGTGAGGGGGCAGCCTGGACTACATAGCAAGTTCTGTGCCAACCAGGCTACACAGTGAGACTTTGTCGATGGATGGATAGATAGATAGATAGATAGATAGATAGATAGATAGATAGATAGATAGATAGACAGATAGATAGATAGATAGGGCTGAAGAGATGACTCAGCAGTTAGGAGCACACTGGTTGTTCTTCCAGAGGGCCTGGGTTCAATTCCCAGCAACTACATGACAGCTCACAACTGTCTGTAACTCCAGTTCCAGGGGATCTGGCACCTTCACACAAACATACATGCCGGCAAAACACCAATGTACAAAAAACAAACAAACAAAAAAAACTTAAAAATAATAGATAGCTGAGCAAGCAGTGATGGCGCACGCTTTTAATCCCAGCACTTGGGAGGCAGAGGCAGGCGGATCTCTGTGAATTTGAGGCCAGCCTGGTCTATAAGAGCTAGTTCCAGGACAGGTACCAAAGCTACAGAGAAACCCTGTCTCGAAAAACCAAAAAAAAAAAAAAAAGATAGATAGATAAACTAAATAAATAAAAAACAGGCTGGAGGTGTAGCTCACTGATAGAATACTTGCCTACTTTCCACAAGGCCCTGGGTGCTGTCCCCAGTATGGTGAAATCAAAAGCCAGTCTTTTTTCTTGTCCTATCAGGACCTGCACAGCCCCATCCCCGCTGTCCTCCCTGGCTCTCGACTCCCTGATCTCCTTCACCTTCTCCAGGTGGGCTGATATTGTTATTACCTTCAGCAGGGACACTGCCCAGGGGACCACAGGGTCACCTCCCACCACCGTCTTTTCTTTGTCTCTCCTGTCATAGTTTGTTTCTTAACATCTGACAAAACACAGGCCTCCCCCTTCACCTCCCCTCCCCTGAGGACCCTCTCCCTACCAGAGCGTCTACTCTGTTTACCATCGGACTCTCTTGTCAGACACTGAGGTGAATGCAGCAGACTTTCACAACTGACCTAAGGAGAAGCCTGGTCACGGAAAGTGACTTACCCAGAGCCACACAGCAACGCCATAGCAGCACCAGGATTTGAACCCTGGTTCTTGGATTACTGTTGCTGTTTGCCTCTTTTTACTTCTGAGTGTCTTAAGTGAAGACGAGCTCAACCTGCATCCTTTACAAACTTGAACTAGTCTCCTAGGTCCCCTGCCTTCTGCAGCTAAGGGAGCCAGGGTCACTGGTGGCTATAGGTTGAGTGAGGACAACATTACAAACCTGTGGGCTGAGGAGATGCTGTGGCACCTGCCGGTCAGAAGCCTCCACATCAAGACATGTGGGTGACAGCTCCCTCGACAGCTTGCTGTCCTGACATGGCCTTGTGCCTCTCTGGACAAGCATGTTGTGTGATCCATAGGTTTTCCACAGTTCCTCTGAAAACAGAGACCTGGGCCCCTTGAAGCAGTAGGATTTTGTCATTGATCAGAAGCCCAAAGGAAGGGTATCTTCAGGGTGCAGCCTCTGAGGCCCTTGGAAGAAGTCTGCCTGGAATCTCCGTTCCTGGGTGTATCTTCTCTTTTTGGGTCCTGTCAAACTCAGATCTGTTCCAGCATAAGCTCTACAGAGTCTGTTGCAAATAAAACTGCATTCCTGCATCCTGTCCTTAGGGCTCGAACTTGTCTTTATGTGGTAGGTATGGAGGATACTGGGAAGGGAACCCAGGGCCTTGCATGCTGGGTAAGTGCTCTACCACTGAACTATCTCCAGCTCTACCTGACATCCAATGTAGTTGTGTGTCTGTTTGTTTGTATGTCTATAGGGGATCGTCTTGATTGTTAATTGTAGGAGGGTCCAGCCCCCTGTGGGT
>JAQHUG010000040.1:3429269-3480487 GCA_028555095.1 Dicrostonyx torquatus
TGTAGGCCAGGTTGACTTTGAATTCAGAGATTCACCTGCCTCTGCCTTCCGGCATTGCCGGGCTACCGCCATGCAGTTTTTATTATTTGCTCACCCAACTACGCGGGAAATCAGGAAGCCAGCCTGGAGGAGTACTGGCGAGGAGACAGACCTGGTCAGATTTTGTTGTATGGCTCCTGGGAGAGAGAAGCCTTAAGGGAAGCCCTACTGACCCTGGTCTCAGGGTCACGGGGTAAACGGGCATCAGGGCGTGGATGAGCAAGGTTTGCCGGGCCTTGCTGGTGAAACTCCAGCCTTGGCCTGGGGCACACAAGGGAGCCCTGGGAGGGTGTAACTGAGGAAGGGGTGAGGGCTGACTGATACTCTTGAAGGAGATCCTGTGGACAGGGTGTGGGGAGCAAGCCTGGCAGCCAGGCCAGCTCTGAGGAGGAGGCCACAGCTTGCATTCAGGCACCAGGGGTTTAGACCAGGGAGTGAAGGGGAAAAGAGTGAGGCCTGCCCTACCTCCCAGCCAGGGAAGGGAAGCAAACACCCAGTGAGCCAGCTGTGATGGCCCACTCCTGCAGTCTCAGCATTTGGGGGGGCTGAGGCAGGAGAATCACAGGTTCTGCACCAACCTGTGCTACAGTGAGTTTGAGGCTAATCTGGGTTACAGGGGCCCCTGCCTTTAAAGCAAAACAAGAAAATCAAACTCCATAAGGCAATAACACTATCAATACTGATAATACTAGTGACAAATTCGAACGATCAACTGTTTTCAACAGAATGCCAGTGACGCTCAGCGAAGGGCAGGACACCAGACTGCCTGGATTCACATCTCGGGATACATCTTGGCTGATCTGCTATGCGTGCTACGGCAACTGCTTCCTCCTTCCCAGGGTGGCTCTAGTGAATTGCAGGTGTGAGCCTGCGCAGTGGCCTCCCTAGACAGGGATGCTGGAACCTTCCCGCTGTCACCCTCAGGGTAACCCGTGTCTCAATATTTGGTTCCTTTGTGCAGGCCGAGGCCTGAGCCAGCCTGCTCCCTCCCCAGGGCCTGTACCAAAAGAAAAGCATCACAGTGTGCGGAAAAGACAGCAAGGAGAAATGAAACCCATGTCACCCAGGAGACTGCTTGGGAGGGGATCCCCCAAGGAAACCCACCGTTACCCCAGGAAATAGCCCAGGCTGGGCAGGGGGCTTTCCTGAGGCTCTCAACCCTTCCTTGAAGGTTTCAGTCCCACCAGCCATTCCCTTTGTGACCCTGCCTTCCTCTGCAAGTCAGCAAAATGAGCCCCGTCTGGGGCTGGTGTCAAGATGAAACCCATTGCGCCCTGCAGCTTCAGAAGAACTGAGCTGCTGAGTGCTGGCAGCAGCCTGAACGCTCAGCCAGAGAGGATTAGGTGGCCTCATCCAGATCCTGTGTGTTCAAGCCCCTCAAAACTGTTATAGATGGGTCAAAGGCGAGCCTGTAACTCGGCTCCATGGGGGAGGATGCTTGTCTCCAAGACTGATTACCTGATTTTGACCCCAGGGATGGAATAGCAGTAGCAATGATGATGATGATGATAATAATGATAATATATATATTGTACATGAACAAGAGCAGAGGCAGGAAACTGTGACATATGGCAAACACTCAACAGTGGTTCAATAACTGAGGGTCACATCTTCAGTGCCCAGTGCACAGATCCTGGCAGGAAAAAAGAAGAGAAAGAAAAGAACAGGGGAGGGGAGGGAAGGTGTCTGACTGTTGCCATGGGAACTCTGAAACCAGGTGGAGGTGATAGAGAGGCAGGCAGCCCAGTCTGTGTGTGCCTGTTTGGTTTGTGTGATGTGTGTCTGCACGTGTGTACACATGTGTGCAGGTGTGCACACGTGTGGAGGCCCGAGATACCTCCTTCTGTTGAGCTTCCCCTCAGTTGTTGAGACAGGGTCTTTCTCTCTGTGAACCTGAAGCGTCCTGATTCAGCTAGACTGGCTAACCAGTGAGCCCCTGGGATGCTTCTGTCTCTGCCTCCCCAGAGCTGGGGTCACAGGTGTGCGACCATGCCTGACTTTTTACATGAGTGGGTTTTGGGAATGAAACTAGGGTTATCATACCTTTGAGGCAATCTTACTAGCTGAACCCTCCCAGCCCTGTTTGATTTTTGAGATAAGGTCACTTGGACTGTCAGTCTCTGGGTCTCTGTGGGTCTGAGACTAGAATACACACACACACACACACACACACACACACACACACACACCACACACACACACACCACAGAGCTGGGCAGCCCTGACCAGTGACTCAGTCTCGGCTGTGACTGAGGTGGGTGGTGACAGCCCCTTGGAGAAGTCAGTGATTGAGGTCAGGAGGGACAAACCTGTCCAAGGACACAGCTGTCAAGGAAGTGGTGACATGCTGGAGTTTTTAAATGGCTTTCTAGGGCACTGTGTAGCAGGCTCCCCCATATTCCCCAGGTTGTGTCACCAGCCCGACTCTCCACCCCAGAACATTCCATCACCAGTAAACAAAATCCCAGACCCAAGAGCAGTCCCTCCCCATCTCCTGCCCACCCACTGCCCCCCTCCTCTCCTGCCCTGCCTCTGGCAAGCCCCATCTGCTTTGCGTCTGTGGCTTTGCCTGTTCAGGACATTTCTTATACATGGAGTCATAAAATGGGTCACACACATCGCATGTTCTGCTCTGTGCCTGGCTTTTCTCATTGCCCCTGTTTTCAAGGTCCAGCCAGGTGGCTTTGCGGGTAAGGTTTTTGTTTTTGTTTTTTAAGACTGGATAATATTCCTTCGCATGGATACATGTTATCCACCCATCAGGGCAGTGTGGTTGTTTTCTCCTCTGCTCGTAGGGAAAACCCTGCTGGGAACATTCCTGTGCCTGTTTGTGTGGACAGCAAGCAACCCAGGGGACATAACTGCCTGGTTCTTGGAACCATCCTTCCTCTTTGTTGATTTATTACTTTATTTATTATTTGTGGTACTAAGGGTTGAATGCAGGGTCCTTAGGAGGGCTAAGCTAGTGTTAGGCTAGTGACAGACATTCCAGCCTTCCCTTTATCCTTTTTTTTTTTTTTTTTTTCTTCCCAAGACAGGATTTCTCTGTGTATCTCTGGTTGTCCTGGAACTCACTCTGTAGATCAGGCTGTCCTAAAACTCCTAGAGATTCACCAGCCTCTGCTTCCCCAGTGCTGGGACTAAAGTGTACCATTACGCTGGGCCCTTTTTCACTTTTGATTTTTAAGCTGATTTGTTTGTTTGTTTAACTTGAACAGGAGCGATCTCAAGTAGCTCAGGTTAGTCCCAGACTTGCTGTGTAGCTGAACATGGCTTAGAATTCTTGATTCTTCTGCCTCCACCTGGCAAATTTGGACACAAGGGCACAAGGGACTATAGCCCATGGTAGCAAGTTTCTTGTTACATTTTATTTGTTCTTTGTTATTGTTTCCTGGAGCTGAGGACTGAACCTAGAACCTTGCGGCTTGAGTGTTCTATTATTGAACTAACTCCCCAAGCCCCGTTTTATTTAATTTCTTCACATGAGCATGTATACGTGTGTGTGTGTGTGTGTGTGTGTGTATGAGTGTGTGTGCACGCTCATGTGTGGAGGTCAGAGAATAGCTTGTAGGATTTGGTTTCTCCTCCCACTATCTGGGTCCTGGGGATCTAACTCAGGCTGTTAGCCTTGGCAGCAGACACCACCCTACACCGAGCCATCTCTGCAGCACCTTTTTAATTTCGAAACAGAGTGGCAATAATATCCCCAGGTTGGCTGTACATGGTAACACACGCCTTTAATCCCAGCACTCAGGAGGCAGAGACAGGTAGATCTCTGTGAGTTGGAGGCCAGCCTGGTCTATGTAGCAAGTTCCAGGACAGCCAGATCTGCCTGCCTTTGCTTCTGGAGTGCTAGGATTAGAGGCATGCACCCCCACATCCTGGCTTATTTTTATGACTTTGAGACAGATCTCATCATGCAGCCCAGCCTAGTCTAGAATTTTATGATCCTCCTGCCTCAGCCTGAGTGTGTATACTACTACACCTGGCTAGTTTTCATTTTACCACTTACTATTTCCAGTATCGAGGATGGAACCCAGGGCTCCTGCAGGCAGACAAGCTCTGGGACTCTGAGCTCCACCCCTAGTCTATTTGGGGAGGTGAGCGAGTGTGTGTGTGTGTGTGTGTGTGTGTGTGTGTGTGTGTGTGTGTGTGTGTCTAACACCATTCCCTAAAGATAGCCTACATAGTGTGTGATCTGGTGAATTGCTCTTCCTCTTGAGAAACAAAGCTGTATGCGTGTGGCCATCACTGTCCAGGCAGGATCTGATTTGGGCTCTCCCCAAGGGCCTGGAGTCTTCTGTGGGGACTCAGTACCTGGAAGGTGGGAGAGAGTCAATACATGTGTCCCCTCTGGTTCTCTGCTCAGACTGGGCACTGGTTGGTAGTGGTGTAAGGAGCCAGATGGGAGCCATCTAGACTCCCCACTGGTCTGACACAATGATGTCACTGAGCTGTTGTGCCTGAAATCTGGAACTTGAATCACCACCATGAGTCGGACTCTGATGCCAAAACAAAGAGTCTTTATTTGCAAGTTAACTCGGGTCCCTTCGGCCTTCTGAAGCAACGGCAGCCACGATGACAGGAGCAGAGCAGAAGAGCAGGTTTATATAGTAGCCAAGCAGGAGGGCGGGGCTTGGGTAACTCCAAACCCACCTAGCTATAGGCTTGGGATTGGTGCAAATTCTTCAAAACTGCATAGTTGCAGTCTTGGACTGAGCTGATTGGTTGCCCTGGGTCTAGGGGAATTTGCAGTCTAGGGGAATCCTGAACCTGAGGAGAGTTCAAGCCAATGGGGAAATCTCAAGCCTACTGGCCTGGGATTGGTCAATTTTTCCAGCTCAGGGATTGGCTAGTTTTTTTTTTTTTGGGGGGGAGGCCAAGATGGCTCTGATTCCAGGACCAAACCATGTTTATTTCTATAGTTCTTTTTGGCTTTTTTAGGGCCAATTTTAGGGCCTGGTCAAATTTCTTTTATATATCCTGAATCTAGGGATTCAGTGTTGTGTTCTTTTGGCACTAGTTTCAGAGTTAGGGTGTTTTTCCTGGGCTCTAGTCTTAGGGATAAAGTATCTTTTTTGCTGGCTCAGATCCCAAATCCAGGATGTGTTTCACTGGGTTGAGGCTTGGAGCCGAGCTGTTCAGAGTCTGTAGGGACTGTGGATCAGGGATTTCCTGGGACCCAATCATCGGTTCTCTCTGAGGGTCTCCAATGGAATGTATGGAGACCATAGCTCCATCAACTGTACTTTACTGATCCTTCCCCTAGTGAAAGCCAGTGACTTATTGGGGACACAGGGCCTGAAAGAAACGAGAGGTACTAAGGTGAATAAGGGCCCCGAGTGAAGAGGTGATTACGGTTGTTAACTGAACCAGCCTTGAGCTTGTTTACCTCCCCTCTTTCTTTTGACTAATCCCCCCAACCTTGGCTAGTGACTCTTGCCACCCCTGAATGGTCCACATGAAAGCAACATTCTTGTCCCAACACTGCACAACGCCCACCTTTGTGTAGGTCTAGCCCTCTCTTGTTTTTTTTTTTTTTAAGATTTATTTATTTATTATGTATACAACATTCCTTCTGGGAATTGAACTCAGGACCTCTGGAAGAGCAATCAGTGCTCTTAACCTCTGAGCCATCTCTCCAGCCCCCACCCTCTCTTGTTTTGCAGCACTGCTTCAGCTAAGGAGGTTAGAGACTCTTACAAACGGATTTGGAGCTCTCTAACCTTTCTACGTCCAAGTCAATAGCAGATCGTAAATCCTTTTGTTATCTGCCTTTTCTATGCCCCTCCTGGCACCTGCTAGCCTGAGGCTTAGGAGAATACCCAATGTAAGGGTGGTTATGGGTTCCCTTTTTTTTTGTCAAGTCAGTGGTCCCTGCAGTCACTGGAAAATTTCTCTATCCGTATGGTAAATTATCTTAGGGACCATATATTAGGCACACCAACATACAAAGGTCCTTATGTTGGCTTAGTACTTACCCATGAACACACAGAGCTAACCTGGAAGAGCATGCCCACCAACCATCCTCCAGGGGTAAGAGAAACCCGTGAGGAGGTGACTGGACCACGTGGCTGCATTATAGGTGTCAGGCATGGTCCCAGGTGTTGAGGGAGGCTGTTTGTTCATTCCCGGCTGCTTAGACCCAAAATAATCACTCAGAAACTATATTATTTGCAATACTGTTTGGCCAATAGCTTAAGCATATTATTAGCTAACTCTTACATCTAGAATTAACCCATTTCCATTAGTTTATGTTTTACCACAAGGCTCGTGGCCTACTGGCAAGGTTCCAACTGGCAGTTCATGTCTTTCCCCTCTGGTGGCTACACGGCATCTCCCTGACTCTGACGACTCTCTCTCTCTCTCTCTCTTCCAGCCTGGCTATATTCTGTTAAGCCATTGGCCGAAAACAGCTTCTTTATTCATTAACCAATAAAAGCAACACATATACAGAAGGACTTCCCACACCACCCAGGCAAAAACCAAATTCTTTAACTGCCTATAACGTGAGCCTGGCGTGACACTGCCTGGGCTGGCCCAAGTCTGTGAAATGTCCTTTTACAGCCACCCTTTCATAGAAATGGGGCTTTATATCAAGACATAACCAGTAGATTCAGGTGAGGTCTGGTCTAGTAGCATTGAGGACCTGGTAGGAGGCCTCAAGCGGCCTAAAAAGGGGGTCTGATCCCAGAGTTGCTAGAGCAGGCAATGCAATGGAGTGGTTAGCGGGTACTTCAGTCGGAGAAGGGGTTGTGTAGGCTGGGTCAGTATCTTGTTGGACCCTAACTCTTGGGAATTTTGCCCTCCTAGAGAGGGGGTAGTAACCATGGCAACCAGTTGCAAAGAGAACAAGGTCCCTATGTGGACTATTCATATTCCTACTCCCCGATGGACCTAATGCCCCACATTTCCCCTGTATCCCAGCCTGTTACATTTTTTTCTTGGTCTGTGAAAACTATTCTTACTGGGTTATAAAGATCAGGGGTAGGCCCTGGATGGGGAATGTTAGGGTTGGCAGGGACACTGTTTGGCTCTTAGTGGAGGATGATGAGGTCTGTTGTTACAAGGGGCATCCACCATATATGCCCAGGGAACCCACAGCCCCACCCTTTGCAGAAATAATCCTCTGAGCCCCCATACTTCCTAGTCATCGACCTGGTCCACTCCGGGAAGACATAAAAGCTTGACCTTGGAGGTGGTGAGCAGCAACTTCTAGAGCACCCGAGATCGCTAGTGCTGTCTAACCAATCAGAACCGCTATCTTACAAAAGTCAAGTGCTATACCGGGGAACCATACTCCTAATGGGGAATCCCTAGGAATTTGTTTGACCAGATTTCCACAAGGGCCCAAAAGTTGCCAGGTGAGGTTTAGGGGTTGGTGTGGGCTACTGGCAACCCAGATCGTGCTAGTAGGACCAGGAGCAGAGAAGGGACTAACAAGGCCACCGGGAGATCTGACGGTTCAATTCCAGTGTGGCTCAGCGCTATCCTGAACAGGTTCTGTGCAGGTGTGGGAATGATGTACTCAGGTGGCCATCCCGCCGACTTTGATGGCAGTGGGCATGGTCAGGATCACAATACAGAGTCCGTTGTGGTGAGGCTCTAGGGTCCTGTGTTGGTGCCTCCTGGTTGGAACTGGTGCGGAGTGGTGGTGGAGTCATCTTATATACCCCACGCAACCTCACCAGACGTCTTTGAATACCAAGGCTGCAGCATTTAGGGAAGTAATCAGCTTAACATCCCTGAACTCAGTAAGTCAGACTGCACGTTGGGAAGAATAGGAGGAGGCCAACCCAACAGAATTTCGAATGCTGTGAGCACAAGGGTAGAAGGGGAGTTTTTCACCCTACAGAGGACAAAGGGGTAGAGGGCCACCCAGTCACCACCAGTTTCCGTGATCAATTTAGTAAGGATCTCTTTTAGGGTCTGATTCATATGCTCTACTTGGCCAGAACTCTGGGGCCTGTATACACAATATAATTTTCAATCTGGCCCAAGTGTTTTTTTTGTTATTCCCTGAGTTACCTGTGCTGCAAAGGCCAGTCCACTGTCTGAACCAATTAGAGTGGAATAATGTCATCCAGCAACTTCTTCTTCTTTTTTTTTTTTTTTTGGTTTTTCGAGACAGGGTTTCTCTGTAGCTTTGGAGCCTGTCCTGGAACTAGCTCTTGTAGACCAGGCTGGCCTCGAAATCACAGAGATCCGCCTGCCTCTGCCTCCCGAGTGCTGGGATTAAAGGCGTGCGCCACCACCGCCCGGCTGCAATTTCTTAATTACTACCTATGCCATCTCATGCTTGGCAGGAAACGCCACTACCCATCCTGAAAAAGTGGCTGCAAAAGCTAACAGTGATCTGAAACCATATTTCCCTGGCTTCCCGGAATGATCCAGGTCGGTCTTGTCTCAGCCGTGCTCCAGGCTACCATCTATGGACTTAGTTTTTGTCCACCAGCAGACCGGGCACTTAGAGGCTACCTGTTCTATCTTATTTCTGAGGCCAAATACCTTGAGATGGGACTTTCTGAGCAAGTCGTCAATCTTTTTGGGGCCTAGATGGGTGGCCCAGTGAGTGGATATGTCTCAATAAATTCATTGCCGTTTTCGTGGGTAGGATTAATCTCCCACTTCTGGTCAGCCACCATCCCTCTGGCCTTTTTGCTTGCCAGGCTTGGGGTAGGCTACAGATGAGGGCCAGTATCTACATTGGTCCATCTGTCAGCTCATGGGGACCCAAATCTGGCAGCCTTATGACTAGTGTTCTACTGCCCCCTTTGTGATCTTGTCTGCATGCTAATTTCCCCTAACAGCTAGGGAATCCCTTTTCTGGTATCCTGGACAATGAACAGTCGCTAACTTAGCCAGGAGCCACAGGGATTTTAGTAAGTTCAGGATTTCCTGTTCCTTTTTTATAGTCCTTCTCTCAGCCAACAGGAGCTGCCACTCCTGGTATATAGCGCCCTGTATGTGTGCCATGGCAAATACATAGCGGCTGTCCGTATACACATTCAGCCTCTTGTTCTCAGCTAGTTGCAAGGCCCTAGTTAGGGGAATCAATTCAGCTTTCTGGGTCAATGTCCCTGGAGGCAACGCCTCAGCTCAAAGATCCTTTTCCTCCATCACCATCGATGCACCCACATGCCTTTGCTCATCCTTTTTTTTTTTTTTTTTTTTTGAGACAGGATTTCTCTGTAGCTTTGGAGCCTGTCCTGGAACTAGCTCTGTAAACCAGGCTGGTCTCGAACTCACAGAGATCCACCTGCCTCTGCCTCCCGAGTGCTGGGATTAAAGGCGTGTGCCACCACCGCCCGGCTCAGCCTTTGCCCTTTAACGAAACCGCTCCCATCGGGTACCAGGTGAGTTCCACATCAGGCATTGGTTGGTCTCTCAAATCAGGCCGTGTCCTGGGGACTTAGCTAAATATCTCGGAGATCCAGATTCAGGTCAGGAAGTGGGGTAGCCGGATTTAAAGTTGGTGATGGGACGAAGTGCATGCATGGGGTATCAAGAAGGAGGGTCATTCTAAATGGCATTGCTCAGCCGGCTCGGAAGGCTGCCTGAGAATTCCTCCTACTGCATGAGGTGTGATAACAGTCAGTTCTTGCCCCGGCGTAAGCTTGTCCATATATTTGACAAGCAAGGCAATGGCCACTATGATTCTCTTTGAAAGACAGGCCACTGGTCTTCACCGCAGCCCAAGCGTCTGGGTCAGAACTCCCTCTGTCACTGCTTTGCTCTCATCTTCATACAAGCAGAAGGGCTTGGTGATGTTGGGGACTGGTGCTGACAACAGGGCCTCTCTAATCCGGGTAGACGCTCACTCGCTCCTGTTTATTCATCCATTCGAAGGCCTGGCTTTCTTGAGCAGCTTCGGATAGGGATTTTGCTATTTCAGCAAAGCCTGGGATCCAGAGGCAGCAGAAGCCAGATGATCCCAGGAACTGTCTGACCTGTCTTCTGTTGGTGGGAGCAGGTATTCTTTTTTTTTTTTTTTAGTTTTTCGAGACAGGGTTTCTCTGTGGCTTTGGAGCCTGTCCTGGAACTAGCTCTTGTAGACCAGCTCTGGTCTCGAACTCACAGAGATCTGCCTGCCTCAGCCTCCCGAGTGCTGGGATTAAAGGCGTGCGCCACCACCGCCCGGCGGGAGCAGGTATTCTTAAAATAGTTTCTTTACACACATCTGATAGCCAGCGCTGCCCTCCTCTCCGGATACAGCCTAGCTACATCACTTCCTCTTGGCAGTCTGGGCCTTTTTAGCTGAGACAAGATCCCCAGAGTCTGAAGCAGGTCCCTTGTCCCTCCCTCAGTCCTTTTCAGTGGGACCGTGTACTTTAGGAGGGTTATCCTGGGATGTTCAATCCGGTAAGCCCCAGGTCCCCATGGAGGGCTTCATCAAAGATGGTGGGTGAGTTCTTAAATCCCTGGGGCAGCTGCACCAGGTCAGCCTCCCACTGAATCCTTTTTCAGGGTCACGTCACTCGAAGGCAAAATAAGCCTGGCTCTGGGGGCTAATGGTAGCCTGGAAAAGGCATCTTTTAAATCTAGTGCAGTGTACCACCTTAGCCTGGGCGACGAAGAACTCAGCAGCGGCGTATAAGGATCCAGCACCATGGGGTGGATATCGGTGGCCCATTTATTGGCTTCCCTTAAATCTTGGACTGGACAGTAGTCGTCAGAGTCAGGGTTTTTTGACGGGAAGCAATGGGGTGTTCCAGGCTGACTGATGAGGTTTCAAAATTCCCTAATCAGGCACGGTATATGCGGAATAAAGCCTGCCCAGGCTTCGGCCGACATCGGGCATTGATGAACCTGCACTGGGGTGGCCCCAGTTTAAGCTCTACTAAGATAGAGGGCCAGTGTTTAGCAAATCCTGCTCCCCGCCTCATCTCCACAGAAGCCTCTGGATGGATGTCAGTCAACCACAAACCTACTTCTTGGGGTTGTGGGGGCATCTCAAAGAGTCTGTATTCGTCTTCTGGCTACACAGTTAAAACGTGTACAGGTCTTCCTCCCAAAGCACTTAGAGTTACCCTGTCCTTTTTGAAAGATATCTGAGCTCCCACTTTTGTAAGTAAGTCTCTCTCCCACAGAGGGTATAGACAATCAGGCATGTGAGTGGGATACCTGGCCCTTCCCAAGGTCCACCTGTCTTCGAGAAGTCCATGGGTATTGGCCCATGATGGTAGCTCCATGTACCCAAGTCTTTTGCTTTGAGATTGGGCCCTGGGCGGGGGGGTAAGGGGGAGGTCAGCACTGACTGAGTGCTGGGCACCCATATCCACCATAAATTGGATAAGTTTCCCCTCCAAATACAGGGTTACCCTAGGTTTTGGGAGGGGTCCTGAACCCCATCCCCTTCAGTCAGTTTCCTCCCCCACTTCTACCACCAGCACATATGCTTGAATTCTTCATGGTTGCCTTTTCTGGGACCTTCTGTGGCCCGGTGTCCAACCTCCCTGCAACAGATTCCTTGATCTTTTTTAAACTTCGTGTCCTCTTGGGAGGGCCCTACCTTGTTCCAGGGCCAGCAATGGAGTCATCTTTTCCTCTCCTCTGGATCTGCAGCGTACACATCCAATAGCGTCGGGACCGTACTGTGAGCTTGCCTTTCCCATCCTCCCCCCCCCCCCCTTTTTTTTTTTCGAGACAGGGTTTCTCTGTAGCTTTGGAGTCAGTCCTGGAACTAGCTCTTGTAGACCAGGATGGTCTCGAACTCACAGAGATCCTCCTGCCTCTGCCTCCCGAGTGCTGGGATTAAAGGCGTGCACCACCACCGCCCGGCCATCCTTTCCCCTTTCTACTGCCTTACTCTTCTCCAGGCTCACACCTCCCTCCACCCTTAACCTACACTCTCTCTTTTCCCAGGAGTCTCTTATTATTGTATACCTCGTTCGCAACCTCCAGCAACTCGCTTATCGACTTGCCTGCTGAGCCATCGACCTTCGGGAGTTTCTTCCTAATATCAAGTGCTGCTTGGTTAACGAATGCTAGGATTACTGCTGACCTGAG
The DNA here is from genome assembly GCA_028555095.1 of Dicrostonyx torquatus. Lineage (NCBI taxonomy): Eukaryota > Metazoa > Chordata > Mammalia > Rodentia > Cricetidae > Dicrostonyx > Dicrostonyx torquatus. The sequence goes on from JAQHUG010000040.1 coordinate 3,441,318, forward strand.
CTTGGATGCCTCCAGGCCCATACGGCAACGCCCTACAGGCCTCCATCAGTCAAGATAAGCTGATGGTGATTCACTAGACTTCTTCCGGATATTGTTAATTTTAGCCATATAATTCGGGTGCTTAGCAGCCACCTGGAGACCTCCCATTAGAACCTGGTGGTAGACTCTCTGAGGTGCTTCCTACATTCCAGTAAACTGAAATTCCACTGAGGCTGGGTTAAGGGGAAGCTTGTGTCAATCAGGGACTGGTCAGCTATGGGACACTGTCTTCACCTGGGACCAGTTTCTGAGCCTCGACAGTAATCCTTTTCTTCATTAATAAAAGAGGATCTGAAGGAGCTGCTGAAAAATGTCCCAGGTAGGCTGGTAAGAAAACATTACTGAGCCTAAGAGATTAATGAGCCCCTTAGGATTCTCAGAAAAGGGGGCCATATTTCTCATACTACATGTGAGCCCTTGTACTATGGCGAGCACCGTCCTCTTAGGTGTTGAGGTAGATAGCTAGTTCACTATATGTGAGCTTCATCCTTGAAGTGAACAGGTAGCAGGATTGACCAGTTTAAACTGGCCTGGCAAAAAGAAAAACGAAACAGGTACCTGCTAGTAGTTGGTGCCTAAAGACTCAGCAGAGGGTAGTCATGGTGGGTTTCGATTCCCAAGCCATACACCAAATGTTATGCCTGAAATCCAGAACCTGAACCACCACCATGAGACAAACTCTGATGCAAAAACAAAGAGGCTTTGTTTGCGAGTTAAATCCAGTCCTTCTGTCCTCCTAAAGTGGTGACAGCTGCCATGACAATAGGAGCAGGAGCAGAGAAGAGAGACCCAGAGCAGAGAGGGAAGGGGGTTTATATAGTAGCCAAGCAGGAGGGAGGGGCTTGGGCAACTCCAAACCCGCCTACCTACAGGTTTGGGATTGGCTCAAGCCTGGACTGCCCTGGGTCTACTAGGTGAATCCCCAGCCTGAGGAGATTCCAAACCCATGGAGCATTCCAAGCCTGCTGGCCTGGGATTGGTCAGTTTTTCCAGCTCAGGGATTGGCTAGGTTTTTTTTTTGGGGGGGGGTGTACAGAGATGACTCTGCTTACAGGGCCAGACTGTGTTTATTTCTATAGTTCCTTTTGGTTTTTTGGCCCCAAATTTAGAGTCTGGTAGAATTACTTTTACGTATCCTGAATCTGGTGCCGTGTTCTTTTGGTGCAAGTTTCAGATTTAGGGTGTTTTTCGCGGGCTGTAGGCTTAGGGATAAAGTATTTCTTTTGCTGGCTCGGGTTCCAAATCCAGGGTGTGTTTCTTTCACTGGTTTGGGGCTTGGAGCTGAGCCATTGGGGTCTGTATAGGGGCTGTGGATCAGGGATTTTCTGGGGCCTGGGTCTTTCACAGCCTTGTGCCACAAGCCAGGCTGGTTCTGGAACCTAAGAATAGCGATTGTCATGACATCATGGGAAGACTTACAGCACCCTGGGAAACACACACACACACACACACACACACACACACACAAATAAATAAATAAATAAATACTAAACAAACAAACAAATACCAGGCTCAGGAGAGGGGCCTGAATGGAGACTTTCCAAAGACCTTCAGCAGAGACCAGAGAGCAGCTGGTGTAAAGGCCTTGGGGTACCCAAAACCAGCAGGAAGTGCTGGGGTTGTGGCTCAGTCAGCAGCGTGCTGGCTTAGCATTTACAGAGCCCTGGCTTCCATCCCCAGCACTTCATAATGCAGGCATGGTGGTGCCCAGAACCCAGGGATTACAAAGTCAGAGGCGGGAGCATCAGGGGTTCAAGGATATTCTTTCCTACAGAAAGTTCAAGGCTGGTGTGGGCTACAGGAGATCCTGTCTCAGATATAAAATAAAATGAGGCAAGATGACTTGGAAGATAAAGGTATCTGCCACCAAATCTCTAGACCTGAGTTTGATTTCAGCAACCCACGTGGTGGAAGGAGAGGACACAGAACACCCTCCTGCAAGTTGCCTTTTGACCCCCACAGGATTCCCATGCACTTGCACCCACAGACATACACACAATAAAGCATGAAATGAAAATAAACAGGCTGGGCGGTGTTGGCGCACGCCTTTAATCCCAGCACTTGGGAGGCAGAAGCAGGCAGATCTCTGTGAGTTCGAGGCCAGCCTGGTCTACAGAGTGAGTTCTGGTACAGCCAGAACTGTTTCACAGAGAAACTCTGTCTTGAAAAACCAAAACCAACCAAACAAACAAACATAGCCATGTGGTGGTGGCGGTAGCACATGTCTTTAATCCCAGCACTAAGGAGGCAGAGGCAGGTGTATCCCTGAGTTTGAGGCCAGCCTGGTCTACAGAGGGAGTGCCAGGACAGCCAGGGCTACACAGAAAAACCCTGTCTCAAAAAAACCAAAATAAAGAAAGAAAGGAAGAATGAAGCAAGCCAGCCAAGCATGGCATCACACACCTTTGTTCCCAGCACTCGAGAGGCAGTGGCAGGAAGGTCTTGGTGAGCTGTTAGAGGCAGCGTCTTCTGTGCAGAGAATTCTACCCACCTAAGGCTACATAGTTAGACTGTCTCAAAAAAAAAAAAAAAAAAAAGAAAAGGAAAGAAATAAATAAATGTCAGCCAGTCAGTGTGAATGGAGAGATGGGAAGGGTCGTGGCCAAGGCCTAGCATTGGTTGGGATTTTATTCTAAGTCACAGGAAGCCACCAGGGGATTTTACTTGGAGGGTGACACAGTCCCTTAGGATTCACGTGGGAGACAGGCCGAGACCACTGAGCCACAGAAAGGAAGTAGAAGATGACAGAGGCCAGTCAGCTGAGGGAGGAATGGATCTCAGGTGTCTCTGCGACACGAAGCGTAGTGGGGGGCTAGGGCCGTGGGAGGGTGCGAGGGTGGGTTCAAGGTGTTTGTACTGATGGTGCAGACCTCGACCTGCACAAGGGGAGAAGAAACACAACCACATTTCCTTTTCTTTTATCTTTCTCTCCGTTTGCAACTTTTTAGATTTAAGTTTGTATTACTCTGTGTGTGTGTGTGTGTGTGTGTGTGTGTGTGTGTGCGCGTGCGCAGGCACTCATGTGCAGCTCGTGTACAGAGAGCAAAGAAAACCTTAAGGAGTCAGTTCTCTCTGACTTTGGGATCCAGAACTGAACTCAGGTCTTCAGGTCAATCCAATGAGCCATCCCTTGCCCTCCCCACCCTTCTTTTCCTGTTTTTCAGACAGGGCTTCTCTGTGTACCCAGGGGATCCCGGAACTCACTCTGTAGACCAGGCTGGCCTCACATTCTCAGAGATCTGCCTGCCTCTGCCTGGCTTTTATTTTGAGACCAACACCTGGTGGTGGTGGCAGCACAGAGACCAAGTAGGCTTTGAGTTCTTCATGTGATTTAATAGTATTCCTGAATTCCTGATCCTCCTGCCTCTGCGTCCTGAATGCTGGGATTACAGGTATGTCCCGCTGTGCTCAACCAAGTTTCCTAATAGTTATCTATCTATCTTCTTTCTATCTATCTATCTATCTATCTATCATATATGTTTGTTAGTTTTTACCAGTGTTTCTCTGTGTAGCTCTAGACCAGGCTGTTCTCAGACTCACAGAGATCCACCTGACTCTGTCTCTCCCAAGTGCTGGCACTATAGTCTGGCACCTAAAGTTGTAAACCACCACACCTGGCTCCAATATTTATCTATTTATTTATTTATGGTTTTTCTGAGACAGAGTTTCTCTGTGTAGCCCTGGTTGTCCTGGAACTTGCTCTGTAGACCAGGCTGGCCTTGAACTCAGAGGTCTGCCTGCCTCTGCCTCACAAGTGCTGGGATTAAATGTATTCATCACCATTAGCTGGCCAATTTTTTGAGGGTTTTTTTGTTTGTTTTGTTGTTGTTTTTTGTTTTTGTTTTTTGAGACAGGGTTTCTCTGTATAATGGCTCTAGCTGTCCTGGAACTCACTCTTCTAGACCAGGCTGACCTCAAACTCCCAGAGATCCACCTGCCACTGCCTCCTGAGTGCTATGATTAAAGGCGTATGCCACCACAGCCCAACCACTGCCAGGCTTTTGTTTTTGTTTTTTGAAACAGGGTTTTGCTTTAGCTTTAGCGCCTGTTCTGGAACTAGCTCTTGTAGACCAGGTTGGCCTCGAACTCACAGAGATTCACCTGCTTCTGCCTCCCGAGTGCTGGGATTAAAGGTGGCGCCACCACCACCACCACAGCCCAACCACTGCTAGGCTTTTAAAAATCATTTTTAAATGTTCTAATGTCCACTCAGGAGTTTTTTTTTTTTTGTTTTTTGTTTTTTGTTTTTGAGACAGGGTGTCTCTGTAGCTTTTGCTTGTTTGTTTGGGGTTTTTGTTTGTTTGTTTTGAGACAGGGTTTCTCTGTGGCTTTGGAGCCTGTTCTATCCTGGAACTATCTCTTGTAGACCAGGCTGGCTTCAAACTCACAGAGATCCGCCTGCTTCTGCCTCCCAAGTGCTGGGATTAAAGGCGTGCACCACCACCTCCTGGCCCTCTCTGTAGCTTTGTAGCCTGTCCTGGAACTAGCTCTTATAGACCAGGCTGGCCTTGAACTCACAGAGATTCACCTGACTCTGCCTCCCCAGTGCTGGATTTAAAAGCGTGAGTCACCATAGCCTGGCTTAGTAATCATTTTTTAATTTTATTTTGTGTATGGATGTCCTGCCTGAATGTCTGTCTATGAACCATGTGTGTGTATAGTGCCCATGAAAGCCCACAGAGTGCCTTGGAACTGGAGGTATAGGTGATTCTGAACCCTCATGTGGTTTCTGGGAATCAAACCAGAGTCCTCTGGAAGAGCAACCAGTGCTCCTAACCACTGCCCCACCTTTCTAGACCCTATCTCAAGATCTTAACTTACGTTTCCTAATGTCTGATACTTTTCAACATCTTTCTATGACTTATTTACAATACAATCCGCTTATCTTAATTACTGAAGACAGATAATATTCAAATCGTTGATGGGTTCACCCACTGAAACAGTTTACCAGAGCTAATGGGAGTTCACCAACTCTAGCCGGACAGGGAAGGAACCAGCATAGGACCAAACTAGACCCTCTGAATGTGGGTGACAATTGTATGGCTGGGGTAGACTGCAGGACCACTGGTAGTGGCACCAGGATATATCCCTACTGCTTGTACTAGTTTTTGGAACCCATTCTCTTTGGATGGATACCTTGCTCAGCCTAGAGATAGTAGGGAGAGACTTGGTCCTTCCTCAAAGCAATGTGCCTTACCCTCTCTGAGGAGTGGATGGGGGGAGGGGGGAGGATGGGAGGAGGGGAGGAAGTGGGAAATGGGATTGGTATGTAAAATGAAAAAAGACAGTTTGTTTTCTTTAAAAAAAAAGATAAGGCCAAGCAATCATAAAAAAAAAATTCAAATCATATGCTCATTTTAAATTGACCTTATTTAATTTTGAGGGTTTTGAGAAAGGCTCTCAGGTAGTATGGACTACATAACAATGCCCTTTCTTATGCCTGGGGACGACTCAGTCTTAGCATGGTGGCCTAACATCCATGGAGCCCCCGTTTCTAGCCCCAGCACTGTAGAAACTCCATTTGGTGGCAGGTGCCTGCAATCCTACCACTTGCAGGTGAGGTGGAGGCCAGAGGATCGGAAGCTCAAGGTATCTTGTGATGTCATCTTGGGGTATGTGAGACACTGGCTTAAAAAAGGAAGAGAGAGAGAGCGAGATCAGGGAATCAGAGGTTCAAGCCGCAGCCTAGAGACCTTGACTAGGTCTCCTCCTTCTCTGGGCAACTGGACTGCAGAAGCTTGGCCTAGCCAGTGCTTCAAAGGCTCAAGAGAAAGCACTTAGGAGGTACCCGTGGTGAACGGTAGAGCGTGTTTCTGCCCACGGCCTTTGCTCAGGCTGTTTTCATTTTCTAAGACACCCTCTGGTTCCAACCTTCCCATGGCTGTCCCCTGACCGTTCTGGAACTCTTGAATGTCCCCTAGCCCTCTGGTCCCTCCCAGCACTTCATATCCCACCTCCTCCCACAGCACCGACTACTGTCTGACACTGCACTTAGGTGTTGATTGGCCAATGTTTGGCTCTCCCATGATCATATCACCACAGGAGGCTCCTGTGATATTCCAGTCTCTGATGGTACCTGAGTGTACCATGGAGAAGCTGAGCTGATATCAAACCCAATTGCCCTATGCCCTCCTGGGTGGCCATGGACCATTTCTTTCTTTTACATCCATCAATCCTTCCTTCCTTCCTTCCTTCCATTCATCCATCCATCCATCCATCCATCCTTCCTTCCTTCCTTCCATCCATCCTTCCATCCATCCACCCTTCCTTCCTTCCTTCCATCCATCCATCCATCCTTCCTTCCTTCCATCCATCCTTCCATCCATCCACCCTTCCTTCCTTCCATTCATCCATCCATCCATCTCTCCCTCCCTCCCTCCATCCCTCCTTCCATCCTTGCTTCCATCCATCCATCCATCCACCCATCCACCCATCCCTCCCTCCATCTATCCATCTATTTATCGTGCATGTGTGCATGCGTGTGGGCATGTGTGAGCCAGGACACCAGTGTGGAGGTCAGAAGTCAATTTTCAGAAGTCAGTTTTCTCCTTCCAACATGTGGGTCCCAGGTCATCAGGTTTGTAGGCAGGGACCCTTACTCGCTGAGCAATCTCAGTGTCTTTCTCTGGTTATGGCCTGCCTTTCTCTTTCCTCCACTCCCTCCTCTCTCTTCCTCTCCTTTCCTCTTCTTCTCTTCCTCCCTATCTTCCTTCTCTTTCTTTTTGTCTGTCTTGAGACAAAGTCTCCTGTAGCCCAGGCTGGTCTCAAACTTGCAGTGTATCCAAGGCAGTCCCCTCGATCCTCCAGACTCCACATTCCTAGGGCTGTTTTCACTGGCGATGGCCACCACTCCTTATTCTGGGACCACTTCTTTCAACCCCCGGCTCGTGGGGCCAGCGGAGGGGAGGGGAGGGGAACCAGCGGTGGGGTCCCAGAGCGCGGCCCCCTCCAGCCCTGCCCGCCCGCGGGCGCAGCGAGACGAATGCAGCACACGGCCGCCTTTATGGGCCGCAGACAGCGCGCCGCCAGCCTAACCCTGCGTGGAAAATTCGCAGGCGGGAGGCGCGGGGGCGTCACCAGCAGGTGGAGGCGGGAGAGGAGAGGGCTGCTGTTGACAGGGTGGCCAGCCCCTCTGGAACAGACTCTCCGAGTAACCCAGCCGCGCATCCACGTCTCTTTCTTTTTTGATTTTTGGCTGTGTAGAGGAAGAGGATGTTGAATTCCTGATCCTCCTGCCTCCACCTCCCGAACACTTAACTCGCACAGCTAGATTTCAGGGTGGCACCCGCAGCCTTGAGAAGCCGAGCCACACTTGAAATCAGGGTGGTGGGTGGAGGTGGCTATCGCCTGCCCAATAATTGGTAGGACTGAGGTTTGGATGGAGCTGCAGGGCCATGCTGAGAGACGCTGGGACCACTTTGCCGGGTGGGGGTGCACAGAAGAATGTCCTCACCTCCTCATCTCTTCCCGCTGCTGGAATGGAATGCCTGAGGCAGCGTTATGTATAAATCAAAGACACTTGCTGGGTTCCTGATGCGTGCCTCCACATGAGGTCCTTGTGCTGGGTCACCTCTGGAGAAGAACAAAAAGAAACCCCACCCTACCGGCAGTGACATGAATCCACTCATGGGACAGAGTCCTCTAAACCCTTATTAGGCTCTCCCACCCAACCCCTCACAAAGAACCACATTTAGACCATAGCGCCTAGATACCAAGACACAAGCCCAAGCTGGCCCATGTGCCTGCCTGTACTAGTAACAGCATGGGTAGGAGGGATGGCAGCATGAGAGAGGAAAGGGAGGCAAGGGAGCCCAGGATGGAGCTGGTGTGTGTGTCTGTCTGTCTGTCTGTCTGTGGAGACAGCAAAACACTCCTCTCCCCCAAACCTTGACTCAGAATCACACTGGAAGAAGGGAGAAAGTAGGGGAGGGCCTGTGGTATTCACCTGCAAACCCAGTGCCCAGAAGGCAGGATTTCCATAAGAGGCCAGTCTGAACCACACACACGGCGAGTTCACGGGAGTTCTGAGTTAGCCTGGGCTACAGTGTAAGACCCTGTCTAACAAATAAAATTAAATTTAAAAAATCTTAACAAGGTGGAAAGCGGTGGTAAAGGGGTGGGGAAGTTAGTCTTGAATGGAACCAGGTCCTCACGCCTGCCGACTCCACAGCCCATCATTCTCTTTCTCCAGCCCTTTCCTTCACAACCTGAGGGGGCTTCTCAAAGTCACTTGGCTTTTCCCCTCCAGTCATTTATTTATTTAGGTTTTTCTATAGCTTTGGAGCCTGTCCTGGAACTCTCTCTGTAGACCAGACTGGCCTTGAATTTACAGAGGTCCGCCTGCCTCTGCCTCCTGAGTGCTGGGATTAAAGACGTGTGCCACCACCACCATACTGAGAATCACTGTTTAAACTATCTTGACACCCTAGTGCTTTGGGGACAGAGTCTCATATGGCCCAGGCTGGTCTTGAACTACTGAGCCTCCTGCCTCTGCCTTCCAAATGCTGGTGGATTATAGGCCAGCATACGGGTTCTTTGTGTTGAGACGTGGTCTCACTATGTAGTTTAGGCTGTGTTTGAACTCACTGGATAATCCAGTCTGGCCTCCAGCTATCCTGACTCTATCTATCCCCTAGCGGCTGGGGCTACAGGCATGTGCCACAATTTCCTAGTGTCTGGGGCTACAGGCATGTGCCACAGTCCCCTAGCGGTTGGGGCTACAGGCATGTGCCACAGTCCCCTAGCGGCTGGGGCTACAGGCATGTACCACCTCACCTGTCGTATTGTACACTTTTACACAACAGCTTCTTGCCTACCTCACCCACCTACCTGGGGGCCAAAGTTGTCTCTTTTCCTTCTGGCAACTTGGTTTCTGGTTAGCAAGGGACAGGTTTCATGAGCTATAGGCAGGCAGAGAGCCAGGAGAAAGGAGGGACAGGGATGGAGGGCTGGACCCCACCAGCAAGGGAAGGCTTGTTTTTAGCTGCAAGACCAGCACCCTGGCAGGGTGGGGGCCTGGGAGCCAGAGCCGGAGCTGCCTGCTGCCCTGCCTGCCTCTAGTGAGAATTCTCACACGTTGTAAAGGAGGCTGCAGCTCCATTCTGGCGGGACAGCTGGCTGGGCTATGTCTGGGCTGGCCCAGAGATTTCCAATTCCCAACCTGGATGAGTGTGTGGCAGGGCCTCCCTGACCCTGGAATTCTCTTCTTGGGGACAAGATACTAAGTCTGTTTCTCGATTCATCGCAACACCACACACTGTCCCTTGAGCAGGGAACTTCAGCCCCACAGTGACTCAAACCTGGGTGAAGGACACTCTTCAGACATGGAGAGATGCAGAAGTGGAGTCTGGAGTGACAGGCCGCGGTCTATCTTCTGTGAAGCATGTCTCTGTGTCTGATAGGAGGGAAAGAAATGCAGGGCTGAAGCCGGGCAGTGGTGGCACACACCTTTAATTCCAGCACTGGGGAGGCAGAGGCAGGCGGAACTCTGTGAGCAAGAGGCCAGCCTGGTCTACAAGACCTAGTTCCAGGGCAGGCTCTAAAGCTACAGAGAAACCCTGTCTCAAAAAAAAAAAAAAAAATTCAGGGCTGAGGTGTACCTTCCATCTGGATTTAGTGTCGAATACCTGTAATTCCAGCACTAGGGAAGTTGAGACAGGAGGATTGCGGTGAGTTTAAGGCCAACCTGGTCTACATAGTCAGTTCCAGAAGCAGGGGAGGGAGGGAGAGAGAGAGAGAGTCCTGTCTTGTGAGGGGGAGTTAGTGGGGATCTCCTGAGGCTGGTTAGAAAGCGCTTGGTGCAGACTCCAGTGGGCCTGAGTTCAAGCCTGGCTCTGCACACACTCCCTGGGGGCACTGCTGCAGCCTTGGGTCTCTCCTGAAGGAGGAGAAGCCCCAGAGCCCTGGAAAGGACTGCCAGAAGCCTGAGGGGGTGTGACATGTGTCAGGCAGGTGTGGGGCTCTAGGCTCCCACAGCTGTACAGGTTTGGGGTGCAGGAGATACAGAAAGGAAAACAGTGGGAAGAGGGGCCTCATAGGCTCAGGAGCTGGTGGCGTCTCTAAGTTGGGCCTGCATGCGTGTGAGTCACTATCTTTTACCTGAATTGGCTTGGCTAAGTGTGTGTATGTTAATGTAGAGATGTGTGTGACAGGTATGAGTGTGTCGGTGGGCGTGGGTAAGTCAGTGGGCACATCTGCGCATACAGAGATGTATTCGGGGAGTGAACTGCTCTGTGTGTGTGTGTGTGTGTGTGTGTGTGTGTGCGCGCATGTGTGACTTGCTGTGGCTGTGGCTGGTATTTGTGTCTGAGCTGGGGGAATCTCGGGTTGGAGGCAGCCTCTGGTGTTGGGTGGTGTGAGTGTGAGAACAGGGGAGCCCTTCAGGGCACATGAGGGTAGCTTGACGTATTCACATATAGCAAGGTAGGGGATGTCCAGTGTATGTCTGCATGTGTGTGTGTGGCCCTGTCACCGCCGGCTCCAAACCCGGCCACATAAACTTCACACCCCTGCAGGCGGGCTGCGGCAGCCCCTTGGCGGGTGCTGGACAATGGAAAGCAGATGGGGCCAGGATGCAGGCCATATGGGGCTGGGGGCGGGGGTGCATTCCTCCCTCCCAGAACCAGGAAGCCCCCTGCCTGCGGCCCCCCATCGGGGTGGGACCTGAAGCTGACACTATAACAAATGTCCTGTAGCCAGCGTGGAGCCAACAGAGGCTGCCTCAGCCTCACAGCGGACTCTGTGTGTGTGTGTGTGTGTGTGTGTGTGTGTGTGTGTGTGTGTGTTGGGGCACAGGGATGGAGTGGAGTGGGGGTGTTTGGGCTGGGTAAGATGATATTGTCCTGAGAAACTGACCCCAGGGTTGTGTGCCACACACCCTCACTCTGCCCATCAGTATCCCCAGTAGGGTCCTCATAGGGTGGGCTGTTTAGAATATAATATCGGAGACTTTGGCTCATGCTGGCACAGATGTCACCAGCCACAAGGTCAGTGGTAATAAAGCAGTTGACCTTAGTTGTCTGCAGGGCCCTGGGCCATGGACCAAGGCCGTGGCTCTAGGACTGGGGTTGTGGCTCAGTGATAGAGCTCTATCCCAGCATGAGTGACCTGGGTTATCTAGTCCTGCTTTGCCACCAACTGTTGGCATAAAGGGCAATAATTCCAGGCCTGGGTTGGGAAACCTGCTATGCTACCTTCTTCTGTGACTCAGTTTCCCCTCTGGAGAATAGACTGATAATCCTGGCACCTTCCTGTCTCTGGGTGGTGGTGGAGTTAGCATCTGGACACATTTCATTCACATTGGGTGAAAGCTTCTGGAAGCCCAGGAAGAAGCTCTGGAGCCTGCTTTGCAGTGACTGGAGAGCCCTGTCCCACAAGGATGATGTCATCATTACAGTGGATGATGTCATCGCAGCAGATGAGGTCAGCACAGCTAGGGCAGCTGATGTGGCCTGGGGTTCTCAAGGTTGTTGGAAGATAGTCCAGTCTGGGGTCTGAGTCCCTTTGACTCCTTCCTTGGTCTCACTAGTGAGAGAAGGCAGCTTCAGAGCCAGGCTCTCTTCCTGCTCTGGGACCCTGCACAAGTACCTAAGGGGGTCCCTGCCCCCAGGCAGTGTTAGGGGACAGGGTCAGTGGTGAGGAACGGGAACTACCTTCAAGCATTCAAACAAGTTTCTCCAATCCATCTCTGTCGTCTTTTCATCTACAGAAGCTGAGATCAGAAGAAGGCTGGGTGCAGGGCCCAGGGTGCAGGGCCCAGGGTGCGGGGCCCAGGGTGCAGGAACAGTGTGCAGGGGGCAGAGGCCAAGGTGCATGCAGCCCCAGTGCACAAGGCCAGTGTGCAGGGCCAGTGAGTGCATAGGGGCAGGGGCAGGGCCCAGGGAGCAGGGGGCAGGGGCTAGGGTGGTTCTGGTGGCCTTGGCCTGGTTGGCCACCTCCTCTGTGTCTGACTGTTTGGGAGGAATCCAGTTAGGTGGCTTAAACCTTCAGTAAAATGCTAGATGCTCACTAAATACCAAATTGTCTTCACTCTGGTCTTTTCCCTTTTGAACCCCCTGAGTGGGTATCTGATATTGATTTCTACCAAGCCCATCCCCCATTTCTCTCTTCTCTGGGTCTCAGTCCAAAGGTTTTGGGTGGGGGTAGCTTCAGCCTTAGGGATGGGCAGGACTGACCAATCAGAGAACTACATCCTCTCAGCCAGTAACAGCCAAGTCTGGGATGTTTTTAGCTGGCCCTATGAGGGTTACTTATTTTTTTTGCTGGGGTTACTAACCCCTTGAGGGTGGAAACATGTATGTGGAGTTCACCTTGCCTGATGTGGGGTTCTCCTTTCTTGGTTGTGGGATTCACACTGCCTGGATGAGGAGAAAGCGAAGGGCCTGGCATGCCGGAGATTGAGTTCTGGCGGGGAACTGAGACCGCCTTCATGCTGCCATAGCCCTGCCGTAACCTAGCCTTGTTGAGTGAGGGGCGCAGAGGCAGCCGAGGGGCTCACACCCAGGCTGACTGGCGCCAGCAGCGGCTCTCTTCAGCCCCAGGCGCTGCAGAGCGGGGTGTAAATCCCTGCTGGCCGAGGCCTCCGCCCCCAGCCTCGCTGCACTAGAGCTCAGCTATTTCGGAGTTTCCCAGGGGACAGCGTTTCCTGCCTCTGGCGGAAAAATCTGCAGAAAATGAGAGCCCTGTGGTCTGGCTCCAATGCAGCCCCAGCCTGGGACAGAGGAGAATTCTTTTCTTAGTCTGCTCCCTTCTCCTTCTCTGCCGTCCCTTTTCTCTCTCTCCCTCTTATTTTATGTTTCTACTTTTTGAGACAGGGCTTCACTCTGTAGCTCGAGATGACCCTGAACTCATGGCGATCCTCCTGCTTCAGCCTCCGCAGTGCTAGGATTGAGTATGAGCCACCACATTCAGCAGCCTTTCTTTATTCCTGCTGTTCTGGGCATTGAACCTAAGTCTTCATGCATGCAAGGCAAGTGTTCCACCACTGAGCGCCATCTCCAGCCCCGTTTCACCTTAGAATCTCACTAAATTGCTCAGATGGCCTTGAACTTGTGATTCTGTCTTAGCCTCTAGAATAGCAGAGATCACTGGCCTTCAGCACCAGACCCCAATCTTCTGTCTGTCCTTCCTTCTTTCTTCCTACCCCCTCAACTCCTTTGCTGTCATTTCTGCATGTCGTATCCAGTTTCCCTCAGTCCCAGGGTCCTTCTGCTGGCTTCTGCCAGGACAACCTGCTTGCCACCCCCAATCCAGGCCTCCTTGGCTTGTGCTAGGCCCTCCACACCTTGAGCAGGGATATGTGTGGCCTAATAGAATACCTCTGAGGATCTCTACGCTCCTCTGTGTGTTGGTGCAGTGGCTGGGACCAGTGGAGGAGAGTGCTCGGAAGGCTGGGGTACTAGTGGCCCTGGGACCCTTTCCAAAGACATCAAGGGTGTCTTATTTCATTCTATTATTTTATTTTGAGATAGTCCGGATACACAGCTAGGGCTGACCAGGAAATCATTATGTAGAGCAAACAGGCCTTGAACTGAAGGCAATCCTCCTGCCTCAGCCTTTCCAGTGCCAGGCATGCACCACTATATCCAATTAGTACCTCTTCAAGCCCTGTCCTATTGTGACCCTCACCTTTTGGTGGACCGAAGCCTGATTATGTCATGGACCCAGAGGCTGGAGGGTCGTCAAGTGGTTTGGTTTGGTTTTTGAGACAGAGTCACCCTATGTAGTTCTGGTCATCCTGGAATTCACTGCATAGGCCAGGCTAGCTTCAATCTTACAGAGATCTACCTGCTTCTACCTCCCAAGAGCTGGGATTGAGGTTCAAGGCTTGAGGACTGTATTCGAGGTAGAGCCCATATCTTGCTGCCTTATATTAATTACAGAATCACAGAATGTTTGACCTATAGCTCAGGCCTATTACTAACAAAGCTCTTACAACTTAAATGAACCCATTTCTATTCATCTACATTTTGCCACGCGGCTTCATGGCTTTACCTGTTCTCTAGCATCTTGCTTCCCCAGTGGCTGGCTTGTCTCTCCCTGACTCTGCCCTTCTTTCTCCCTGTATCTCTGTTTGGCTTTCCCACCTGGCTTTATTCTGCCTTGCTATAGGCTAAAGCAGCTTCTTTATTAGCCAATGAGAGCAACACATATTCACAGCGTACAGAGGGATGATCCTACAGCAGGTTATATTTGAGAAGAAGGAATTGCAACTGGTAAAATACCCTCACCAGATTGGCCTGTGGGATATTAGTAATGGATGTGGGCGGGCCCAGCCCATTGTGGGTGGTGCGCTCCTGAGCAGGTGGTCCTGGGTTCTATAAGAAAGCAGGTTGAGCAGACCAGTAAGCAGCAGGCTTCCAGGACCTCTGCTTCAGCTCCTGCCTCCGAGTTCCTGCCCTGAGTTCTCTCAGGGATGGAGTGTGGCCTGAGAGTTGTAAGCTGGACCAACCCTTTCCTCCCTAGGTTGCTTTTGACTGGTCTTTAACACAGCAGTAGAGAACTGACTGAGACAGTTGATGAGAACCCATCCATCTACAGAGTGGGTGGCCAAGGAGGCTGTGCCAAGTCCACACTCCACTTGCCTCTTCTCTTGCTTGCTTGGTTTGGTGACAGGTTCTCACTGTGCAGCCCAGGGACCTCTAACTCCTGCTCTCTCTGAGTCCCAAGTGCTGGGATTACAGGCCCGAACCACTATACCTGTCTCAAAACATCTGTTCAGAATTCCACCTGGGGACTAGAGAGATGGCTTAGCAGTTAAGAGCGCCTACTGCTCAGAAGAAGACCTGGGTTTGGTTCCCAGCACCCACATGGTGGGTCACAACCACCTGTTACTCCATTTCCAGGGGGGGTCTAATGCTCTATTCTGGTCTCTGTGGGTACTGCATACTTGATACTCATATTCTCATGCAGACTCACACATACACATTTTTGAAAAAATTTTTGGGGAGGTGTCTTGAAGACGGTCTCACTATGTAGCTCTGGCTGTCCTTGAACTCACAGAGATCTGCCTGCTTCTGCCTCCTGACTGCTGGAATTAAAGGTGCGCATGACTACGCCCAGCTAAAAATCTTAAAAAATAAAAACACAGTTTATTAGTGTGTGTGTATGTATGTGTGTGCACATGCGTGTGCGTGCACACATGCACGCGCGCACCATAGCACATGTGTAGAAGTCAGAGGACAACTTTGTGGAGTTTGTTCTCCCCTTTTGCCTTTACATGGGTTCCAGGGATCAAATTGGGTCACCAGGCTTGCAAGCGCCTTACTCACCGTGCCTTTTCGCTGGACCCTGTGGCAGGTTTTATAAGGATTTGTTGAGTAAATGCGTGAATGATGAGAGCTTACCTTTGAGAGGGACCTCAGTGGAGCTCCCTCCTTCTCCTGGTGCCTGCTGAGCTTGAGAGAGAGAGAGAGAGAGAGAGAGAGAGAGAGAGAGAGAGAGAGAGAGAATCCTGGCATCTATCCCTGCTGTGTGACTCTCCCACTTGGGATTGTCACAGACTATATGAACGAGATGACACCTTGCGGACCCCAGCCCTGGCGTGTCTGCTGATGGCCTATGAGCAGAGAGTAGGTTAGCTTTCTCTTCCTCTGGTCCCTGTGTGGTCTGTCTCTCTCACAGCACACAGTCAGTGCAGAGGGAACAGGATGGATAGATACAGAAGATAAGCCTATGTCCTGGACCGCTTTAAATGCTCACTGCCTAACCCTTTCTCTGACAACCAGTACCAGGGATGGGGGCCAGGAACCTGGCCTAGCAGACCCTCCATGAATGTTTGTTGAATGACTGAATGAAATACAGCACTGGCTGCGTTTCACACACTCCGTCAGCCCAGTGTTTTTGGCACAAGTCCCACCCGCCACCCGCTGTCTGCCAGCTCAGCCTCTGGATTTCCACATCTGCCGCCGCTGCCAGGAGTGACAGGCCCTGGGGGAGGTAGTTCCCGTCTTCAGAGCCAGGGACAGGCGGAGGCTGCCAGGACACGAACTTCCTTCATAGAGTAGAGTCAGGCTGAGTTATTCCCCCTGGCCTGGCCAGAAGTGTCAGTCAAATTCTTGAGCCTCTGGGCAAGGGCCACATCCAGGAACGGCTTCAACTGCTCACATATCTCCTCGACTGCCTGCCTCAGTTTCTCCATTGAAAACTGTTCTGAGTTTGAGAGGAGTGGTGTGTAGAAATCTGGGTTGGTTTCGTCAGTATGGAGGAGAGGAGCTGCCTGGAAGCATGGGCAGGCTCGGCCCCAGCTGGAGACAGCCTGCAGGCCTTGGCTGAGTCATTTCCCGCAGGCCTCCTCGTCCCCCTAGAGGGTGTCGGAAGGCCAAGGTGGAATGTGCTGGGAAGCAGGGATTGTCAGCCAAAGGAGAGACAATGCCGGCCTGGGCTGGTTATCCTGCCCACCGCCTTAATCTGCTTTCTCCTTCCTTCCCACATTAATTCCTTTGGCGGACATGATGTCTTGTTTATTGCTTTGTTTTGTTGAGATAGGGTCTTACTTTGTAGACCAGGCTGGCCTAAAACCCAAAGTGATCCTCCTGCCTCAGTCTCCTGAGTCCTGCGTTCACAGGTGTACGCTACCTAGCATGCCTGTGTCACACATACTCCTGGTGTCAATGTATCCAGGAGGAACCTGGGATGGCCATGTAAGGCAGGAATGATCTGGAGGGGTCAGAAGCTCAGGGACCCCCTCAGGCATGTGTCCTTGGGGCTTCAGGTAAATGTCCTTTGCTCTACTGCTCACTTCCTGCATGGGTTTCAGAAACTCGGTTATCTTGGTGCTCCCTGGCACTGTTCCACCCAGTTAGTGACGGTCCCCACGGGTCACCTGAGCTAGACCTGCCCAGCCAGGATGTGGCTGGAGAGCTGAGTGAGTGGACCTCACAGGGAGGAAGTCACAGGTACACAAGGGTTCTCAGGCTTCGTTGGTCTTCTGCCTGCTTGTGGCCTAGAGTTAACAAGGGTGTCTGGGGTGGTGCCTGGGATGAGAGGGAGCCCCGGGGTCACCCCTTTTCTGTATATTCTCAAGGGACCCTTAGCCCTCTCTAGGCCCGAGGCCCCTCCTCTCTACATAGAAGCAGTCTTTATGTACTCATGCATGCATTCATTAATTTGTGCCTGGATCCACCGATGTTTCTTGTGCACCTACGATGTGCAGGATGTTTCTTGCGCACCTACTACGTGCAGGATCCTCACTGGGCGGCGGTAAGCGGTCAGCCTGATCTAAGGGAATAGATGGCCTCATGGGGTGGGGAGGGGGCATTAAATAGACACAGACCAAAGATAATTTTGGGTGGAAAAGAACTGAGGTGGCAGTGGGGACTGATAGCAGGGAACATAAAGGTCCTGTGGGACAGGGAGGCCTGGGGGAGCTGTTTGAATAGACAGAACCAGTCCAGAGGACACACGACTCGCACAAGGGCAGCAAGAGCAAAGGTCCTGGGGCAAAGCCAGCCGCGTGTTCCAGGTGTGGTCTGGGCTGGGGAACAGTGGACAAATAGTGGAGAGAGATGGGAAGGCGTGATAGACATCACACAGTTAAAGCCATCAGGCTGGTCTCGAGCTTTGTCACCTCTCTAGAGAGCGTTCCCTGGTGACCCTGGCTGAGCTAGCTGTGCTTTCTCTCCTGACACAGCCACATGTCATCAGGGCCCCTGTGTCCTGGCGGTGGCAGTGATGGGAATGACAAGGAACCATTGACTCGCCCGTGGCACCAGGTACGCAGCTGCTGAGTCAGCACAGAGCCACTGAGGGTGACTGGAAAGAGTGTCGCCTCCAAACATGCTCACACGCTCGCCCTGCAACCAGGTGCTGAGCTGATCCCCTGACAGCGCTGATGGCTGAGCCTCGCTTCCCAAGCTGCGTGCTATGCCAAGCACCAGGGTGGCGGGGCGAGGGGCGGGGTTTCTAGGTGAGTAACATGTGCTGAGTGGTGTCACCTTCACAGAGTCATGCAGCTACCGCTTCTCTCCAGTTCCAGAACATTCCCATCGCCCCAAAAGGAAGCCCTCACCCAAGATGCTCTGTCCACTCCAGTCTCCCAGCTCCTTGCTCCCCCTTACTGTGGGTTTGCCTCTCTAGTCGTGTGGAATGGGCTCCTGTGTGGAGACCTCTGTGGCTGTCAGCTTGTCCACGGTCAGTCATGCAATGAATTTGTGCTGATCTTCTTGCCTCGACCTAACAAGAAGAGCCTTTTGCAGCCGGGCGGTGGTGGTGCATGCCTTTAATCCCAGCAGAGATTAGGAAGGCAGAGGCAGGCGGATCTCTGTGAGTTCGAGGCTGGCCTAATCTATAAGCGCTAGTTCCAGGACAGGCCCCAAAGCCACAGAGAAACCCTGTCTCAATTTAAAAAAAAAACAACAACAAAATCAGCCATGGCACACACACGGGCATGACAACACACAGCTTTCATCTGAGCACTCAGGAGGCAGAGGCAGAAGAGTCTCTGTGAGTTCAAGGCCAGCCTGGTCTACATAGGGAGTTCCAGGACAGCCAGGGCCACATAGAGAAACCCTGTTTCAGAACAAGCAAACAAACAAAAAACACGCAAAGCAGCCTTGGTGCTGGGGTTCTCAGGACTAAATAATAAGGAGGCCTTGTTGACCCATTCATCAGAGGAGTAAACTGAGGCTTCAGAGGTGGGACTTGCCTGTTGTACTGGTAATGTGAGAGCCTCGGGGCTGCTAGATTCCAAACTAACTAGAAGGCAGAAAAGGGTGGAGAGAGGAGGAGGAGGGAGGGAAAGAGAGGTATAGAGAGGGAGAGGAAGAGGAAGAGGAAAGTGCGAGGGAGAAGGAAGTTTGTCTCCAGGCCAGGTTCTGCCTCCACAGGTGCCACCTGCAGAGGAAGCTGGGGTCGGAGGTCAGAGTGTCACAGGCCTTCACCTGGATGCCAGCTTCATCTGTCCCTTCCTGGCTGAGGAAAACTGGTTCACCCATCCGGCCCTCTTTCCACATCAAACAGTGGAGCCATGTGCTTAACATTTTATTATTTATTTATTTACTTTTGTTTTTTTTGAGACAGGGTTTCCCAGTAACTATGGAATCAGTCCTGGAACTCACTCTATAGATCAGGCTGGCCTTGAACTCACAGAGATCCACCTGCCTCTGCCTCTGCCTCCTGGATGCTGGGATTAAAGGTGTGCGCCACCACCACTCGGCAACATTTTATTTCTGAGACAGGGTCTGATGTTGTTTGTACTTCCAATCCTCCTGAGTGCTGGCACTGTAAGGGAGTGCCGTCATGCCCAGCCTAGCGGACTCCTTCGTGATGCAGGAGGAAGGATGCCCCCAGCACTATGTTCTTGGTTAGGGTGGAGCTGGGGACACATGGCGTCTGGAGTCTCTTCTCCAGAGGACTCTTAGGGTGGGGAAGAGTGGGCTGCCCCGTGTGAGGAAGTGACACCCCCTTTGGAAACTCTCTCCTTAGCTGCAGCAGAAGGTTCTGAATCTGAAGGGGGGTCACGATTTTCTCAAACTGCCTGGACTCCAGGTCATGGAAAGCCAAGATGGCTGTGCCCATAAGATCCCCAGAATCACCACGCCCTCAGCCAGAAATAGTAGCTATGGCCAAGTTACACAGGGACTCCCACACTGGAACTGTGCCTGCATCATAACTATGGCAGGGGCAGTATGACTGGCGATGTACCCCAGGCGAGGCTGCAGAGTGGGTACCAGATGGAATCTCCAAACCTGGTGCATGACCAAGGCCTGGCACATTTGGGGCTCAGGGAGAGCTGCGGGGATGTGTCAGGAAAGTACAAAAGGGAAGGGTGCCCAGAGAGGTAGCGCTGCTTGCTGAGGTATGCACAGCTAAGAAGCAGCTGAATGTGGCTGAGCACGAAAGCCGTGTCACACCATCAGGTGTTGTTGTTGTTGTTGCTAGTGCGTCTGTGTGTGTTGGCGGTCAGAGGACAACCTTCACAGTCAGTTCTCTCCTTCTACAGTGTGTTTGGGTGATCAAAGTCAGGCCTACATGGCGAGAGCCTTACTTGCTGAGCCATCTCTGCAGCCCACGCCACTGCAGATCTTGCTGGTGGAATAGGGAGAGGCATGTGGCCCCCAGGAAGTGCCCTTCGTCTCAGCTGTTGACCTTGCCCTCCTGTGAGTGCCTGGGAACTCAGGGCCAGGATGGAAGGAAGCTCAGGGGTTGTGACCCGGGGTCCCATCTGCCTAGGGTTCCCAAGGAGACACAATCCCTGATTCTCTCTGTGGTGCTCAGCTCGGAAACACCAGTTCTGTGCTCTGAGAAGCATCTCTGTGCCTGAAGCCTCTGCATCCAGCTCTGGAAGATGAAGTCAGCCTGGCACATCCCTGGGAAAGGGTCGTGGGTAGGTGGGGCCATGGCTCAGTCTTTGAAACATCTGCCGTGGGAAGGGAGAGCTCCTGGCCACGTTGAGTGGACGCTGGGCTGGAGGCCACACATCAGGCCAAGGCTGGCACTGGCCCAGCCGCCAGGACATAGCTACAGAACCCCAGGCCAGACTCCTGAGTCACTGTTTCCAGTTGTTGCCAAACCAGGCGGGAAATTGGGGAGCCAGGGTGGAGACAGGGAGGGGAGGCTGTGGAGAGTTGAGACCTCTGTCCATGCCTTTGTGGGACAGAACAGATACAAATCACCCAGCCGCACCAGAGTGAGGTGCTGGTACTCCCAGGTTACAGGCAGCCCCCTCAGTCCTTCCCAGCACCTCCCTCTCAGCCAGCCACGCACATAGTTCTGCTTCATAGCTTTCTGTTTCCGGAGTGTATAGATGGGTTCCCGCTCAGGCCCTCTGTGCTGTGGTGTCTTCTGGACCATTCCAAAGGGCTGGATTAACGCTATCCCAGGAAATCGTCCTCCACCCCTGTCCTTTAAAGTGTGACCTCTAGCCCTAGTCCATCTTCTCCAGCTCGTCTTTCATCGCATTCTTTTGCCTGGGTGGCACCGAGAAAGCTCAGTGCTCAGACCCTCCCCTGGACACCCAGGATAGAAGGGAACGGAGTGGACTGTCCACCTGCTCCCCCAGAACTGCTTGTTTAGAGTAGGCTGTGCCATAACCCGGTCATCAGGGAGGATGAAGGCAAGAGGGTCGGCCAGGGCAAAGGCTGGGGCAGGGATGATACGGCTGGCTTAATAGGGAGGCAGCTGAGGCCAGTGTGGCTGAAGCTGGGGGAGGAAGGCAATGGGGCTGGCTCAAGGTCAGCAATCGAGCAGGTAGAGTGACCAAAATTTACATCTTGATATGAGGGATGGGGCCTTGGATGGTCCCAAATAAAGGGGCCTCCAGAGGTATTGAGACCTATTTAGATTTCGTGCAGAGTTGAGGGAGGATGCACCTGTGTCCTTGAAAGGTTGGGGTGAAGGGCTGTGAAGGTTAGGTTACAGGATCTGCAGTGTCCCAGCCTTGCTGGCACATGGGGCTTCCACCTTGCTCAGCCCCCAAGGGTGGTCAGGACCCAAGCCCAGGGGCTCTGTCTCACAGGGACACACATAGACAGATATACACACAGATACACACACACATAGACTGATATACACAGACACACACACACACGGTTGTCTCCTGTGATAGACATTCCCCCACAATAGGCCTGTGGGATGTGGGATCCTGGTCAGAGCTCAGCCAATGACTCACTAAGACTTGCCCTTGCTTCTCTGTGTCCAGACTGGAAACCACCTCCAATCAGCTGGGGGACAGGAGCTGGACAAAAATGGCAAAGAGCTCTAGGCTCAGGCCAGGCAGCCTGCAAGGATAGGCACAGGGAAGACCCCCAGCTTTGCCATCTGCCCTGTGATGTCCCCGTGAGGCAGCATTGGGAAGACCCCAGCTATTCTGCTGGAGCCTCAATCGCAGCCCTGGTGGGATGTGGGTCCTTACAGAGTGTCTCATCCAAACACTGGACTCTGCCCTTCCCTTCTGCTTTCCTTTGCACTGTGGGCTCTGACCGGATTTTAGCATCTCCCATTCCTTTCTATTCTGTTGTCTACTTAGTTGACAATATTTATTGAGCATCTATTATGTTCCAGAGATTAGGGTTTTTTAAAACTTATTTGTTTGTTTGCTTATAAGCTATGATCTTACCAGGTAGTCCTGGCTGGCCTGGAACTCAAAAATCTACCTGCTTCTGCCTCCAAAGTGCTGGGACTAAAAGAAGTGTGCACCACCATAACTGGCCTCAGTGAGTGGTATTTATTTATTTATTTATTTATTTATTTATTTATTTATTTAAAGTGTTCCTCTACAGTCTAGATGGTCTCAAACTCTTTTTGTTTGTTTGTGTTGTTTTGTTTTGAGACTTAGTCTCTCCATGTAGTCTTAGCTGTCCTATAACTTTATACTTTAACCCAGAATAGCCTCAGACTCACACAGGTCCTCCTGCCTTTGCCTCCCAAATACTGGTACTAAAGGCGTGCATCACCACACCTGGCTGCAGGTGACATTCTTGACACTAGACTATAGCTTTAGAGGGGCAGAGACCCTGTCCCTTGGAGCTGGTGGGGAGCCTGGAAGCCAAACAGAATGTTCTCATCCTCAGAAGTGGAAAGAGCCAAAGGAGAAGGTCAGCCTTCCCATCCTGAGTGAAGAGGATGGGTCGGCCTCAAGATGACCATTGAGCAGAATCCTGAAGGGATTGGGGAGGAGGAGGGAGGCCGGTAGACACCTGAGGGACAGGAAAAGCTTCCAGCCAACGAGAGCAGCAAGTGCAAAGGCCCTGGGGCTGGAATGTGCTTGGTGTGTTCAGAGAGCATCTGCAGAAGCGGACAGACAAGGGGCTGGTGGGGATGCACAGTCTACACATTCCCCACACCTTAAAGGTTTGCAAGGATTGTTTTTCCTTTTCAGTCAGCTCCAGGAGCCACCTCACCACTGAGGATGTGTGGGCAGGTCGAGACCAACACGGGGTTGGTCTGGCTTCCGGCTTCCTTCCTGACCTAGTCAGCTGTCCAGGACTGATGCCGTTTGGTCCTTCCGTCTTCCGTGCAGCTCATCCATTCTTCCCCAACTACTCTTCAGCTGCAAAATGAGAATGGCTGCAGGGAGGGCTAGGGATGTGACTCAGTTGGCTGAGCGTTTGCCTGGTGCGCACAAAGCCCTGGAGTCCCGAGTACTAAGTGAGCTGTGGGTGCTGGTGGTGCACACCCAATAAGCTGGATACTGGGGAGGTGGAAGTGGGGGGATCAGAATTTCAAGGTCACCTGGATTACAGACCCTGTCACACACACACACACACACACACACACACACACAAAGTTGGTGATGCACTTCTATAATCCCAAAGGTTGGGAGGCTGAGGCAGGAGGACTGTCGAGACAGGTTTCTTTGTATAACGCTCTTGCTGTCCTGGTGCTTGATCTGTAGATCAAACCAGCCTCAAACTCACAGAGATCTTCCCGCCTCCTCCTCCTGAGTTCTGGGATCAAAGTTGTGTGCCACCACACCTGGCTTCAACCCTGTCTTGAAAGAGCAAAAACAGTTGTTACAGGGCTAGAGAGATGACTCAGGGTTAAGAGCACTGTCTGCTTTCCTAGAGGACCCAGGTTCAATTCCTAGCACCCACACGGCAATCCACAACTGTCTGTAACTCCAGTTCCAGGGGATCTGACGTCATGCAGAGATGAATGCAGGCAAAACACCAATGCACATAAAATCAAATTAAATCTTTAATGCAACAAAAGTTGTTACAGAGCTGCCAGCGAACTCTGCCTTTTTCCCCATCCCCCACCCCATGTGGGTTCCTGTGGGCCCTAAAGCCAAGAAGCCTGAGTTCCGGTTGGTCCTGCTGGCCGGGTTGGTGGTCTCTTACACCTGTGTGAGGAATGCGGGTGTGACAAAAGTCTCACACCTGGCTCCTGTCACACCTGGACATTTGGCATCAGCTCTGGCTTCATTTTTACCTCTGAGAATCCAGGACCCTGAAAGGAACCGTCCACCAGGAAGTGGCTAACCCCAAGCTCCAGCCTCCTAAAGTCCCTATCCTCACACACCTGTGTGCAAATTGTACACGCTGGGTTAGGCAGAGTGAGCACTCCCAGGTAGGTTTGGCAGCTCAGCAGAGCCCCGAAGGTCTCGTGGGCTCCCTCTTACCCAGCTAGGCTCAGCTCATCAGGTTGCCTCTTCCTGTGAGGCCCACACCTGCTGTCCCTTCCCCTGCATTCAGCAGGGTCAGGTAGGTACTTCAAAGCAGGTGCTCCAAAGCAGGAAAGGTGGGGCAACAGGGAGGTGGCTGTTACCATGGAAACCAGACAGTCTGGGGATGGCTAGAAAACTTGTGGGCTATGACACTTAGTTCAAGCCCCATTGTCCCTTTAGGGGCTCTGGCTTGGTCTGAGGGTTCCCGCCCCTGCCTGTGGGCTGAGGTCAGAGCTGTGGGCTTGCTGAGTACCTTAGACAAGTCCCCAGTGGCCTCTGAGTCCAGTGTCCTCCAGGCCTGACTTGGGGACTTACACACAGAGAGCTGGGACTGGTCATGGGAGAGCCAGGCAAGACAGCAGGGAAGGGCCAACTGTCTGGGGAAGTCAATGCCACAGTCCAGGACCTTAATGATAAAACACTGTCCTGGGCAAGCCTCCTTCCCACTCTGCTGGCATAAGCTCCAGGTCAGCAGCTGTGGGTATCCTATTGTAGGAGGTGTCAGCACCTACCTGAAAGTCCCAGAATGTGTCTGGGAGGCAGGGTTCCAGAAGCTGACTTGGCCGCAGAGGGCAGGGATGATGTCCCCTTCGTCACTTCTGTATGTCTAGTTCCCAAGGCACACTGTAGATGCTCCATTAAAATTTGTAAAACAGCCAGGCATAGTGGGACACACCTTTAATCCCAGTACTGGCCTACATAGCCTGCACCAGCTTCCAGATATCCTGGGCTACATAGAGAGACTCTGTCTCTAAACCCCAAATAAATAAATAAAACAGATTTGTAAAATAAGCCAGGTGTGATGGGTCAAGTGTGTGACTCCTGGACTCAGGAAACAGAGGCAGGAGGATAGCTTTGAGCTCTAGGTAAGCCTGCACTGCTGAGTAAAGACCCTTTGTCATCTCAAAAAACAATAATTATAAAATAAAGGAGCATAAGATGCCAGCTGCTCGGACCCTGGGCTATCCCTGTGAGGGAAAGTCATTTTATATATGAGGAAATTTCACACAGAGAGGCGGAGGAATTTGCCCAAGGCCACACAGCTAGCAAGTGGTAACCAGGGCCTGAACACAAAGCTAGTTTGCAAAACTCTGCCCTTTTGGTTTTTGCGTGTGTGGTGTGCATGCATGTGTACTTGCACGTGTGTGAAGGCCAAAGGTTGACAAGGAGGAGTATCTTCTCCCATCACTTTCCACTCACATATTGAGGCTGGCCTCGAACTCAGAGATCCACCTGCCTCTGCCTCCCAAGTGCCAGGCCCTTGCTTATTTTTTTGTGGAGCTGGGCACCAAGCCCAGAGCCTGAGCATTCTATCACTGCGCTATGTCCCCAACCCGACTTTTACTTTTTATTTTGAGACAAGGTCCCACAAAGTTACCCAGGAATGCCTTGAACATGTGACTTTCCTGCCTCGGCCTGTGCCACCAGGAATAACAGCTGTTTTCCATGGTCTGGGGAGCCCACACTTGCTGAGAGTTAGTTGTCCCGAGAGATCAGGACTCCATTGGGTCACCATCCTGCAGAAGTGGCTCCTCAGCCTCCCTTTCCCCTCTCCTGCCACACTCCAACTCAGTTTGGAACTCACTCGTCGGAGTAACCCATCTACCCCTGTGCCCCCGACCACAGCCTAGCTTCTCTTTTTACATCTGAGATGACATGACCATTACTGTGCTGGCAGATCCTCTGTCCCCAGTTGGAACATCAGGTGAGCCTCTGTCATGCAGTCCCTGTCTATCAAACGGGCTTCAGCTAAACCCATTTAAATGACATCAGCTCTCTACAGAAAGATAAGTTGGAGGAACTGGAAAGACGTGTGATTTTGAGTTCAAATTCTGCTTGCTGTGTGAACTTGGGCAGACGCCCTATCCTTTGTTTCAAGACTTCCATTGCCTCAGCTTGTAGAATCGGAGACCATCGGGTTGCTGGCATGCAGACAGGCAGCCTGTCCTGGCAGGTGTCTGTGTGAAAGCACTCTCGTGGTCCCCCCAGAAGCTAAGGGTCACAGCTGGCTGGGTGATGGGGAGCCACTGCTGGTGCAGTCTGGGTGGGCCGGTGCCCAGCAGGCCAGAGCCCACCTGCTGTCTCCTCCCTAAGTTATTCCTGCACCTGCCCCAGGTCACAGAGCACACTTCAGGAAGATGGGGGTGAGTGTCTCTGAGAATAGCTTGCTATTGTGCCCTGTGGGTGTGGAGGACTTGGGGGAAAAGACCTTGAGAGGGGACCACAGGGCACGAATGGCTGGGGGAAGGGGAGGTGGGGCAGATGCAGGACAGGTGTGGGGGCAGGTGTCCACAAGCATCCCCCAGCATTGCCCCTAGGGAAGTGCCCTCAGATGCGTGCCCCGGAACCGGCCCAGCTGGTCGGACACCTGTCCCGGTAGCTTCTTGTCCAGAGCCAACACAGGTGTGAGCTGGGGGTGGGGTGGGGCTGGAGGTGGAGAGTTGGACTGGGGGCAGGGCCTAGGGAAGAGGCCAAGAGGTCGGAGGCCTGGACAATCAGTTGCCTCCTACTCTGTCCCCTCCTCCATAAAGGAGCTGCGGGCTCTTGTGGGAAGCTGGGAATCTATATCCAAGTGGCTTTTCCAGGCACATGCATGGATGGGGGCTTCCTATGATGGTGGCTTAGGCTTCTTACAGGTCTGTCTCCAAGGAAGGCTGGATCCCTCTCCCCATCTCTCTATCTCTGGAGGGGGATGAAACGGGGTCTCACGTAGCCCAGGCTGGCCTTCAACTCATGGTATAGCTGAGAACATCTTAAATTTCTGCCCTTCTTGATCACTCCCAGCCTAAGATTTTATCTTCTCTTCAGAAGCGTCTGATGGGTACCTACTGTGTGTAGGGCCAGTCCTGGGGGGATGAGTGAGGTGGAAGGCAGAAGGTCCATAGGAACGGGAAAAAAAAACCAAAATAAACAAGAGCCTTCCAACCTGGGGGCGAAGATGGAGAGTGAAATTGATAGATTGCAGTCACGTGGGCAGGGAGGAGAATGGGGAACACTGGGAGTGGGCAAGGGTCAGGGCCAGTTGGGGCAACACAAGGGCAAAGACAGAGGTGGACGTGAGCTCTCAGCTCCAGGACCCCCATTCCACCCCACCCCCACATGTGTCTGAGGGGCTGCTCTGTTCCCAGGAGCCAAGGCCAAGGGCCAGCCTGGAGGAAATGGGGCTGAGGCCCGGCAGCAGACTCTCCGGGGACAGCTAATATCTCTGAGTGCCACTGACAGGACACAGCCCTGGGTGGCAGGGTGGGGGCCGGGCACTCCATAAACAGCCAAGGCTCATAAAGTCGATCAAAGCAGCAGGCCTGTCCCAGTCCAGGCCACTTCCTGCAGGGGCCCAGCGCCTCCAGCTTGTGGGGGTGTAAAGGGGACCCAGGAAAGCCTTTCTCAGCCAGGGGACTCCCCCTGGACCTGTGAGGCCTCAGTCTCCTGGCTTGTCTCATACAGCCCCTGAACAGCCTGTTTTCTGGAACAGAGGTGGGGAGGGATCTTCAAACACAGCCCTGTTACCTTGTGACCTCAGGCAACGACACCCCTCCCCAATACCCCTGCCCTTAGCTGGAAGATGGGGGGTGGCCACGGTCCCTCTTTAGCAGCCTCAGGCTGTAGAAATTTCTCATTATGATTTATGGTTATAGTTCATTATTGGTTGGTTGGTAACAGCACTGGCCAGGTCCTGGCCAAGAGGAGAGGTTGTGTTCCCACAGTTAGGCTTAGGGGTGTGTAGCCCACAGCAGACAGGGACAGAAGTGAAGGTCCCTCCTCTCATGCCACTCAGAGGGGCCTAGAGGTGGGAGCTCTCCAGGTGTGCTCTCTGTGCTTCAGCCTGGGGACTCCAGGGACATCGAAGGCCTTGCAGGAACTTGGAACCTCCCTTCTGTGCTGTTTGGTAGGGTGCAGACAGCTGAGGGCTGTGTTGAAGGCACAGACCTGTAATCCCAGGTACCGGAGAGGCTGAGGCAGCTGGATGGAAAGTTCCAGACCATCCTGGGTAGCTTTTTTTGAAGTCTTCCTCAAAGCCAGGCATGTGGCATCTAGAGTATTCTAGAGGCAGAGACATGAGGATTGCCAAAGGTTTAAGTCCAGGATGGACTACACAGTGAGTTTCAGATCAGTCAGGGCTGAGGAGCAAGACCCTGTCTCAAAAATAAATAAATAAAAACAAACAAAGAAGCAAAAAGAAGCCAGGCAGTGGTGGCACATGATTTTATCTCAGCACTCGGGAGGCAGAGGCGGGCAGATCTCTGTGAGTTCGAAGCCTGCCTGGTCTACACAGTGAGTTCCTGGCTGGGCTATATAGATTCTGTCTCAGACAACAACTGCCAACTGGGATAGGAGCTGTCACCTCCTCCTGGCCATACCTCTGTTCCCTCTAGTGCACACGGGGTGGAGAAACTGAGTCAGACCACATCTCTCCTCTGCTCAGAGTCCCCTCGGCTCCCACCCATCCAACAAGCCAGAATTCCCAAAACCCCATGCCCTGTGCAACCAACAAATCCTCAGCTGTTCCCAGTTCCTGACACATGGGTCTGTGTGAGAGGCAGGAGGGGACCTGGAGCTCAGGGTGGTGGGTGCTCCCCTCCAAGTGCTCTGGGGTGTGTGTGTGTGAGCAGAGCTGGGAAGACAGTCCTTGGATCTCAGGAGCAGGGACCCTGAGTAAGGGCAATGGCTGATATACAGTGAGCACCTACTGTGTGCCTGACCCCACTCTAGGTGATGGATGGTGACAAAGGCAGAAATTTGAGTGCCGTGGACAGACTCAGCCTTTGTGCAGGTGCCACTTGTGGGAGGAACCCAAATCCCCAGAAGAAGACAACAGATCTCCTGTGGCGGCTGATGGCCCTGGCTGTCTGTGCCTCTGTCCTCTGGGTATGTAGAGCTTGGTATTTCATTTCCCTCAGCGAGGTTGAGCCACAGCCCGTTCATTACATAGTTCCTTTGTCAGCATTCCTAGTGTCTGGGGGCAGGCCCCCAGAACCTCTGAGGGAGTTCCCTGACTAGGGGGAGGAGGCCTTTTGTTTGTTTTGAGACAGGGTTTCAAGCTGCCTAGGTTGGCCTCAAATTCATTACATATGGGAGGCAATCGTTCCATCCTCCTGCCTCTACGGAGTCTTGGGTCCTCTATGGATCCAGACCACCCCCAAGTGTGCCATGCCACCACCACTCCATGAGTACCATTCCCCGAACTGCCCGTGATTTCCAGCAATAAATCAGTCAAAGGTTGACCTTCCTTACTAAGGGGAAACTGAGGCACGGGAGGAGCAGAGTGGCCCAGGGAAGAACTGGAAAGCATTTGTGCAGGCCCTGTAATTTGTGTGGGGGGTGAGGGACCAGGTTGGGGGACAAAGCTGTGATGGAGCCCGGAGCCTCTTACATGCTAGGCAAGTTTTCTAACAGCTGTCCCAGTGGCACTGTCCTTCCGGAGCCCAGCCTTCCCCTGCCCTGTGTCTTCACTAAGGTCACAAGTGACTCAGTGGATGAAGCATGAAAGAGAAAGCTGGGCTTCAGAGCGCCACAGCCACGGCCCAGGTCACACAGAGATAGCAGAGATTGTTTGCCAGAACTGCAGCTAGCAGTGGGGAGACTGGGGCCCTGAGCGGGGCAGGCTCTGCCCAATGTCAGGCAGCCCTCCTGGGCCCAGGCTCCGCACAAGCTGGGCCAGAGCTGGCGTTCTGTCTCACAGCACAGCCCCTTCCAGAGTCTTCCCACGGCCTTGGTGGGGGTGGGAACACCTGGCATTTCCTGTTTGTTTGGGCAGGGCCCAGGCAAAGCCTGAGGGGAGACAGGGATTTCCACAGTCCTGTCACTCAGGAACTAAGCCTGCATCAAGGAGGCAGGGACTGGGTCCCCCATCCTGGGTACGACTCACTCAAGCCCAGTTCAGCTGGGTGTCCTGGTCCCCACCACTGCCCTGGTCTCCTTCTCCCAGATTTCTCCATTCTGGGAATTTACCGACCATCCCATGAGCTGACCTCAAGGCCACAAGCACCTCCCTCTCCATGCCTTAGTTTCCTTCTCTGTTGAACAGTGTCATTGTAGGGATGAGTTGAGGAATTGTCCACACAGCATTTGGGGAGCTGTTACCCCAACAGAGGGTTTGACTCTGACCTAGTGTGCTGTTTCCCCGGGCAGAAAACTCAGGCCTGAGACAGAGAGGAAGTCTGCATAAGGACACAACAGCTGATGGAGGCCTGTCCATCCCCAGCCACTAAGAGGCCATGTGATGATGGCAAGCAGGCACATGACGGCATCCAGTACAAGAACTCCAAACCCATTGGCTGGCTGTGTGGCCCCAGGCTGCCTACTCGATGGCTCTGAGTCTCAGTTTTCACTTCTGTAAAACGGGAAGAAAACTAACCTAACAACATGACTTAAAGAGCTAGCAGGGCAGCCGCTGACTCACGCGGTCCTCTTCCCAGAGGGGAGCTTAGTCTGTGTCCTGGGTGGCCCAAGCAGCTGGAGGAAGCCCCGATCTCCAGCCCACCCCAGCTGGCTTTGCTGGAGAGCCAGCACATCGACAGGGTGACTGTCCTGTTTATGCTCCAGGGTGGCCTGCCTGAAGAACCTTTCCCGCCCTTCCCCCACCAGGCAATTACTCAATCGCGGTGGCCTCTCCTGGCTCCTGCCTCTCCAGACTCTGTCACCTTCCACATCAGCACCTGCAGGTCTCTCTCCCCGGTCCCCCAGTGTTCTGTCCTCACTAGATCTTATTTTTATCCACTTTCATTAGAGTCTGAAACAGCGTTTCTAACAGATTAAGCTCTCTATAAATATTTGCCCAACAACTGAGGATATTTTTTTTTTTACCGTGTTTGCTCTTGCAGAGCAGAGGTCAAAGCAGAGCCTTGAGCACGCATGCTATGAAGAGTTAGTTCCGTAGTGAGCCATACTCCTAGCCTTGTAGACCAGGCTGGTCTCGAACTCAGAGATCCACCTACCTCGCCCTCACAAGTGCTGGGATTAAAGGTGTGGCCAGCACACCTGGCTCCTTCCTTCTTTTTGAGTTAATCTTTCCACATTTATTGTCAGTCTTGGGCAGTTCTGTTGAATGAGCGCTGGGCTGCTGGGGTGGGTGGAGATTGGGGCTTTCCCCAGCTGTGCTGGGCTGTCCAGGTAGAAAACCATGAAACTGAGGTATGAACGTTGGCTCACGTCTTGGCACCACAGCACTCTGGAGGCTGAAGCAGGAGGAAAGCTGTGAGTTCAAGGCCAGCTTGGGCTATACACTTAGATCCTGTCTCAAAAACAACAACCAAAATCGACCTGGTAACCCAGGCGGGGAGTGCGTACCTTGGTTCTCAGCATTCAGGAAGTGAAGACAGAAGGATTAGAAGTTCAAAATCGTACTTGGCTACATAGTGAATTTTAAGCCAGTTTGGGCTACATGGGACCCTGTCTCAGAAGAAAAGAAGACGTGGAACCAGTCCTTCTAGCCCCTCACCCCCGCAATTGCTTATTTCACAGGCCTTGAGTTAGATAAGGCCCTGTTGACCACACCCGCCAGTGTGTACATACATGTGTATATTTGAATGTGCATTTAATATGTGTGTACATGAGTGTGTGCATGTGTGTTCACATGTGTATGTGTGAGTGTGTAGGTGTGCATTTGTGTAAGTATGTATATCTGTGAGTGTGTATGTACGTGAGTGTGTGTATGTGTATGGGCATTTGTGTAAGTATGTATATCTGTATGTGAATATGTGTGTGTGAGTGTGTGTGCGCATTTGTGTGACTGTGTGTGTATGTGTACAAGTGTGTGTGTGTGCGTGTGTTGTATGTGTATGGGCATTTGTGTAAGTATGTATGTCTGTATGTGAGTATGTGTGTGTGAATATGTGTGCATTTGTGTGAATGTGTGTGCATGTGTACAAGTGTGTGTGTATTCCTCATCCTGCCTGCACAGCCAGCAGCTTCAGGTTGAGACCCTGGGTCTGAAGTCCAGGCGGCTCTTCCGGCTTCCCGGTGACCTGACCATGGCCTTGGCTTTCCTCTCAGCCTCCACTTACTTCCTCACTTGCAGAGCTTGGGTCCCAGCGGCTGCTTCCTATCTTGCCTGCTGAGAGAAGCAGGCAATGCAGCTGGGGTCAAAGGGCTCAGCCCAATGTCCAGTTCAGTGTGAGTGCCCAGCAAGGGCCAGAACCTGCCTTGCTGCTGCTTCTGTGGTCTCAGTTTCCTCCTTTTGTACAGGAGACTAAGCAGCATTTCCTCTTGAGAGAGCGGGGTCTACTCCACCCACACCATCCTCTTTCACCTCAGTCCAAATGGGGCTGCAGAGGGGCTGACTCCCGGTGGGAGACAGGGACATCAGCTTTAGCTCTCCACACATGGGGAAACTGAGACTCTTTGGAAGGCAGTGAGCCACAGGCACACCTTCCTCACGCACCTGCCATGGGGTCAGACTGAGGCAGCTGGGGACCGGACCGCTGGGGGAAAGGTGCCTGGCCCTGGGGGATCCCAGCAGCTTGCAGAGATATTTCCTTCTGCCTGCCCGAAAGGCTCTTGCTCCCTCTCCACAGAGGAGAAACCCAAGGCCAGGCCAAGGGGCGTTCCCACTGACCACCAGCTCCCATGGGTGACGACTGTCTTCCTGCCTCTGCCCCAGCTTTGCCCCTGCTGGGAAAGTTCTTCCTCCGGTGGCCTGCAGATCTGCCCCGTCCCAGTTCAGCACACACGTCACTTCCTCAGGGACCTTCCTGACCAGGCACTTGCTCAGAGCCTTGAGGGTTTCCGTTTTCATAAGGAATGTCCTGCTCAACCCAAGGTCCCTGTCCCTTAGTCTCTGAGCTGTGCCTGAGCCGGTGCTCACCTGCCCTGTGGGAGTGACCCACCCTGTCACTGCACCGCGCACAGCTGTGCCTTTGCTGCTCCTCAACACAGCTCTGCTCTGAGCAGAGGAATGTTCCAGACACTGTCACACCCTGGGGCTAAGACTGGTGCCCAACACACAGTCGGTGCTTAACAGCTATTTGGGGCGTTGGGGCGGGGGATAAATTGCTACATTCCTTTATTCGGTTTTTCTTTCCTATTTACTTAATTAAAGAGGCTCTCAAGTAGCCCAGGCTGGCCTTGAGCTCCTGATCCTCCGTGCTGGGATTACAGGTGTACTAAACCACACCCAGTGACTGTTTAGTTTTTCCGTTTCCTTATTTGGTACTAAGTGCCAGCTGTGCTGGGTTTGGTAACTCGTGCCTATAATCCCAGCACTGAAGAGGCTGAAGCAGAAGAATTGCCAGAACTTTAAGGCCAACTTAGGCTACATAGTAAAGCTAGCCTGTCTCAGGAGAAAGTAACACTCTGTCTCAGGAGAAAGAAACAAAAGGCCAGTGCCATCTGATTCTGGGGAGAATGGTACAGGGTGACAGACAGGGTCCTGCCAGCAAGGCTTTGACTTTCTAGTCCTTGCTAACAATCACTGTCGGGGAAGGCACATGAGGCAGAGTCTCAGAAGAGGGGAGGGAGGGATATCCAGTTCTTGCTAGTCTGTCAGGAGGGGTCACTGGCAGAGGCTAGGACTGCCCAGCTACCCCACCCCCAGCTGTCATAACTGTGGGCAGCTGGAGTTGCCAAATACCGCTACAGCTGCGTCACCAAGGGCCAGGAGGACCCATGGCTGAGGGGGACTAAGCAGGGCCCACACCCAGGCTAGCTTCAGCCACAGAATTAACCAAAGGCTTGCCCTGTGTCCACTGTTAGTCACTTTGCGGTGGGGCTACGTGGTCACTTGCTGTGATGGGCTCTTTTGACTTGCAACAAAGTTCAGGAATAATGGAGTTTGAGCTCCCACACCCCCACTTCCCAGAGGACAGAAAGCTACAGGCCTGCCAAGACCATGGGAATCCTGAGATTTCTCTTGCCTCTGTGGTCCCTCCTTTCCTCCCTCCATAACCTGCGTGTATGTCTTCCTGGGTCTCTCTCTCTCTGTACCTGGACCACTCGTACCATTACAGATTGAGCCCTGGCTTGTCTATCTGTAAGATGGGCTGGTAATCGTCCTTCCTTTGGAGGAGTGAGCTGAGAATCCAGTATGTTGTCAGTGAGCTGGGCACACACTATCACCTGTTGGCCGCCATCAGGGACACCCACAACCGACAGACAAAGATTGAGATTTGCCTTTAGCCTTTTCTCTCACTCACCTTTTCTTTTCTTTTTGTCGGTTTTTCAAGACAGGGTTTCTCTGTGTAATAGCACTGACTGACTGTCCATCCTGGAACTCACTCTGTAGACCAGGCTGGCCTCGAACTCAGAGATCCACCTGCCTCTGCCTCCTGAGTGCTGAATGAGATTAAAGGTGTGCACCGCTAGGCCCAACCCTGCATTTATCTTTTATTTTGACCTAAGATGTTAGCCTTACAGTCAGTCACTCTGTATGCAGTCCCGGCAGGCCTTGTCGCAATCCTGTCTGGGCTTCTTGAGTGGGTGGCGTGACAGATTGCATCATCAGGTACCGTTAGCGCACGTGCCGGGCTCTAGGCCCTTGGACACCTGAACAAGGAACAGGGTGAGTCCTTGTGAAGCATTGCCAGGGATTCACTGTAGTCATGGTTCTCTGTGTCCTGGGGGGAATGTGCGGGGCTGACCAGAGGAGGACTTGGGCTTGAGCTGAGGCTCAGGTGGGAGATGATTCCATTTTTTCTGTTTAGCTTCATCTTATTTTAATTTGTGTGTGTGTGTGTGTGTGTGTGTGTGTGTGTGTGTGTGTAGACCCAGGGAGACCAGAATAGGGTGAGAGTTACAGGTGGCTGTGAGTCACTGGCATGTGTGCTGGGAATTGAACCTGGGTCCTTTGCAAGAGCAGCAAGTGCTCTTAACGCTGAGCTGGCTCTCCAGCCCCTCCTCCCTCCTCTGCTATCTCCTCTCTGGCTGGAGTGGGAGCCTGGGATGGGAGAAGGCTGCATGGGGAAGGGAAGCTGGAGGAGTCATGAAGCAGAGAGTCTCGATGCGGTGGGAAGGAGCAGCATGGCTACATGCCCTGAGGTCTCTGGAAGCAAGCCTAGGACATGGGATTGAGGGCAGAGGTCCAGGTCAGCATCAGCAACACCTCCCCATGGAGGACATTGGGCGGATGGCCCTCAGCCCGGGAAATGGTCACCATGGTGACAAACAGCCCCTTCTGGGAATGGAAACACCCCCACACCCCCACCACTGCCACAGATGTAGTCTGGCCAGCCCACAATGGACACAAGCCAGCTGTGCACCACTGGAGGCCTGTCCAGATACCAGATCTCTCCAGAACTCTCTGTAGCCCAAGGAGAGGCAACATGGTAAAGATGTTTGGAACTTGGTCCTGGAGGCTGGCAGCCAGATCCTGCACCTCAGTTCTGCCTGTCACCTTGTGTGACACCAGGCAGGTACCTCACCTCTGCACTTCTATTTCCTCTAATGGGGACAGCGATGATGTGGACAACCTCCTGACGGGGTCTCCCAACCATGTGATTAACGCACAGGAAACATTCAAACATGGGGGTGTACAGCAAGACACCCTCCCCTCCACGCTGCAGTCTCTAGCTTCACTCTCACGAGCTGCAGGAGCAGAAGTGTGGATTCATCATGGGGTCAAGGCAGGGGCAGGACAGAGGGCTGTCACTGAATGAAAAAAAGAGAAGTCAGGTGTGGTGACACAGGCCTCGAATCCCAGAATTCGGGAGAAGAGGCAGGAAGACAGTTCCAGGCTAGCCTCAGCTCCTCAGGAATAGCTCACAGACCAGCAGGCAGGCCTCAGAAGTAGAAAGCTTTCCCGACACCAGCAGGAGCAGGTCCCTGGGACCCATTCCCAGCACCGAAAGAAAAGAAAGAAGGCTGGAGGAGTAGCCAGTGGGTAGAGAGCTTACCGAGCATGGGCAAAGCCCTGGATCCCATCCTGCACGGTATAAACCTGTCATGGTGGCTCAAGCCTGTAATCCCAGCTTTCAGGAGGTGGAGGCAGGAGGATCAGAAGTTCAAAGTCATCTCCAGCTACATAAAGAGTTTGAGGCCAGCGTGGGGTATATGAGGCCCTATCTCCACCTCCCCTTCCTCCCAGAAACAAGGAAGGCTTACTGGTTTCCATGGGTGGATGTTCCCATCACAGCAAGAGACCCCAGATCCTGGTCACAGTGGCTCTCTCTGTCTGCCTCTGGGCTTTGCTGACGGGGGTCAGTATTTCTTCCTGAGTATTTTATATTCTGAAAAGGCATTCTTCCCCGGGAAAGCCCCAGATTCTGGCCCGCAGCTCCACCCAGACCCCTGGCCTGCATATGGCCTAGCTCCTGCCACTGTGGATCATGGGATTCTGAACTGCTGGCGTGGAGCAGGAGCTGGGGGAGACTTCTCAGAGACCCCCAGCACAGCCTGTGATCCACTGGTGCGGGGGTGGGAGGGTGGGCGGTGGATCCTACCATTGATGAGAACTCCTAATACCCCTTGGCCCAGCTGCTAATCGCTTCCAGATTGGCCGGGTCAGGGCCAGGGCCGCAGCCGCCTGGCTCCATAAACAGCCCGGCATTCCAGATGGCGGCTGGCTCCAGCCTGGCGAGCAGGTTCATGGGACTGGGGTGGGGGGGCAGCAGGTGGAGGACCCTCCCCACCAACCAGCTTCTATTTCCATGTGTCCCAGCCGGTCAGGGACCCTGGCCAGAAAGGCACCTTGGAGAGCAAAGCCCTTGTTCAGAAGAGGGAAACAGAGGCCAGAAGAGACAGGGGCGGGGACAGGGAGGCAACGAGGGGCATCCCAAAGGAAAACATACTTCAGGGGGGACCAGGCACACAGTAAACTTGTGTACTGATGGACAGGAGGGAAGATGCTCATGGCCCCTTACCCTCCCCAGTGAATGAAGCACCTGCCCCTCTGGGCCTCAGTTTCCTCTTAGGTCAGCTGGGAAGGCTGAAACTCCACGAAGTGTTCAAGCCATGCTAGGTACAGGGCTGCCAATCTGCCCTCTCCTCCTCCAACTTGAAAGCCCCAAGGCCCCCTCTTCCAGGAAGCACCCTGATTGTTCCCACACCTCCAGCCCTTTGTGGCCTCCATCATCCCACCAGTGGCCACTCTCTAGGAGTCTCTCTGAAGAAGGAGTCCTGGGGGCGTCAGAACCTGCTGTTGGCGCGGCTGAAGCTAGGAGACCCTATTTCCTCTTGGAGCAGATGGTGATGTCCCAGGCTGCTGTCCCATGGCTGGAACTGTTTGGTAATCCACCAACTGGGCTGGAGTAGGGAGTAGTCTAGTCCTGGTGTAGCCAGGAGCCAGATACGGTGGGGGGCTGCTCCTCTGAGAAATAACAAGGCTCCAAGGCCTGTGCCCCCATTCCTACCACCTCATTTTTGTGTCTGGCACGGAGTGGCCTCAGGAGAGTGTGATGGGACTAACTACCTGGGAAGCCGGAGGCATCAGCCAGTCTCCCTCCCAGCACTTCACCCACGGTGACTTCTTGAAACCCGTCGGACCCTCTGAGTGTAGAACAGCTGTGGGCCCCAGCCTGAGGCTCAGAGAAGCCGAGTGACTTTCCGAAGGGCACGCAGCTGGAGCCAGGATCTCAACTCTGGCTTCCAGGGCACGCAGCTGGAGCCAGGATCTCAACTCTGGCTTCCGTAGGAATTCATGGATCACCTTCATCCACACGTCCCCACTCAGGGGGACGTGGAAAGGGAGGTGATCTGAACCACAGTCAGGGCCTAGCACGCAGGAGACTCTTCCCTGAGTCCCCCCTCTACCTCAACCTGCGCCTGCTCCGGTTCGGATTTCAGCCAGCCTTGGGGTGAGCGGCCTGTTCTGCCCTGTGCCCGGGAGGAATGTTCGCGGTGGCATGGGCCCGGGTCCGAGAAGAAAGGCAGCCTTGTGGGCGAAAGGTGAGCCGCTGGGTGGGCGCGGGCGTGTTTACCCAGGGCCGGGCGTGTGGCTCGGGATGGCGCCGCTGTCGGCCGCCGGCTGCCTGGGCCTCTGCTGGCCTCCAGATGTGCGCTGGCTCCAGCCGGCCGGGCCCCCACCCCACGCACAGAGGGGCTTTATCAAAAGCGGCTGCGAGGAGGCCCGGGAGGCTGCCTGGCTCCAGCCTGCTGGCTCTGCGCCCCACCCGGCTGCTGCAGCCAGGGCCCAAACCAGCAGCTCCCCTCCGCACCGACGGAGCTCCCACTTGCCTAGTGGGGGTGGACAGAAGATGGGGAGAGAGCACGGCTGTGGGGTGGGCGCCAGCTTCTGGGGCAGGAGGTCCCCTCCACTCTCTGGTTGGATGGGGCTGGCGAGGGTGCTATTCTTTTCTGGCTCCTGGTAATACTAAAACTTATAGCCAAAAAGTAAATAAATAGAGACCAGGACTCCTGCCTAGGCTGCAGCCTCAGCCTTGCTGCCATGAGCCGCTCTCTACAGCTAGTCCGGGCACACCACACGCCTCTTTCCTAGCTAGTTTTTGTTTTTATTTTTTAATAGTATAAAATACAAACTGTTCGAGGCTGGGAGTGTGGCAGGGCGGCAGGGACCTTGCTCTGCCAATGGAGAAGGCCCGGGCTGCACGTGCATACCCCAGCTGCGAGTCCACCCATTCAAGGCGCTAAAGCTAAGCAATTTTCACAGTTGTGTAGTGTTCCACAGTATGAATTTCCTTGATTCCTAGGCCTGCGGTGATGAGCGTTTAGGTCGCTCCACGGTGGCACACACCGTAGACTGCCCGCAGTGGCCTCACTGTGTTACTTTCTGTTCCAGGGCTCGCAAAGTATTTTCTGGGCTTTGGGGGTCCAGTCTTAGCAGCGCATGCGGCAGGCGATGTCCTTTCTCCTTTGAAAGCAGTTCCGCACTTACCCGTGCTAAAACCTGGGATCTCTGTCACCGAAGCCACCGTGCCGGATAGAACATGGGAGTGGGACAGAGATGCCCTCCTGCTAAGAGACACACCATAGAACCTTTCTTGTTTTTGTTTGTTTATTTGAGACAGGGTCTCACTGTGTAACTTTGACTGGCCTGGAACTCACTATGTAGATCAGATTGGTCTCGAACTCAGATCTTCCTGCTTCTGCCTCCTGAGTGCTTCAATGAACAGCATGAGCTACCACACCCAGCCATAAAAAC